>WHYT01017624.1:64444-75238 GCA_009806455.1 Tetrax tetrax
AAAAAAAAAAAAAAAAAAAAAAACAAAACAAAACCAAAAACACCAACAAAAAAAAACCCCCAAAACCCAAAACACCTTACAGGAAGCACAACTTTAAAGGGCATAGATGAAGCACAGATTTATCCTTCCGTAATGCTGAGTGGGTGGAAAAAGCTGTACCTGCTTTCAACAGAAAACATCCAGCCCTTCCAAGTTAGGGAAGTAGATTGCTAAATGGAAAGCGTCAGCTTTATGTGCCATCAGGTGGCTCGGGTTGGATGGACACCCCCCTGAGCTGATGATAGGCTTTTGGCTGCTCCGTCTGTTTTCCAACTGCGTTCCCTACCGATAAGGGAGAAGACAAAGCGACACAGATGAGATGAATATAGCCTCCCTGAATCATCAACAGGTCTTTGTTACCTGGAGACAAGACCTATCATTTCACTGATAGCACAATAACATAGATGGGGGGGGGGGGGGGGGCTCATTGAAAGTATAATGCTATAAATCCTTACAATTTATGCTAAAATAAGTGATTGACAGCTCCTCTGAGGCTCTCTTTAGATTTAATGGGCTCCTCACAGACACAGCTTTTCAAATTTCACAGATGCTGGTAGCCAGCCCTGGTACTGGCAACTGTCTCCTGCTGGAGGAGGATGAGCTGATGAGCTGAAGCAGATGTGCACTTTCACCAAGGGGAGAAGTCAGCATTACCTTTGTTTCTGAGAGTTTCGTCTTCTACCTTTCTTAACCAGTATGCTGAAAATTAACAGGTGTGTCAGCAGCACAAACTGCAATCTGTATATAAAAATAAGAGTTAACACTACAGACTCTTATCCAATGGTGAAACCATACACACACAGATATGGAAATATGTAAGGCTGGTATGACTTCAGTGCCCATCACTTCTACTTCTGGATATTACTGACACGTGTGATGGAATGAAACGCTGCCAAATAGCGGGGTCTGTTTCTGCCTCATATGTATTTACATATGTACATGCATATATAAGCTAGCATCTGATGTGCTATTACTTTTCTTCTTTGCATAAATTCCTTATTGTTTTTACTAAAAAAAAAAAACCCCTCATTGCTTAAAATAATGCTGCATTTTTAAAACAATGCTGGAAAGGACCACACAACTGCAGATCAAATCTGGTGGATGGGCTCACAGCTTACAAAGTTCTTCCAATATAATACAACATTTGAAGATACAGGTACTGTCCAGTTATTGAACAAATTGCTGTAACACTCAGCTGCCCTCTGGAGAAAACCACAAAGGGTTAGGAAATGCAAAGTATGGTTCCTTTTCATTTTTTAAATTAATACATGAGTTACTTTGTAGAATTTTAAACTGTAGGTATTGCTTTCTTCAAATACAGTGATGCTATAAAGTTTAAAAGCAGCAGCATACATTGTAAGGCCTATCTGCAGTCCCCAAAAGGGTACTAAAGGGTTACTGCAAGTGTGTGCAAACAGAAGCAATACATAAGTTTAATCTTTCTAATATTCATGCACATATTAATCTTCAAGAACAAATAGTCCAACAGCATAAGGATGAGAGCCCAAAACAACAGCACCACTACTAGAGAAGAGTTATGCTGACTAGGCTTCCCTCTCTATTATTATACACACTGTGGCAGCTTCCTGAATGTCTAGGACCTCATTTATAAGATGACAGAGAGGCACAATTAACTGACAGCCCAGCCCGACCTTCACTGGAACACTTCAGCCCCACTGTCACCTCCAGAGTGCAACCCCTGCTCAACGAACCCCCCAACTCCAGGCACGCAGCACGCGCCTCTACCACGAATAAAACCTGGGACACGGTTTGCAGGAACAGAGAAACTTTGACTGCCTGGCTAATACACTATGCTGGCTTTAGGGAACGCATTCGCTGCATGCCACTTGTTTAGACATAGTCCTGAACAGCAGTATCAGAAATTATTCCAGCTGCACAGATTTGGATGCTTGTTAATTTAGATTTCGATGTGAATGGTTGAGTAAACAGCAATGCCTTCAGAGCAGCCCACCTCAGTTAGACGCGTGGTTTCCGGTGCAGAGTGGCCACGCTTACGCCATCATTGAAACTCTGTAAACACATATCTTGGCGTGAAAGTCGCCTGCTTTCTCTATACACCTGTCAGAAACTCTGTGGAGAAGGCAATAGTGTTTCAGTGAGCGTGACAGCATCTGCGGGGCATTATGCGCTTGTAAACTGCACTGACGCCCAACCGCACTTTTCAGTACGGTTCAACACGCTGGTTTGACCGACATACTTGGGCCACAATCACCAGTTTCCTTACCCAGGTGCTGCTGCCTCTGCCCATATCGCCACTTTTCCCGGGAACACCGAGGTCAGGTCTCCTGAGTCGTTCTTTTGATTTGTGGCAGGAGCTTTTACCTGTACACTGCTAGTAATCCATTTCTTTTGAGGCTAACCACGTACTCAAGAGCATTACCATTTTGAAACAACCACCGAAGACGAGGTGTTTGCTGTGTACCCCTTGTGTTGCCAAGCACACAGGCTATTGCAGTGCCAGGCTGAAACAGATCACTCACAGAAGGGCAGAGCCTTTGTGCGCATCTTTATACAGCGGTACAGCAAAGTAAACGAGAGGTACCTTACTTCTTGCCTATGAGCCATCTTGGGTTTTCTGCAGAGAAACAGCATTCACACAGGGCCCAGAGAGGGACTGCTTCAGCTTTTTGGTAAGTTAAAAGCATCCCTGAAGCAGTCAGTCACAAGATGTCCTGCTGTGCTGTGGCTCTCAAAGCCATCATATGCCCGAGTGCTCCTGGAGCACGCACTACCTACAGCCCTTCCTAACCACTCCTCTGGGTCAAGAGGAGCGTGACCATGCTGGGGACTTGGCAGAAAACGCTTCTGAAACACTTCCGAAAACAATCTCACAGCTACTTCAACCCATATCTTAGTGTCAGGAGGGGCACTAGGATGGCTCAGTGGGGCAAAGGAGCTGGCCCCCAAAGACAAAACCTTGTTATTTTGTCTTTTGTGAGAAAGCAGAATGCTTTTTAATAGTCTACAGCTTCTGTAAAAACATGCACTAATTAGCACATATATTTAAAAAAATGCTGCTGTATCTAATTATTCTCAAGAAGTCCTGAAAACTAATTATTAGTTCTAGAATCCCTTCTCCTGTTTGGAGCCAGATAGTGTCCTCCCTAAAATACGAAGGCTAGAGAATTATTTATGTGAGCTTTGACCATGTCTGAGCAGCCCAGGGAATGATGTATGTTTTTAATGCCCTGATACTGACAACAAGCCTTTTTGCTCTAAATTAATGGGAAACAAATGTCACACGGTGAAGATAAAAGTGACTTTGTAAAGTTTCATTCTTTAGAAGTTGCCTTTTTAAAGAGACCAGGGTCCTGCAGAAATGTCAGTACCAGCTTGTCTGACGGAATAGAGGGACGCTACGGCACGTGCATCTGCTCATGACACATGCGTACTATGGGCTGTGTGAACACAGGGGGGATATCAACAGTATTTGGGAGAATGTATCTAATTTTAGGATGGTCTTAATTGGGTCTCACCAGAAAAAAAAACAAACAACCTATCCCAAAACCCCACAACAGAAAACCAAACAACCAATCAGAATAACCCAAGTCACTCTCCAGCAGCATAGCTGCTGCCTTTAGTTTCTCACAGGTACAAATCAGGAAATCAGGTTTTTAGGCTGATTTGCTTTAACTTTATATGCCTTTTTTTTCCCTTAAATGCAAATTTATTTATTATTATGCAAATTTAGTCTGAGAGAGAGATGTTCACAGCCTAAACCAAATCCACAGAATTAAGTGACAGTGGTGAAAAGGCTGGGATATGAGACCCAGTGCAGGCTTGGGGTGTAGCCCTCCTGGAGCAGAGCTTCAGCACACTGCTGGCTCACCAGCCAGCCCCCCAGTCATTCCTTCCTGTCAGAGCAGGACAGGGACCTTTGAACAGGAGCCCACAGCTTCTGCACACAGGCCCTGTGAACCTGGACCTTCAGAAACAGCACTCAAAAACATCCTTTTGAAAGAAGTCAGCAAGAGCCTAAAAGCATCAAACTTGTATTTACATATTACTGTTTTCACCAATGGATTGGAACGCAGTTTCCCATGGACATACCTGCTGTTTTACTTGTTTTAAAACGGCAAAGGAAAGGTCTGCAGATGTGCAATGCCTTGCCCGCCACAGAGGAGAGTTGCCAGCTACAGCAGAGCCAGGATGGGTAGGATGAAGCCATAAAAGAAGCATAAAGAAGTTTTGAATTGGGTGACAGACCACAAGGCTGCAGAGTTTAAGAAGGTTTCTGCAGCACCTTTCACGTTATACCCTTGGCATTATCCTAAGACATTGTTTAATAAGCATCATGCCTTTGCTTTGAGGCTGAAACACCAACAAGCCCCTGAAAGTAGCTTCACATCTGAACCTGCCTCCTGTGCACCATCAGCTGTTCCAAGAATTATTTTCCTCTTCAGATAGTTCATAAGTACCTGAAGTTGGCTGCTGCAGTACTGAAACGAGTCCAACATAAAATTAACATCCATCATAGCTATTTAAAAAAATCCCTCAATATATTAAGTAATCTACAAACAAAAGAAGGCACCTTAAATAAAGCTGAATGCATCTGAGTAGGTTTTCATTATCTAGATTTATCTTAGGTACATGCAATTTCTTTGTCGTTACATTGCAATATGAGCCATTTTGTACATATAAAAATATTAAAACATATTTTCTTCTCAAAATGACTAAAATGTGATAAAAGCCCACACAATACTTCCCTTGCCTTGATGTTTTCAAGTGAGTACCATATGGCTTGTCTGAATCCCTTGTTTCCTGAATTCAAAACTGATTTCATTTGGCAGCTCCTTCTTCAGAAAATGTAAATTCCCATATTTTAAATTATATTCTAGCTAACAAAACATTGTTTTCTCATCATAAGTAGGAGTACACTTTTACAATTTTTTTAATTTTAATTGTAAAGGCAAATTCTTCATCTTTTAGAACTGGCAGTAGCATTATTTTAAAATATAGTATCTCTGTGCATTATTAATAAAGTAGTATTTCATAGGTGCCTCCAAGCCTCCCCTATGTTATGATATTGGGCACTCCAAAAATCTGGAGTATGTGGTAATCTCCTCAAGCAGCTGTGCCATCTAAGAGCAAATAACCTTATTGAAAACCCTTTTCTTCTACAGGGAAGCTGCAGTACTAAGCTCTCATGACTGACAGAGGCTAGCCAGGCAGCATTTGGCATTACTTCGGGTTGGGTTCTCCACTGTCTTGCTACAGAAGACCATCCTTCCTAGGGCTTGTCTTCACAGACCAACCAAAGAAGGAAAATCAACAACTAAAGGTTTTTCTCAAGAAATCATCTTATGGGCCCATATGAAATGCAGTAAAATATTCTGGTTTTGTCCTGGATTCTGCACCAGGCTGAAATCACATCTTTGTTTCTCAGGATGGATACAATAGCTACAACAGAAATTACTATTTAGTTACACTTCAGAGAACAAAGTAGTCTGTCATCAGACGATGCTTCTGTACTCCTAAAAATAACTGGAATACATTTACTACGATACACCTCCTTTAGAGATGTGTGAGAGGCTTTTCTTTACACCTAGAGGAATATGAAGCTTGCATAACTGCTGCTCATGGGTACCCCCACAGGAAGATAGTGGGTTAGTTGACAATTTTCACTACAGTTTCACAGGGACATAGGAGATACTTCATATCCAGAAGTGCTGCGAAGCCAGGAGAAGGAGAAAAATATAAAGCAATGATAGTGGCCAGATGAGAAAAAAAAACAAACAAAAGAAGTGAACAACTTGCAAAACAAGCTTGAATTGACAGGCTACCAGAGCATCCAACCTGCAGAGAAGTTTGCAAGGCTACCAGGAAGACACAAGCTTCCGTGGGAACCTCCACTGGCTTTGCCGCCAGAGGAACCACCGATAGGCACGAAGACAGGGAAAAGCAGCCACGCTAGCTCTACTGCCCCTCATTTACTCAGTTACCTCTCCCAACTTGTATTTTCAGCCATTTCTGTGGAGAAGGGTAATCAGGCACCAGCTGTCAGGCTACACAGACGTAGCTCTCAGGGAGGCAGGCAACCGGAACGTCAGTCACAGCGTAAGGGGCAGACGGAAGGAAGTTACAAGGGAGCATCAACACCCTCCCCAGGATTTGAAGAAGTTGTCCCGCTGAAATGATCCTGAACAGACAAGGTGAGCTACGACTGCAGACTTGTTTTTCCATCTCCAGCTATTAAGGGACAAGATAGCGGTATACTGTTCTGGCAGGAGTATCACTTCATTAAAGCTATTTTTCGAAAAGCAGGAAAACAACAGGAAAAAAAAAGGTCTCCCACCCCAAAAAGGACATTCAGGGAACTGAGAGGGTGCACAGCAGATTTGCTGTATAAAGGCACAATCCTAACTAATCTTACAGACGCAATTCTAATTAGGCAGGAAAGGAAGAATGGCTGGCTGAAAGAACAGTGGATTGATTTAAACCAAATCACTGATTTTAATCATGGATTTAAATCAACTGTGCAGGACACCTTGATTTACCTCATCAACTTTAATCTTGCACTTCTTACTTTTTTCCTAATGAAAGCTCATTCATTTTGTTAAGATAATGTGGGGAATTGTAAAAAGCACACACTTTATGTTAAAATGGATTAACATTTTTATTTCCTCTCAATGTTGATGACTTGTGACTACAAAGCTTGAGCTAACTAATTTTTTTTTAACAGAGTTAAAAAGCATTGCTTTTAAAAATCACCCAAATTTGAAAGTTCATACATGAAACACATTGTAAATTATTTTAGAGATTGTAATAAATCTAGGCCTTGATAAACATATAAAGGATTTCTGCCTAGTTTTATTCTAAAACTATTTAGATAAAAGACCTCAAACTTGCAACACCATAGACTTTAATGTTTTTGTGTCAAAGAACATTAGAGCCCGGTAAAAGGTAATGCATTACGTTATTTAGGGACACCTACTGATAGTATGAAAGCTGATATTATACTCAGCATTCTCTTAAAAAAAATAAAAGTAAAAAGAGTTGTCAAGACATTGTAGCCTCCATCAATTAAAAAAGAGCAAAGGATTGGTGCTGAGATTGCAATGCTGAACTCTTGAGAGTACTTTGAATATGAGATAGAAATCCTGACTAGATGCTACTCAGAAAAAAAAAAAAAAAAAAGCTTTGCAATGTATTGTGGGGAAAAATAATCCAAAGCAAGTGTCAGCAGAAAGGCAGAGGACACATCCGGACAGTACTCGTGCTGAAAAAGACCCGGAGGTGACAGAAGAGTAGAGCGGATTTCACGCGTAGGTACTTGTAACACAATGTGTCAGCGATGTAGGCACCAACAAAGTGGCTTAATAAGAGGAGATATTAAAATGATTTTAAGGATGTTTTAGGAGAGTGGGCTGACAGACACATTCTATCTCGTATGCCAGTGTACAGCATTAGTGTTTCATTCAATACTGTTTCCCTTTTTTCCTTTATTTAGACTTGCCAAAGATAAAGATTGTCAGAAAACACTTACTTTGTACCAATATACACCAAGACATACTTCTCCATATAAAATTCTGCAAACCAAATACTAAGTTACATGAGCTAAATACAGGACAAAAGTGCCCAAAGCTTGTAGCCGGCAGTATCTCATTTTAATTGTATGTACAATTCTGACTGTTTTTGTAAGGGAAAAGTTCCTAACTAAAAATATCAACTCTATCCTCGTGAGCTTTCCTTTATTTAAATCTTCACCAGAGTGCTAAGGCTCTGCTAAAAATGAACAGTGAAAAAAATGGTGACGCTTTATTTGTTAGTCCTGCCCTTGGTAGGCATTCAAAGCTGCTTATTTCCATGTCAATGTCTTAAGCGCCTTTCCCTTCCCTACTCCCCTTCGCTCTGCAAAGCTTTGACAGAAAGATGGAGATGGAGCCCAACCCAAACCATTAAGAGCCAAAGCAAACCTAAACAAAACTTGCAACACACGCCCCTCCACCCCGAAGATTAAAAATGTTTGATTTGCTCAGCCATATTCTACCTCAGCAATCTCTGCGGATAATTTTTCCCCTTTTATTGACAATGTTTTTGAATAAGATTTACATTTAAATTTGAAAAGTCACGATAACTTTGCGGTTCTTTTCCTTACAAATACAGGTACCCGAAGCACAAAGTGGCAATCTGCTAACCAAGACAGATGCAGTGATTTTTTTTTTTTTTTTTTTTTCCCTTTTGACACATGAAAGGAAAGATAGACTTTTTAAACACCACTCAAAAGCATACAAGTGATAAGAACAGTCAATCCAGAAGGAACATTCAGAAGAAAAAAGAACAAGCTATGGTGGGTAAATTATGATTTAAAAAAACCTCCAGATTGTTGGCCTTCGGCATACATGTGTCAGATAAATTAAAGTACAGCTTAAACGGCAATGCAGAATTTCTTCTGCTTTACAATTAGGAGCCTCAGCTATTTAGTTTTGCGCATTCGCTTGGGAGATAATTTTCTAAGGGCCAAGCTACATAATCTATGCGCTAGCGGGACTCTAGATAATTGAAGTTATCTACTTGCAGCTCCAAGAGGTTAATAGAAGAACACAGCTGCAAGTTGATTTGTTGGGTAGCGCGGTCTTGGAGGGCTGAAGACGTGCAACAGAGAGGCTTTGCAACACTTGGAATAGGTTCACCTTTCACATAACAGCAGCAAAAGAAACACTCTCCAAAATCACGGGCGTGATACAGGTTAAGAGTGAAGGTGGTGGCACCAGGAGAGAGAAAATAAGCTGTACTAACTACTAGCAGTGCTAGTGTATCAGTCTCCAAGTGTCTTTTGCACGCTACCTCCTCTCCCTTGCATCCCAGTAGGATTAGATAGTGCAGTGTACACCAGGGACCAGACATGTTTTTGAATGTTCGATTTTTTGCTGTCATCCTCCAAAGTTATAAACCAAGTTCCTGTAATTTGGTTCCTGTGGATCATTCAACCTTCGTTTCTGCTTCCAGCAGAGGGGAGACAGTGCGGACAGAACAGCTCTCTCAATTTCAGCCCTTCACCTTCTCTACTCAGTCTTTGCACCTGCATCTTTTAAAATTATGGGTTTCAACTGAAAGTAAATACTTCAGTGCATTCAAAATCTTGAAAGAATCATACTATCTATTCTAAGAGAGCTTCCATAAATCACACTATTAGAGCAGGACAACAAAACTGGTTCAAATGCTATTTCTCAGGGCACTGAAGACACCTCATGAAATACTCTATCATCTCATCTTAAAGACAAATTTATCATACGAACAAGAAAAAAATAAATCAGAATGCACATCTACACTGCTTACGAACCTCAGCCTGTACAAACTCCCCTGACAGTAGAAAAGCTGCACAGTGTCTGATGAATGCATCTTTTAATTCATGTGTTCATTTTTTTTAAAAAATCATTAAGCTAGCTAAAATTATCTACTAAAGCGGAAAAACATTAAACCTTTTGGTAACCAATAAAACATCAAAAGATAAAGAGCATCTATTTAGCCAAATAATAGCTGCTGGTTTTGGCATACCTAGCTGGATACACCTAGGGTAGCTGCTGTAGTCGATGCAAACTGAGGGCAGAGTTTTCCCCATTTTCCATCACAGCCAGAACTGCTATGTCTAGTCACTTATCATAACAGAAACATAAGCTTAGGAATAATCACTGAAAACCACCTTACTCTATAATTTTCACCAGATACTACTTTGTAGATTAATTTAAAGCATAAAAGGTAACGATAAACTATGGACTTAGCTGTTTTCTGTTCAGAAAGACACTTGCTCTGTGCTGAGACCTGCTTTCCTGCCTCTTCCTTATTTCTTCTATTCATCTATCAAAGAAACAAACTCACCTTTGTCTTCCGGATACAGCCACTGGAGAGGAATGAAGTGTATACTAACAAGCAGCCTTTTGGCTCTGTCATAAGCAAAAGGAACAATAGGCTAAGGATAGCACTCGTACAATTTTCTACCTAACTTCACATTGTAGTTTTCATGAAGAACACATTTAAACAGGTAGCTATGGCTTTCAAATCCCAGGTAGATTTTTTACATATGTCTACATATTTATGCATTAAAACTTAGATGTAACAAAAGAAGTCTTTGGAATAATTCTTTCCTCAGAATTATAGTTCATCACCTTAACTTGTGGTTTGTCTTTCACCAAACACAGAATGCATAATTTTTTATCTTCATCCTTTACAGAGGATGTGCCATCTTAAACAGAGTTTGCATTCTCCCATGATAACAGTTGCTTCTAATCAAACAGGTAATATTATTTTTATTTATAATTGGTTTTGCTAGTTAAAAAAAAAAAAATCTACATGAAAGAAGCTGAGTAAGTATGAAATTATACTAAAGTAATTATTACTTCTAGCAGGAAAAAAAGAAAATCCTGAAGAAAATTCAAGTAGAGCTTATTAAGTATGATAGTAAGTATTTTAGGCTAAATACTAAATCTTTGATAGTTGCTTTTTGCAAAAAAAAAGAAAAAATAATTACAAGATTTACACATTCAGTTTTAAAACAAATGCATGTGTCATTTTTTTTTTCAGATACTTAAGTTCTAGCTATCATCTTTCCGGAGGGATAACTTTAAAATTTTTATCTAGTATGAGCTGGAATCAATATATCTGATTTAAAAAAAAAAAGTTACATTGCAAATAATAATTTCAACATTTAATGGATACAAATTATATACTAGATTTTGAATGATATAAATACACATGCCATTAAGCATACTCTTCCTTCTCCAGTTACAAAATTTT
>WHYT01017624.1:83810-98233 GCA_009806455.1 Tetrax tetrax
TTGCTGTCTGCGTGATTTAGCAATGTCAAAATTCTCTATATTTTTTTAGCATACAAATTAATTCTGACTCATGAATAGTCCTTCTTAGGCTGTACAAATAAGTTGTTTTCTACCAGGATCTGAGGTATACACAAAATCTACAACAAAAATGCAGCTGAACACACTACCACTCTTGCCTTTTATATTCGTGCTGTAAAATTGCCATTTCAGCTCCTCAACAACTGCTTTAAGCTACACACCCACCTTTCTCACTTTAAAAGGCACATATTACCAGGGCTTAGTATGCATTTAAAATATTTCACTGATTTTTTGTATGCTGATGTAAAGTTACCACTTGATTTGTTATTAAAACAGAGAGTCATGATCTCATGAAGTCAGTATGCACTGTATTCTTTTAACTCCCAACAGAACCATCTACAGCCATTTTCTTGCTCTATGAAAATTGATAGCGCAGTAATCTCAGGCAAGACTAATCTCACCTAACTGTAATTAACTTCACTATGGGCTTTTTATACACTGTAGCATCACCTTTATGCTCAGGTGAGAGAAAAAGACACTTCTAGGGAACTAATACTGAATAGTCTTCCTTTCGGTGAATCATGCCCTTTTTCTCTTTACTGTGAACAAAGATTTAGACAGCAAGCTCAGATGTACACGTCCTCAAGTGGTCAGATAACTTTTTTTTTACTATTATAGTCAAATTATTTGTAACAAAAAAAAAAAAAAAACAACAAAAAAACAACAAAAAGCCCAAACAGACAACAGACTGATTATTAAGAAGTTCTCAACAGCAGCCCACAGTCAAATATACTGTGCATAAGCTTGCAACTATTTCCAGCCCTAGAGATGGTACCATTCACATACCCAAGGCTACCAAAAGTCCTCTCCACAGAGCGGGGCCATCCAGTGAACTCACGCTCATCTCTGCTCCAGTCTCCTTGTGCAGCAGACCTCCCCCCTTAGCTGTGGAATCAAGTGCCTTTGGATACCCAAGGAGGTCCACATACACAAAATAACAACCCGGTATTATGGAGCCTGAACAATTGTTCACATATTTATCAAGTTTTGGTTCACGTACCTGTAAAAAAGCATCCTCGTTTCTATCATACTGGTACAAATACGCTGATTTTGTAAAGTCACTTGTTTGCAAGCTGAAATGCTGAATATGCAGTTTCAGTATTTTACAATTCTTGCAGACAAAAAATAAAGAGTTTTAGTAAAAATGCTGACATTAACTTGCTGCAAGTGCTAACAGTATCTTTACAGTTACACAACTAGAAAAAACCCTCACATTTGCAAAATCATGTAACAGATAGCGCTGAGTATTACTTTTCACAGGTAACATAATCGACGGATTCCTTTGCCCAAAGACCAGCAGATATTTCACAGACAATGAATACAGAAGAGAACACTACACAGGTATTTCATATAGTCTGTGGTATTAAAACATTCCAAGTGTTTAGAAGATGTAACAGTGACACTGATGTATAAAACTTCATGTCATTAAGACATCCATATCTATCAAACTATAGATAAAGACACTCTAAATTTCTCAGTTAAAAACCTACATAATTTTTGAAAGATATCATTATTGCCGTAAGTGACCAGGATAAAAAAAAACAACAAAAACTATAGTGGTTTATGTTACTTCTACAAATTAATCTAATAATTTCAATAAACAACATAATTTTGCTGTTAGTGAATACCAAAAAAATTTCCTAGTGAACTTTTGTGTCACTGACATATCAATTAAATGAACTGCATTTTTTTGAAAAGTTGTAATAGTAGGTCATACAAATGCTTTCAGACTTGCATTCTAACAAATTTGCTGCTGCTGAAACTAAAATAGTCTTATAAAGGGGATCTCTAACAACATTTTTTAAGAATACGCTTTAGGAATTTCCTGTAAAATACTTTTCTTATTACTAATTTGGAATTAAGGCCATTGATATGGCCCTGACAATAAGTAAATAAATGTTGTAAAGTAAATGAGAATTTTCATCATTTTAAGCCTGCAATAATTAAGAACTTGTGAACAGATAATTTTTCAAAGGAAAGTCTGTTCCTATGAGAAAGACAGGATTAATGAAACAAGTCCTTTCTGCTATTCACTGCTCTCCAATACAGGAAAAAAGATAGTATCTTTTTGTCTATAACTCACTGAAAGGACAGAGACAGTTTCTGCTTCAAACGAAAAATCCCTAATTTTTCTTACTTGTCTGAGACAAAGTTTATCTAGGAATATTTTGGTGGGACTAGGAATTTCAAACAAAATAGTTTAATATTTATCTGTTTCTGTCTACCATCCCCAGCAATGTAGTCATCCTCCATATGCTCTCCTTTAAGCATTCTAAGCTGGTAGTTCTGATCTTTTACAGAGCTGTTGGCTCTTTGAAATTTCTTTGTGATCTTCTCTTCCTGATCTAACTTCTCTTTCCGATACACATGATTTTTTTTTCAAATTTCATAGCATTTCTTCAAGAAAAGATCACCCCAACTGATTATGACTGAAGACTATCTCCCTCAAAGAACTTGCTTTGCGACACAGCCAAGAAACTTCCAGTTGCAACATTTAAATGCGCTGTCGTCTCTCGGACTGATGTCTGATTGTAACAAATCCTTTTTTGCAGGCTGCACTAACACAACTCCTAAACATGTTTGTTTTGCTGGTGAATCAGTATTACTTGAATCAGCATGCTTTGCCCTTTGAGGAGGGAAAAAAAAATAATAATAAAAAAGAATCTGCATTATTTACTGCCCAGCTATTTGCCTCCTCCGAATATCTAGATCAGATATTTGGATGGATTCCTATCTGCTCTACTGAACGGGGAAATTAGCTGATATCTACTGATTTGGAGGATGCTTACAGGAATTTCATTTTCTCACATATCTGCACAGACTGTCTGACTGTTGTTACTGATATCAGTAACTCTATGAACTTTATTTACCCTTCACAGGTAAGCATAAAAGCTGCCATTCTTTTCCTTTGGGGAGATCACAAAAGTAACATATAGAAATTATTGTCTTCCCCACTGCCTCCCATACAAAGATGATAATTTATGCGGTCCCAAGTGTTGTAGATAGTAGAGAATAATACCAATGGGCTGAAAATGGATTTTACATGCCCTGACTTACGACTACACTTTCCTCCTACAGTAAAAGAAGTAACAATTAAGTAAGATTATTTAATCATAAGCTGTACTATCATCCAAAAATCAAGGTTGGAAAAAAGCAGAGTTGGTGCAGATCGTATCAACATCCTATATCAAGTTCACTGGACACGTAATCTCTCTTTTATTTCCTTCTGCCCTAAACCTTTGCAGTCATTTTGTGAGAACTCTGTGTAAGCCAAAAGCAAATGAATCCTTGTTATAACCATTGCATTATAACCGTTGCATTTTACATCCCTTCTGCAGTATGAAAGCTGTCTCTATAGGATATGTGACAATAGGCTGTAAAGGTTTAGGGGTGTGACTTTACCCTGCATGTCTTCCCCCACCACAGTCAGAGTGTAAATTCAGTAGATGAGGTGCAGTGTAAAAGCAGTTTCTCCCAGAAGGGTTAGACACACAGAGAGGAGCTGGCTCTTTTTTCTGTGTCTTGGACAAATCTCCTGAGTGCATGACACAAGGTAATCACAAAAGCTGACAGACTGGGAGACAGTGGGTTTGCACAGGCTTTTATTTTTTTTACTGGGTAGATAACTGTTTTGCATTAAATTCTTTATGGTCATTAAAATAAAACATTTTATTTCAAAATAAAGATGCATGCTCTTGAACATGAGAGCAGACCAGAGGGTAACTCTGCCACTTCCCTGCCCTTCAATTCCAGTACCACGAGAAATGCTTAAGGAAGTCAGAGGAGAGAAGACACAGTACTCTATGGAGACTTGGGACATGGTTGTCTTCCCTTATCGTAAGAACTCTGGAGTAAAAGTGGCAATTTTTAAAAATATATTTTGGAGCAATTTTAAGCGCATTGGTTGCTCCCTGAGAGATGCCAAAAAGCAACTTAACAAAACACACTGCATACTTACTGGCTCACTAATATGTGATCTGGTCAGAATTAATTTTCTCATGCAATGGGACTACCTGAGTGATCAATTCTCCAAGAGGCAGCTGTCCAGAAGCCCTAAGGGTCTCTGCTGGTGAACTTCGAAAGCATAACTACTCCTTGCTCTGTTTCTGGTCAGGAAGCACCTAACCCCCTAGCACTTTCTGGCAGGAGATAGAGGTCATTAAGTATTAAGTCACAGAAGCATCAAGAGCTTCAGCGGGGAGTCCTTTGTTCCCAGTCTTGCTTTCATATTGATCTACCCGCTACATTTTCTCTTCTCTGATGACGAGGCATACTTCCTCACCATAAAGTTTTCAAAACTAGAGTAGGAAAGGCAAGCAAAACCAGACAGCTCATCCGGCCACACTCCCTCTTCCTCTTGCCCTTTGCCCTCCCCAAGCAACGCACCAGATGCTCTGAACAAAATGGAAGTTGGTTAAGTTCTCTGTAGATGTCTCTGTTCCACCCACCAAAAGTGCATACGCACGTTCAAAGCAGAGGACAAGGCCAGAGGTTTCACCTGATCTACAAACTAGCTCCGGGGAGATTCATCTTAATTAATTACATCCTGCTTTATAAAGCCAGCAGATAACATGACACATGTGCTACATTGGTCTCAACAATACTGGAGAAAACGAATTAGCTGACAAAGGAGAAAAAAATTGCCTTTTCATTCTTTTTCTATCTGAAATTAATTGCAAAACGTGTACCAGTATACTGTAAAAATGCTGAAGTCAATATAAAAATTTGCACGTGTAAGGACCTGCGTGTATTTGATATACATTTCGTACCATTTTATTTTTAAATAACAAATATTTTTTGAATGAATCAGTTTACAGGCATTTTTGCTACATCTACGTAAGCTACCTAAAAAGAGCAGTATTATCATTTCTATTTTTCATGCACAGAAGCTGAACAAAATGAAAGAGAAAAACCAACTGTTTAATAGAGGTTTGAGCTCTGAAAGTCTGAACTTCACATCCAACAGACCAATGAATTTGCAATCAAACACGGAACGATAAAGGTTCAAATTACAATTCATTGCTTTCCAAATAGGCACAATAGCTCACAGTGCGTGAAACTTCATTTCAAAAAGGAGAAACAAAGCGACAACCCAGAATATTTCGTTCACCTGTCCAGATCACATAATCCCTACATAAAAGCCCATGAATTTGAGAACACTGGCTTACATATTTACGATAAACTGCAGATCTCTGAAAGCAAGGCCAGTATAAGACTCTCTGGACTACATACATCCATGAGGCAATAAATCCATTTACGATGCCAAATTAGTTTTCTGTCTTACATGTCTGAGCCTTTGGGAAAATCTTGCTTCAGTTATTCAAAATCCTCATGATTCTGCTTTGGCAGATGTTTAGCAATCAAGTACAACACTTGATACCTTATTTTGTTGTCGAATCCAGATGCAAGTGGGATATAGCAACCGAAATAAGACAACTTCCCCAAAGTAATACTCCTGAACAATAAGGTAAAAATTACTGGTGCATTTAGAGAATGTTGAGTACTACTGTCATTAGTGATGATATTTCTTAGTGCAATTGCCAACTTCTCAGGAAGATCCTGAAATAACAGAAGCTTCAGGAGTGGGAATTGAACAATTTAAAAATTACAATTTTGCAACTAAGTCCTGTCAAACTTTCTAGCGTAAAGACTTTCAAACTCTACCCTCTAAATTATTTTTGCCCAAAGAGCAAAAGTCCAATAACAGAAGTGTCTGGTCATGAACTCACAGAAAAGATGACACGAAAGAAATAGGCAATTCAGTGCATTTTTTTTTAATCTTGGAAGGACAAAGCACGTGATACTTGCCAGCATAATAACTTATTTGAAAGAAACTACTTAGATTATGTACTTGTCAGTGGAAGTAAGGGCTTTTAAAGACCCTTGCAGACTAAATACATCAAAAGGCATATAGTTTTCCTTATATTGATGTTCTTATACAATGTTGTTGGAGGGGGTACAAAGAAGTCATGGCTGGCTAGGAGGACATTACCATTATACACTCATATGTAAAATACAGGCCACACTGAAAAAAAGATCAACAATTCAGAGCATTCTCCTGACAAAATACAACCATCTTACACAGTTTATAAGTATATACAGTATGCATGAGTTCTCCACCTTATCTGCTTTAAATGATTGAAGTGACCTGGCCTAAGTCATTCCTCTTCTGCAAAATGCAGAGCTGAGAAATGGTTCCTGATAAACAGGAGGGGGAAAAATGCTGAACATTAAGTTCTAGTGCTTTGCATTGTCATTCATACTAAACTGTCTTTTTATGAAAGTGGACTTGTCTATATTGAGAATTCAAGAGTCACATTACAGCTCTCTGCATAGAGTGTACCCTTGGAGGTTTGATTTCAAAAGCCAGACACCATATTGTATGTTCCCTGCTGACAAGAAGTCAGTCAGAGCCTATTACATCACTCTTCAAAGAGTCGTAAAGCAAATGCAGGAAAACCCCTGAAGTGATCAGATAAATGATTTTGCTAGTTAGTTTGGCACCAGCATGTCTGATATCTAATACTTATGATATACAGGCTACCAAGTACACAGTATTAGATTCCTGCTATTTTGCGTCAACAAGAAATGTATGCTGTGACACACGCCTTTGTAGTAAAGTATGGGAGGAGAGAAAGGTCAGAGAGGAACAAATGCATTTTCCAAATACATAAGGAAATCACTGAGTTGTGCTGGGATTATATATTGCTA
Source organism: Tetrax tetrax (assembly GCA_009806455.1). Taxonomy (NCBI): domain Eukaryota; kingdom Metazoa; phylum Chordata; class Aves; order Otidiformes; family Otididae; genus Tetrax; species Tetrax tetrax. The sequence continues at coordinate 90,600 of WHYT01017624.1, forward strand.
ACAGGCTGCCATTAGGAACAAAAAGTCACAATTCAGACTGCTATCTCCAAGCATATCATGTTGCATCTGCATTACCTAGTTTTCAAACACAATTTACTATTGGACAAATCCCCCAAACCAGGGTTTCAAAAGATCTTTTTCTCCTCTTACAACACATTTCCCGTAATCTTCATGTATATCCAATATCAAGACTATAAACAAAGAAGGGAAGCAAAGGAAGGACAAAAGCCAGAGATTAACCTACTTCACAGAATCATCACAGAGTAACTCAGCTTGGACAGGATCCTGGGAGGTGTCTAGTCCAGCTCCCTGCTCAAAGCAGGATCAGCCATAAGATCACATTGGGCTGCTCAAGGCTTCATTCAGGCAGATCTTCAAAACCTGCAAGGATCAAGCCCACACAGCTTATTCCAGGCAACCTGCACCTTCCTAGTGAAACTTCCTCACACTCCCAGTGAAAGTATTTGTTTTCTTTTTCATCCCACTTCAATTTAAGACCACTATCTTTTATTCTCCCCCTCTGAACCTCAGTACCAAGCCTGGCTGCCTTTCTGTAACCTCCTCACAGGGGGTTATAAGCCCCACTCCCTCAGCCCCTTGTCATAGAGCAGGCCTCCCACCACAATTTCTCCACTTTACCCATATTGGTCTTGCATTGGCAGGCCCAAAATCAGATGCAGTATTTCAGACGTGGTCTAGTGAGTACCAAGTAAAGGGAATAACCACTTCACTTGACCTGATGCTGTTCTCCTGTTAATGCCAGCCCAGGATACCGTCTGCCCTCTGGTTCAAAGGGCGCACTGCTAGCTTGTGGTCAGCTTGTCTATCAAGACTTCCGAGAGATCGTGGTGAAAACTGAGGGAAAGAAGGCTCTGAGGTCTTCTTAGCGTGGCTGAGGACTTCCTATCTGTGTCCATTTTCCCTCAATCACATCTTGTTCAGCAACAGGTCCCCCTTTTCCTTTGTTTATTCTTTTACTGCTCATGCAGTGGCAGAAGCTTGCCTTGTTGCTCTTAATATCCCTTTCCACCTACAGCTCCAGTGGAGCTTTGGCTTTCCTAAGATAATCACTATGTGCCTCTGCAACATTTCTAAATTCCTCCTTTGTAGCCTGCCCCTGCTGCCACCTCCCCAGTGCTGCTCTTTCAAACTGAAACTCAGTTGTGATTTGTTTCCCTAAATGACAAACATTTTCACGCTTGGGGGGGGGAGGGAATGTCAGCCTTAAGGACTTTTCAGATCACTTGAGATCCCCTCAAAATCTTGAGTACCATTATTTAATGGTTGCTACAGTCATTGGTTACATCACCAACCAGTTTCTCCTTGTTCACGTGCCACAGATCAGAAAAATACTACCCCATCTGGTCCATTAGCATCCATGTTAACAAAAAAAAAATAATTCTAAGTCTACTTCAATATCAATTTTATAATTCTATGGTATTAAATCTTGTGTAAGCGATGGATTTGTGAAACATGCATTTAAGCTGCCTCTGGACTTTCAAGTTTCTTACTATTTGAGCAATTCATTTTAGCTACTTTCCTCAGTCACATACTCAGCGCCATAAGAATTCAGATGCAGAGCTGCACTTCATAGCAGTGGTCACTGTATCCAGACTACAGCAGTAATGAGCCTTTCAGTGTCTTGAGATTAGACCACATATTAGAAAAATAATGTAATATGAACTTCCAGGGTAAGAAGTAGTTTGGTATTGAAGCTTACAGCAAAGCACAGAGAAATAAAGACTAAGCTGAAAAATACTATAATCGGTATTTCACCTCTTTTTATTTAGTTTATCTAAAGCAACCAGATGCGTGCAATGAATAAAAATGTCTACTTTGCAGCATCTCAGTGAGTATTCAGAAAATATACACTTGAGTACACAAGTTAAATATTGGCATAGGGAATCCTGCATTTGAACATACAGCAGTTTTGTAAGTCACACTAAACCCAAAAAAAAACCCCCAAAACAAACCACAACCCACAAAAAGTGTCTGATTCTTCTTTTTATTAAATAGCACACTTTTAAATGAGGAAGAATAAAGGAGAATATTTGCTTCTCAGGTAAAGCATTCTGTAACTAGTACACTATTAGCAAAAGGCTTTTCCTCGCCTCTAGACAGCATTATTTTTTGTGTAACAGCAATGTTTCTATTGCAGTCCAACCTGTCAGGTAGAAAGAGTAACACTGGTCTTTTTTAGCGGTGCTATCCTTGATACTTTTTTTTTGGATGAGGCTTCCATTTAACACAGTCAGCTGTGTTTGATGTAGAGGACTGTCTGCAAGGAAGAAGACAGATGACCTCTCTATATTACCCTGTGAGGGAGCTGCATTGATTTTGCAATACCACCTTTTCACTGTTTCAGTTCATGGTCCGACATTTTTGTCAGCACTGCCACTTATTTCTCATTCTCTTGCCGTGAAGAATCCCATCTGCCGTTCCACTGGATGAAAGGCACAACAGGTTTTGCTCACCTAAAATAAACGCTGTCGTATGTGGAACCTGGTGTCCTATGGAAACAAAACCTCTGTCACCATACTGAGCTGTGTGTACCTGTCCACCCATCAGCTGAGCCTAATTGCATTGTCCTGAAAGTATCTCAGAGTTGATACAGAGCTACGAGCCTCAAAGATCTTAAATCATTACAATTTTCTCACTTAACAGGGAAGAGGACTATATTAAGCCTACAAACATTTTAATTTGTTCCCCTTTGGAGAATTTAAGTCACGTCTGGCTGATTCTCCCAGGAAGTGGGTCAGGGTTACCATGGAGAGGATCTCAGGGTTTCAGCAGTTTGAGAAGGTAGAAAGGAGGTGTGGGACAGACAATATAAAGCTGTTTGAAGAGACTTCATGACTACTTCTGCCTGTAGATGAACATGTTGAATTGAGAAATGTTAACCAGTATATTGTGACCAAAATTATGAAGATGTACAGTAGCATGTCCTGAGTTGTAACTTCTGGGAAAAACTGTCCTTGACAAATACTCTGTAAAAGAACTCTATGGAAGAACATAAGGAAAGGGAGAGTGATATTTATTTATCTCTAAGCTGACTTTAACTGCTCCATTCTCTCACAGATTTCATTCACTCGCACTCTTGTAATCGCAGACTTGGAAGTACCAAGTGTGCCTAAGTGGTCTGGCCAGCATCTCTTGTGCACAACACTGATAATACAGGATGGCTACCTCGTGCGAACAGCTGGGGTCAACATTTGTTGTGGCACTGTCCTTTGCTTCCTTCAGCCTCCAGAAATCTTAGAACAGGTTGTTGTTCACCGTTTGTTTTTCCTTGTTCGTTTGAAAAAATGTTTGGTTTTCCCTCATGAGCTAACAGGAAAGAAAAATCACATAAGTGATATGCTGCCACCTTGTTGTCATTGTCATTGTCCTGTTGCCAGCAGAAGACACTATGTTCTGAGCAGTCATCTATGTTGTAGTCTTTTGGTCTCAATATAAACCATACGTTCTTCAACTTTCCTAATAGAAATGGTGTCCTGGGAGTAGTATCCTCAAAAGTGTCTGTTGTTATAAAGACAGGCCGTTCTTACAGTCATCATTCTGCTCTTTCTTTTGGTGCTTTCACAGAAACACAAATACGCACACATAGCACTTCCACTTGTACTTCCTTCATACAATCTTCATAAATTTAACTAAATTCTGAGTATTTAGACTGAAATGTGTAATTTTCCTTCCAAGTCCACAAAACTGTTACAGAGCAATCAAGACTTGTTGCTTTTTAAACCACTATTTGTTACGTTCATAGTGTTTCAAAGGCCTGAATAACACTGTAGGTGTGTGAGGCTTAAATTTGACAGATGGCTTCTCTGTAAAATCCCAGAACCAGAACCCACCTCTTCATGCTCTCCTAGACACTCACGGAAGAACTTCAAAGTCTCTTTCACACAGGACACGTGCAAAGATCTGATACCCAAAATACATCAGTATCTATGTCTACAGTAATTACCTGCAGTGCCAAGATGAAAACCCTCCATGCTTAGTAGATCTGCAGGTAGCTTTTCTGTGTCTAGAAAAGGTAAAAATCATTCTATGATTCTATGAAATATAAAACTACTACAGAATCATAGATTAGTCTGAGTTGGAAGGGACCTTCAAAGGTCATCTAGTCCAACTCCCCTGCAAGGAGCAGGGACATCTCCAACCAGATCAGGTTGCTCAGAGCCTCCTCCAACCTGGCCTTGAATGTTTCCAGAGATGGGGCATCCACTACCTCTCTGGGCAACCTGTGCCAGTGTTTCACCACCCTCATTGTAAAAAATTTTTTCCCAGATGTCTAGTCTACATTACTTCCCTCTATTTTAAAATCATTACCCCTCATCCTATCACAACAGAAGAGTTGCTGAAGAGTTTCTCCCCATCTTTCCTGTAGGCCCTCTTTAGGTATTGGAAGGCCGCTATCAGGTCTCTCCCTGGAGCCTTCTCTTCTCCAGGCTGAACAGTCCCAGCTCTCTCAGCCTGGCCTCATAGGAGAGGTGCTCCAGCCCTCTGATCATCTTCGTGGCCCTCCTCTGGACCCTCTCCAGCTGGTCCATGTCCTTCTTATGTTGGGGACTCCAGAACTGGACACAGTACTCCAGGTGGGGTCTCACCAGAGCAGAGTAGAGGGGGAGAATCACCTCCCTCGACTTGCTGGCCATGCTTCTTTTGATGCAGCCCAGAATGCGGTTGGCTTTCTGGGCTGCAAGGGTGCATTGCTGGCTCATGTTGAGCTTCTCATCAGCCAGCACACCCAAGTACTTCTTCGCAGGGCTCCTCATAACATGACTGATTCCACTTTGGTCTTTACCTGCTGCTGGTACTTAGTAAAAGTGTGATGATCAGTACACTTGAAAAGACTTATAATAACGGGTAAGGCACAAAGCCTTTCCAGCATTTATATGACACATTGTTTCTATGTTTTCTGTCTATTTTTTTTCAGAACTTGCACCTAGATCCTGAAAGGCTGATTAGTTCAATTAAGCTAATAAAGAAAAAAAGTAGTGTATCTCAACCTTCACTTGACATTAACAAAAGTGTTTACATGGCACAGTGCCTGGCTTTCTTAGCCAGCAGAGGCTCTGCAACACAACCGATTAATTAAACAGTGCCGAGAAGCTAACACTGAAGGTTACTGATTAATTGTATGTTAGAGCTGTCTAATCAAGTACCCAAGGCAATAAACAAATACAAAGATAAATTATACACTGATTAACCCAAATTTTTATAGTTTTATTTTTAACTACTTGCTTGCCACACAGTAGACTTCAATCTGAACAAAGGGAGAGGGTGATCAGGATCACTTACTGTATTTCCCAGCCAGCTATTATGGCAGTTTTCCCTTGAAGTGAAATATATTACTATAAATCCTACTTTGTGCATGGCCATCACATAGGCACATATGCTGAATGAGCAGCCATACAACACTCATTTATCATGTATTTTTGAGTACTACTGCTTGCTAATGCATGTCTCCAAGGGCTTAATTCAGCATTGCAAACAGCTGCTAGCCTTCATTAAGAAAAAGCAGGCAATCTACTTTAAGCACTACAGCCTTATAAGAGGACAAGATTCAGACCCAGAGATGATCAACAGCTTTTCCTCTAATTTACAAGCTCATCTGTCTAACTCCAAACCTCTCATTTCAGGGATCTCTGCTTCAATGCTCGAATTTCCAATCCCAAACCTGCAACACTTCTCCACCCAAGTAAGGCTATTTTCATGGCCTCCTCTGAATCATCACATAACTCATTTCTCCATTTAACAGTATCAAGAGAAGAATACTAAAATGTGCCCTCACTACATAGTTCCTGTGTTGTCCATATACACCACAAAATAAATCTTTTCCTTGCAAGCACTGGGGCAAGTTTATTTACCCTTATAATGGTTCAGATAGGTCTTCTGAAGAAAATGTTTCAGGAAAGTCTCTGAAAGAAGGTAACTCCAGAATCACTCTTATTTTCCCCTAAAAACAGAAGTCTGCCTCCTGCAGAAACTTCCATCACTTCTCCTCCTAGATATGCCAATCCTGTCTGATGCATAACAAGAGGTCAATGAAAAAACTCTGCCCCTTTTGTGTCCACAATCCACCTCTTTTCTCTAAAGGAAGGAAAAAAAGAAAAAAAGAAAAGAAAAAAAAAAAAGGCAAAAAAACCTGTGCCTCACAAAAGGCAACAATTACTGGGAAAGTCCAATGGCATTTACCCATCCCCTGGTACTTTCCCCAAGATTTCCACCATACCAAAGAAACATTTATTAGTCATTTGAATGGGCTGTCTCCTCTAAACAGTCAGTACGACAGTGAGTAAAAAGTTTATTCTTGTCCTGTACCTCTTTTGTCATAAGTCACTGTATATCCAATATAACCACAATCAAGTGGTACAACCAGACTTCCCAGCTACGAGTGAGACAATTCAAGCTTGCCCTCTGTATCTAAACTGACTCATTCCCCATCTACTTTATGTTAGTTTTAAAGGACTCCCTGCCACAAGACTGATTTAAGACAAGAGGTTCAAGCACGTTGTAGCAGCTAACCCTGTGTCCTCTAATTACGCAACCTGCAACAAAATCCACAGCAAGCCATGAATCTCCCTTTTCCTATGGAGCTGGTGTGCATAAGATCAGACAACTTCAGCATACTCATCTTCCTCTGCCCTGAAATTACAGCTATTTGAAGCTGCTCAGGGTGCTGAAAATCCAACAGCCTCAGGGAGTGGATCAGCATGAAGTAAAAGAGAAAGTCAAAGGCTGATGGATGTCACCATCGAATATTGTAATAAAATATTAAGATTTGGTCAATTTACACTGATAAAAGTCAAGAATTTCATACTAGTGGCACTGCCTATTTTTCCTTCCCACATTAAAATTACCTTTAGAATTTCTCTGTATGTTTTTTTTTTTAAACAAACATCTGCAATTACAACCAATCAAGCATAAACATCCCCATCTCTTATCTCCTGAATCATGGGTTCTGTGGCATCAGTGTAAATTATACATTTAAAAAAACCAAACCTGTCTTTCCTTGTTTCCAAAAGTGTTTAATTATATAACATTGGAGAACTGAATTTGGGAAGGCTAATTGTCACAAAAAATCTTCACATGTGCAATAGTTTGTTTCCTTTAGAAAACGATTTTCACAAAGCAGAAGAGAACATCCAAAGAATACTGAGTTTCATTAATGTATTCACCAACCCTGTAGAGATGGACCTCATGCTCATGTACCAACAAATATTTCTCCAGCCATGAACTCTCAAGCCCACGGTTTGACCCATGAGAGCACAGCTCTCTATGACACTCTGGGCTTGCAAGTGTCACATGAGAGCACATGGCCTCTCATGACATTTTAGATTAAACTTGAATTTGGAACACCTGTTCCACCCATGCTAACATATGTGCAACATGCTAAAGCAGGCAGCCTACCTTCAACAACTATTACCACAACTAAAAGAAAACATTTAATTAACCAAAAGGCAAGCAACAACTACTTGTAAAAGACGTTGGGTGATCATCACTGTTAGATGAGAAATGTATCAACCCTCTGCCATTAAAAAACAAACCTCTCTGTACATTTGCTTCAAGTCCAGATGCAGAGGTTACATGTTTGGGGTTTTTTCTCTTTTTTTTTTTTTTTCTCCCAGTTT
>WHYT01017625.1:8444-52243 GCA_009806455.1 Tetrax tetrax
ATATGTAGACTTGTTTGTGTTTATTTTAACAGGATAAAATAATCCCTCCTGACCCAATAACAAAGAGTGAGAAGCAAACCACGCTTCATCAGCTAAACCAGATTCTTCGACATCGACTAGTGACTACAGATCTTCCTCCACAGCTGGCAAATCTTACAGTTGGTAAGAACTGGAATTACTTTTTGAAGAATACATTATGGCAGGCTGATTTAAAGTTGTTGCTTTGATGCTAAAGCAAAGCTAAAAGATCGCTTAAGCGAGACCATTAGGCATAGTTCATCTGTTAAGACTAGGATCCTGTCTGTATGACATCAAAATATGTGTTTTCCCCTTTTGAAAAATGAGACCGCTGATAATATTGCTGAAATATTATTTACTTTAAAGAAGAAATCCTGTGCAGGTACTGGCAAAAGATCGTAGACATTGTCTTGCTCTTTCAGCAAATGTGTTACGAAAGAGTCTTAAGCCTAACAATGTAACTACTTTATGTTAATTTTAAAATGCATTTTAATTAAACTGTTAGATCTTTCTCTAGAAACTCTTTGAACTTTAGCTTAAACAAGTTACTCTAATGTTGCTTTTTTAATCTGTTTTGATATTCATCTTCACACATAGAATTTTTTCGTATTTATGCATGCCTTTTGTTTTGTGGTTCACTGCAGTGCCAGATCTCTTAATCTGTTTTCAGATCTCTGTTTTCATTTAGCCCAGGTAGTGGTACACATTAGGATGACATTTTTTCCAAGGAAAGATGGCTATAAGTTGGACTAAGTTGTTGTAGAATCGCAGAGAATAGGGCTGGAATGGACCTAGTCCATGCGTTTAACTAAGACAGGGTTAGCCATGTGTAAACCATACCCACAGACCTAGATCAAAGGTGCTTCCGAAAAATCTTAGTAGCAGTTTTCACTGGTCCATATGTGAATGTTTGCAATGTCAATATTGGAGCCATTTTTGTTTAACAGAAGTCTAAATGAGTATGTGTCTGAGCTCTTCAGATTTTTCAGTTAACTAAACTTTTCAGTGACTATTAGTTTCTGGTTTGGGATTTGGTTTGTTTTAAGAGCGTGTCTGGGATGTTTTTGAAAATTAAACTTTGTGAGTTAAAATGGTTGAAATTTCTATAGGAATATTTCTGTATGTCTATAATTGTAAAGGTACGTGGCATATTTTGTTAAGTGATTGAGAAGAAAGTTGACCCACAGGTTACAGTAAGGACTTGTACTAAGTTGTTTGCTCTGCCACTCATTCTCTTTATGACCTTGCTTACATAGTCTTTGTTCCCAGTTCTTGAAACTGATAGCAGTGTTCACAAAGGTGTGAAGATATATATGTCAATTAGATAAATAATGTACATAATCTTTACTTGTGTGCATATATATAAATTATGCAAAAGATTATTGTCCTCACATGAAAATGGAGTTATAGTATTTTAACGTTAAATAAACGGTTTGCAGTGGCATGTGTTTCCAGGGCTGGATTTCAGTCTGGGCTGAGGTCATGTTCTGAACCTCTTTTGACTATTGCTTAAAATATTCATTGTTGATACAGCAAAGAATTGGAAAAAATAAGCCAGACACTTTGTTTGTGTAACTTGTCAGGCTGGTAGTCAGCTCAATGTTACTCTGTATTAGAGTAGCACAAGTGTTAACAAGTTGACATGACTGAAGTACTGCTGTTCAGGACGGTTTGGTACATCTGTCCATGATGCTTATTGACACTGGTTCTGTTGCAGAAGCAACTGTGAAACCTTCAGAGTTGCACAGAAACATATGCAACAGAGCAGAAACCATAGGGCAGTAATCCATTTTGAGTGCCAGAAGCTACCACACTGATATTTTGAGGCATCTTAGGAGTCTGAGTGAAATTAATACTACTTTTTTTTTTTTTTTCTTTTTTCTTCCTTAGCCAATGGCCGTGTGAAGTTCCGAGTTGAGGGTGAGTTTGAGGCCACCTTGACAGTGATGGGTGATGACCCTGACATCCCCTGGCGCCTTCTGAAGCTGGAAATTTTGGTTGAAGACAAGGAAACTGGTGGTAAAAAAAAAATAATCAAACCTTTACACTTTATTTTTAACATGGTGTTCATCTCTGCTACTATATAATTCTTGTTTGTACTGGATATTTTGCATATCACAACATAAGATAATGAAGCTCTATATACTTGTCCTGTTTTCACTTTGCTCTATATGCTTTTAATACCTCAACAATGGTAAAATGTGACAGTGTAGTAGGCTGACTGAAATTTCCAGAGTAAACTAAGGAGTTTATTACTTGGTTAGAAATTCTGGTATGGAAATTGCTCGATACAGTTGTATATTTTTTCTTTTTCATTTATTACTTTATTTAATTATTTTAAATACCTAGTTTCCTGATGTCTAATGTGAATTATTTTTAATTCATAAAAGATGGTCGAGCCTTGGTTCACAGCATGCAGATCAACTTCATCCATCAGTTGGTCCAATCACGGCTGTTTGCTGATGAAAAGCCACTTCAGGACATGTACAACTGCCTGCGTATCCTTCTAAAAGTTGCTTCTGAATATGGCAGGGACCTTCAAAGTTCATCTAGTCCAACCCCCCTGCAAGGAGCAGGGACATCTCCAACCAGATCAGGTTGCTCAGAGCCTCATCCAGCCTGGCCTTGAATGTTCCAGGGATGGGGCATCCACCACCTCTCTGGGGAACCTGTTCCAGTGTTCTATAAGCTGTTTAATGTAGGCTTACTCTTCCTAGTAGCTGGAGGTCAAGAAAGTTGGATTCCCTGTTAAGCTAGGGGGAAGTGTCTGGACATAGAGTAAAAATGATGGCCTTGGAAACAGTTATTCTCAGGTGCCAGCATGTAAAATTTGATTTTACACACTTAATCAGCAAAGGTAAAGGTGAGATACTCAAGACAGCAGGTTGTGTGATAAGTCAGTGCAGCAGCAGCTGGCTGCTTGTGCTAATGTCAGAGATAGAATACAGTGCTGAATTGGAAGGTATGGGAACTGACAATTCTTGCTACCAAGAACTGCAGTAAGGTGATGATGGGGCACCTGTGTGAATAATAAAATGAGGTATAGCATGTCCAGGAAGCAGTGCAGTGATTTTCTACGTGCAAAAGGCAAGCTGCTTCGTGGTGTGAAACAGTTTTCAGTGAAACGGTTTCTGCAGAAACAAACAGAAACATGTTATTTTAGGGTGACCATGGGTGATGGGGTTAGTGGTAAATGTAGGGTGAACTGAATTTCTTTGGTAATCTTCTTTTCCATAAAGGACTGTCAGAGTTAAAATCTGTGAAACAAAGCTATTGTGATACTCTTGTCTAACACTCAGCCCTAGATAAAAGTTAAAAAAAAAAAAAAAGGCCAAAAAAACTTGAAGAAATATTTGATACTGTTTATACGTCTTTATCTCTGGATTCATACATTAGTGTGTTTTCAGACAGCATCTTGTCTGACTTTTGTGACGAATGGATTTATGTAGTGTACACACTTTTTGGAGGTCTTATGTTTTCCTAACTCCATTTGTTAGACTCCTTCTGCTTAGCACTTCAGTTGGAAGTCTTGCATTCACAAACACTAATGCTGATACGAGAGCGCTGGGGTGACCTTGTGCAAGTGGAGCGATATCACGCAGGGAAATGTCTCTCACTCTCTGTTTGGAAGTAAGTTCATTTTAAAAGGGCTCTTAGCAAACAAATTAAGTTAATAGGAGTTGTTTTATTTACTGAAGTTGATCCAGAATTTTCAGAATTTTGTTTTCTTCATGATGTGAGACTCCTAAATTCTTGTAATTAATTACCTAAACATGTTGCTTAACTTGCAAAGAAGTGCGGGATGTGCGTAAATGTACAGGAGAATAATAGACACAGTTATAAATCAGCTCATATTTATGCAGATATCGAAATAATTTAATTATTTCATTGTCAGTCTTTTACTGTATTTATTGCTTAACTTGCACTAGATAAAATTTTAAAAACCAATCCAAATGCTATTCTGATTGTGTTGAACTTGCAGCCATCTAAAACTTATTTATTAGTTGTAGTTTACCAACAGTTCCTGCATTAAAATGTGAACTAAAACAAATGCTTTTTTTCAGTTTCAGCTGACATAATCTTATTTTTAAACAGAAGTCTCAGAATCAAGCATTAGCTACTGAAAAGCATGTTTTCTGCTATTCCAGCTACATAGTTTAATTATTCTCTTTATTTTAAGTCAACAGGTGCTTGGCAGGAAAACGGGGACCGCGTCTGTTCATAAGGTCACTATTAAGATTGATGAGACTGATGTCTCAAAACCCTTACAAATATCTCATGAGCCTCCGCTACCAGCCTGTGATTCCAAACTGATGGAAAGAGCCATGAAGGTAAAGATTGCTTTGCAGTAGGCATCTAGTTTTGTAAATCAAAAACTTTAAAATGGCTTGCATTGTCAGTTTGTTTCACTTTGATTCCATTTAAAGAGCTGTTTCTAAGATTATTAGTCAGCACTCACTCTAGCTTGTTTTGTGTTTCTGTTGGGACCTAAAATTGTTGTTACAAATTACTGACCCTGGCTTCATCTTAAAAAATTACACCTACTGCACAGTGCATTGTATACCACTAGTGAGACACAACACTGAGGCTTGGGGGAAACAATAGCAGAGTTTCAGTTAAGGTTAGCGTTTGGCTTGAAACACGTAAGAGAGAGTCAGTTCTTCACTTTCCTATCTTGGAGATGCTGTGTAAACTTCCTCTGAAAATCAGCTTTCTCCTGTCGCTTGAGTTTGGCTACCCAGCAGTGCTATTCACTTTAGAAAATCTCACATTATGATTTGGAAATCTTGTGCAAAAGAGCTAATGAGGCTTACTGGTTGCAAATGTTAAGTGAAGCTTGGTTATACATTATCACTAACCAGTTTATGTCATGTGGCCTATTTGAATGTGGCTTTGTATTGTTCAGTTCCCTATATGTTAAAGATGCAATTGTTGAAACGATCCAAAATGAGTAACTGCAGTCAACTTCCTGCTTGGATAAGGCTGTTCTGGTGATAATTGTAGATCTTAGTGATATCTAAGAGGAACTGTGTTATAGGTTTTATAAAAAGTCTTCTGTAAGGTCCTCAGCAAGTCTGGCTGTGATACATCAGGATGTGTTTGTCATTATTTCTTACAGTGTTTTGTTTTTAAGAGAGTTAATAAACTGGAGTGTTGTTTTCAAACTTTCAGTACAGTTTTTCCACAGGGGAAAAACTCCTCAGCTCCGATTCTTTACCTGTCATACGGAACTTTCTACTGATGATGGCCTTCACCTATTGTACATCTTTGTATTCGAGCCTCTTGGCCCATCTTGTTTACCAAGTCTGACAGACAAGCCTCCATATAGTGAATGTCAAGAACTTCATATGGTTGGGCTCCAGAGGAATGTGGGAAATTTGGTGGAGCATAGCAGCCTTCTACTTCACTTCCAGAGCAGCAATTCTACTATTAGTCTAGTAAATGTATACTAAATTTACTCATTCAATAGCCTGAATTAGCATATTTAAGCTACTAAATATACAGTTAATTTAGTTAAGATGCTGTATTAATTCCTAAAACTGTGAAAATGTGCTTTACCTAGAACATCTGCTGAAGTTCCACTGGAGCTGAGGCAATCTAAGCTCACTGAATCAGGTCTACAGACTGTACGTTAAGATAGGAGGCCACTGTAAATTTGAGATTTATCAAAGTTAACACTGGCTCCCTTTATAACTACTTGCTCTGAGCTTAAAAAAAATATCAGCCATGGTATATACACTGCTGTTCTAGTGTTTGAATAGTGAGCTCAGCTGTAATGACGTAAATAGTGCACTGTGTTTCTCTTTATTTAAGTTACTATATAGAACAGTGGCAAGAACAATACCGTTTGTCTAAGCAGGTTATTATACATTAACCTACTGAAAATTTGATGTAGGTCTAGAACCTGTAGTCACTTGTTTGTGAGGAAGATTTTTCAACTCAGCAGCTGCTATGAGTTAATGCTCTTGCGGATGAATAAATACTTTATTTTTAAGGCCTTGCCTTGGAAAGCTAGTCTTTAGGGGAAGGTCATTCTGGTTTATATGAAAGCATATACTGAGCTTCTGTATAATTCCATTCTGCTATAAACCTTTTCTGCATTTATCTTTTAGGCTAGAATAAAATTTGAGTTTGATTCACCTTGAACGGTTTTCAAAGCAATGTGAGGTTAACTAGAAAAAGGTTTTGCAGTAATCTGTAGCTTTGCTTATGCATAATATGACTGTAATGTGAACGGATGTGAATGCAAATGCTTTAATTTAGGTGGCACGTGTAAGGTACAGTGAATATAAGTAGTGGCATAAGCTTCAGTATGGGCAATACAACAGCCTCTAGATGCAAGCTTCTAGATACTCCTGGATTCAGTAGGGTTACTCATATTCAGTGTCTGCCACTGCATCTTAGCTGCATTGTGAGCCCATAGCAGAAGTAAAACTAGCGTGTTGTATTTCATGCTACAGCTACATACATATTTGTGTGGAGGCAGCCATATTCTAATAGAGTGTTGTTTTGGGGGGTTTTGTGGTTTGTTTGTGCTTGGTTTTGGTGTTTTTTTTTTTCCCCTTAGCTTAAGCTAGTTATAAATGGATGAATGCTAAGCTGGAAAGTACTCCAGCCTTGATCCAGAGCAAGTAGGTCTGCTCAGGGAGTGAAAACAGCATAGTTTGTGAAACTTCTTTTACATTTTCTTCTAGTCTTCTCTCAAAAACCTTCCCACTGTCTGCTGCACAGACAGAATCTTGTGTTAGTTTGTTTTATTTTACAGTGATCCAAAAACTCAAGTTAATAGTTCATTTGCTTCATCGCAGTTCTAACCAAATTATTTATGAAGTGATTGTTTTTCTAAGTTAAGTAGTTTTGTTCTAGTGTGCTAATGCGTAAAGTTTACATGTGAAGTTTGAACTTGCTGAAGTACATTCCTTTTTCACAGATTGACCACCTATCAATAGAAAAACTACTAATAGACAGTGTCCATGCAAGATCTCATCAAAAACTCCAGGAGCTGAAAGCCATTCTTAAGAGCTACAACGTTAATGACAATTGTATGTAATTTCTACTGAAGTTTGTTTCAAGTTAATTTCCATTTGTGCCTAGGAATGGTTTCCTTTTTCCCTGATGTTTTTTGTTTTCATTAATTTAAATAAAAACTATGAAAAAATAAAGGGAGATGTGTTCAGAATTAAAAAGACTTAGCTTTACATTATTGTGCATTGATAACTGTAAAATACTCATACCTCTAAATGCAGTATGACAGATTAAGCTGGTAGAGTGTTATAGTCTGGGTTGAGAGGTTACAAGTTGTCTGCTGTAAAACTTGTACACGTTCAGCATTGAAAGCAAATCCTTCACTGTCTTGAGCTAGCTTTGGATGAAACTTGGCTTAAACTGTTTTTGAAACTATTGGGATTTGGATTTAGTTTATAATCATGACACAATGAGTTAAAAGATATTCAGGGGTTAATAATCTCCTTCACATTTGGTCTGTCTTTTCTCATTCGTTTGTTAGTAGCACTGTTTTCACAGAGAAATTCTTATATTCAGTTCCCTGTTTATGTTAACAGTGTAATAATACACAAGTGAAGATTGCTTCTATAAAAACAAACAGGTTTTGTGATAATGGGGTAAGTTTCAATATGATGAGCTTGAATTTTGTGTCAAATTATTAACACCCATTTTTGTTTAGCATTCATTGAGACGGCTCTTCCAACTCTTGTAATTCCAATTTTGGAACCATGTGGTCGATCAGAGTGCCTGCATGTGTTTGTTGATCTCCACTCTGGAATGTTTCAACTGATGCTGTATGGTGTTGGTAAGTAGGTGCAAAACCAGATTGCATTTAATAACTCACATGAATCCTGCATTATGAGGTAATTTTGTGCAAGCAATTGTCAAATCTGTTAAGTTCTGTAAATAAGTAAGAGTAATGCAAATGAACACTGCACCTGAGTCATCATCTAAGTATTTGAGTTTGAGGAACGAAGAAATGGATCTTTGTGCTTAAGAGCTGCAGTTCAGTTAGGTATATTTTAAGAGGACAACAGACTAAATATTGTTAGGCACCATCACAATGCATATTTATGACTCATGATTCCTGGGTTGTGCTGTTAATGTATGCAGTCATTTCATAGGGACCTGATTGAGAATTGTATTATGTGACTGTACATCTTTAGTAACTGTTCAAGTCTTAACTTCAGATTTCTGATTACTTAAGAAAAGAAGGGAAGCGAGTTCTTTTTGTTTATTTGCCTAATGACAGACTGATGTGGTTTAACAAGCATTGTGGATCATTTGTTGTGTATTTTAATCTCTCTTCACAATGAGCCACGTGGAGAAAGCAAGGGGCAACAATTACATATTGCACCAGGAGAGGTTTCATGTCAATGTAAGAAATAAATTTTTTACAATGAAAACAATCAGTCCCTGGAACAACCTCCCCAGGGATGTAGTGGAGTCCCTGTCACTGGAGGTTTTCAAGATGCAATCAGATAGATAATCTCATCAAGCTCCCCTTTCCTACGAAAGGTTGGACCAGATGATCTTTCGAAGTCCTTTCCAACCTGGGCTGTTCTATGATTCTGTGATTCATTGATTAAAAGGTCAAAATTTTGTTTGAAGAGCAGATGTTAAGACTATTCACTCCCCTAATGTTCTTGCAGATCAACTGACACTCGATGACATAGAGAAGTCTGTTAATGATGATATGAAGCGTATCATTCCTTGGCTCCAGCAGCTTAAGTAAGTGACTTGAATGATTCACTTAGCTTGCATAGAGTAAATCACCATATTTGTATTTGGACGATCACACTTGCATGGCTTTGTGTTCTACCACAGTAGGGGATGTACTTTCTCGCTGTTCTAAGCAGCCTTGAGTATTTGCCATCTCCTCTAAATGGGTGGAGGAAATTATGCTTTTGCTTGGAGTTGATTCCGTAGTCCTCCTTTAATCTGCCCCCTTACGCGTAGCCTCATGCATTGCTATGCACACACTCCGCTTGAAGTCTTTTCACTTGGTCAGTAGCAGACCCCTTGCTTCTTGAGGATCTTATTTTGTGTTCATGTTCATTTTCTATCTCCTTTATTCCACTTTCTTTCTACAGCTGAACTCTGCTTGTTTCTCAGCAAGAACAATCTCCCTTCTCATAATACAGAGGAAAAACCAGGAAGGGACCTAGGATGATTTAAATAATATCTGTTTATCTTGTGACAGTTCAGCCCTTGCTGGTTTAAATCTCTAATCATCCTTCCATAAAGCCCTGAGATTTAAGCACAAGATATGTTTGGCTCCCGTAAGAGGTTGTAGCAAATAATACAAATGTACAAATGCAGTTTGTATCTGCATGAAAACGAAGTTCCACCTGCTCTGTCGTTTTGGAAATTCCCAGTACTCTGAGCTAATTGCAGGGTGAAACCTCTATTTGAGCAGTGTTGCTTCTAAAAGAAGCATGATGACGCATGAAGCACTGGCACCCTGGAGAAACTAATCAACCTCCCTTTGTTATGAATAATGTACTTGGGATAATGGCTTGAGCAGTGCTGCAGTTTTTGAGGAAGCTAGGCAGTCCCAGAAAATGTATTTTAAGACAGCTATGTCTAACATGTATCTATAAGAATAAACGTGGTGTGTCATAATGGAGAGATGCTGAGCACCCACACTTTCCATTGCTATTTTCAGTGGAATTTTGACTGAAAAACCCAGCCACACGTTTCAAGCCTAGCTAGGCTTTCTGGCCTTGCCACTATAGCCAAAATCCATTGGTGTAGGGCAAAGTTTAATTCCAAATATTAGAATAAATTTAATACCTTGCATGTGATTCTTCATGTCTAAACTTATTCAGGTTAATGAGTTTGTTTATAACATAATCCAGAGTAATGTCCAGCTTTGGTGACTTCTCTTACTGTATTGCTTACCAGCACATGGGAACAAATATTTTCTATACAAAAAATAGAGTATTCCAAATTGTAAAAGAACTGTGATCTGCATGGTTTTTTTAATTTGCCCATTCTTTTTTATATCATCATTTCGTACTGTGCTGTATAAACACTTATTTATGTATTCCTTCGGTGAATAATTTCATATCTGAAATAATGAAATAATTAATATCTGTCTGTTACTCAAACTGAAGACAATATGAAAAGATAGTAATAAGAAAATACAAACTGACAACATTTTCTGTGTGGTTTTCTGTATATAACTTGTGCAGCAATGTTAAATATTGCCTTAGAATATGACTAACTTAATTTGACACTAATACTCTAAACAGCACTGTATTAGAATAATGTAAAACAGTCTCAGGGTGCTAATACCTTTATTTCAATGCAAGGTTCTGGCTTGGACAGCAGCGTTGCAAACAGTCTATAAAACATCTGCCTACAGTGAGCAGTGAAACTCTTCAACTAGCTAATTATGCTAGCCATCCAGTGGGAAACCTTTCCAAACACAAATTGTTTATCAAACTCACTCGCCTTCCACAGTACTACATTGTAAGTAATTGAAAAATGCTTCTCCTTTTGCTCCCAGTCACGGATATACTAGACAGTTTGTTGTACTGTTCAGTCTGACATTAGGAACCAAGTGATTGATGTAATCCTTGACTCTCCCCTCTCATTCAGTGGGTTTGTTAAGCAGTCAGGCTTGTAGAGAGGAGGGGACATAAAAGTTTATTACTTTAGCAACCTTCCCAGTCTCTTTGTTTCCTGAAAGTTTAGTCTTCCTTCTCTTCTTGAATCCCTTTCCTAGCCACAGTATTAATATATTGAAAAAGACTAATGCCTTTTTTTTGAGGAGGAGAGGATAGGAACTGATGTAGACATACTCTTAGCTTGAGGATCTTCTCAATTTGTTGCTTTATTTAAACATAGGTTGTAGAGATGTTTGATGTTCCTGGCAACCCCACAGAACTAGAGTACAAGTACCATTTCCTCTCTGTGAGCTATGCTGAAGGAGATGACAGCCCTGCTACTGCACTTTTACTACAGCAGTTCAAACCAAACATTGAAGAGTTGGTACTAGACACAAAGAGTGGGAAACAGATGAAAAGCGGTGTCAAGCGCAAGGTATGTGCTTCAAAAGTCATCGGGTAGTTAAGAGTGTGAAAGCGCAACACATGTTCCGAGCATCAACACCAGCTTTAGCAGTATCGTTTCAAAAGTTTTGTATGGCTGACATCTTACTTGCATTGTGGCTTGGTTCTCTGGACTGCTTCCCCAGGGAGATGCTGAGAAACTATTTTGCAACAGTTGTCTTTTAATTCATGCCAGGCCTTCTCAGCTGTTCCAAAGAGCCAATGCGGAGCACTGGCCTGAGGTAGCTAGAGTAGCTTGTGTAGGCAGAGCACTTGTATCTGCGTAACATGCTTTGTGTCATGTAGATGCAGTCTTTGAAGGACTTGCACAGGGGCTGATAGGAGTTACTTCTTTAGGTCAGGCTGACATGGCTTAGTGATATGTAAATACTGTTTTAAGGAAGGAGGTGATTATAAAATTACTTTAACTGAATTGCTTCAGTCCTGAAGTGGACCAGATCCTTTCAGCAGTTTGTGCTGAGGGTGCGATTCATTTAAAACTTGGATGAATGGGATTATTCTCTGACATCTTTCCGTGCAAGTACATTTGTCTTTATTTTCATTCTAGTTATCTGGTGATCCATGTTCCATAGAACCTAAGAAACCAAAACGGTCAGGAGAAATGTGTGCCTTCAATAAAGTGCTAGCTCATATTGTAGCCATGTGTGATACAAATATGCCATTTATAGGGCTTCGTATGGAGGTATGTATTAAAAAATATTTTGTTTCCTTTTTCCCCTCTGCTACCCCTGATTTTCTTGTCTAGATGTGACTGTTTGGCAAACTTGTGGTCATGTGTTCACTTTGAAGTTCCCCAGCCAGCTGAGCCCGGGTGACTGATGTTCTACACTGGGTTGCTCTAGTCTTGTTAGAGCTGGTTCTCTAGTACCAAGTGCTGTAAAAAGCTTGAAAAGCTGAGGGAAAAGGGAAAAGGAGAGGGTGAAAGACATACTTGTGGGAGGGGGTGGGAAACGACTTTATACCAGATTTGCACAGACTGTTTTTTGGCTTTCCAGTGCTTGAGGATGTGAAACATCTGTCACCCTTAGGGGAAGAAAAAAAAAAAAACCTTGAAAAATTTACAGATATTTTGCTTGACTTTTTGCTTGGGATAACATTTTTCTTGTTCATTCCCAGTTATCTAATATGGACATTCCTCACCAAGGAGTACAAGTAGAAGGAGATGGCTTCAGCCATGCAATACGTTTATTAAAGTAAGAGGATATGCTCCTGTGTTTCATTTTACTACTGTACATGTGCTTGAGAGGAAAAAAGGATTGTTTGGAGAGTAACACTAAAAATATTCAGGGGAGGAGGGGCAGGGGTTGGGGTTGGGTTTTTTGTTTGTGTCTTTTAATTATTATGTATCTTGCACTCTCATGTGAAGCAGTGCTGGAGAAAGAGGAAAATAAGAGTAGACACAGAGCTGGCTATAATTAGTTTCCTTCATTAGCCTAAACAGAAACATCTGGAAACAGTCTGACAGTCCTCAATCCTAAAAGCCAGGCAGTGCTAAGGAAGGTATGATGATTCATGAACATGTAATTGCAGTTTTAGATCAGATCAGAGGTGTACGTACTCTCTGTGTTATTTGACAATTACCAGTATGTCATACTCCAGAGGAGAATGCAAGGAATCCCATAAAAGAGAATTACATGGTAAAAAACTTATAGAGGAAACATCTGAGAATCATACAGTAATTTATGAGTGGAAGGGACTTGTGGAGGTCATCTGGTCCAGGGGCCGATCAGCTGCATGTTCCCGTCTCCAGTGTTTTTTCTGCCCTCCCTGAGTGCAGCAATCTCAAATGCTGACTAGAGAGGAGCAGTCTGTCGATTGCCTGGCTAATACAGCCCAGGATGCAGCAATCCATCATTACTACAAGGGCATGCTGCTGACTCCTGTTCAGTCTTTCTCCCAAGCCCCCCAAGTTCTTTTTCTGCAGAGCTGTTACCCAGCCAGGCAGTCCCCACCCTGTGCTGTTGCTTCTGGTTATTTAGGACCAAGTGCAGGACTTTAAATTTGTTTTCACTGAGCTTCATGTGGTTCCTGTTAACTCATTTCTCCAGCCAGCTGAGATCTCTTTGAGTTGCAGCCCTGTCCTCCAGCATGTTAAGGACTCCCTTCAGTTTGGTGTCATCTACAAACTTGCTATTTCCTTGCATCACATAGGTTATTGAAATTGTTAAATAGTATTGGCATCTGTATTAAGCCCAAGGAATGAGAGCCACAACCAGCCACTAATTGGACCTACAACTCTTGACAAGAGTGCTTCCTACCTGGCAGTCCATCCAGTTTTTCACAGTTCTTGGGAGTCTACTTCAAGCCTCACCAGTTAAACTCTGGAGTGTGTCATGAAGTAAAACAGATTGTATCACTTTTAAACATTAAAAAAAACAAGAACAAAGACAAATTCTAGAGTAAAACCTTCTTAACTTCTTTTGTGGTGCAGAAATGTACAGTCATATAAAGTCATCAGTCTCTAAATGCATCAGGATCTACCTTTCTAACTTTGCATATTAGCAGAGAAATACTGAGAACTTGTGAAATGAAGTTAAGGCTGGTACGTGAAATTTCTGGATAGACTGTCAAGGATTTGAAAGAGTTTGGCATGTTTTTACATAAGCTTTTAGTCTGTTCCCTGAGCTCAATTCTCACATTGGGCTATGAATAAATTAGTGGGTACTAAGATAACTGCCAGGTTGTTCATTGCATTTAGAGTGAGCTTGTTCTAGAAGGCGAACTGTTTTATTAATTCAGGTTGCCACAGAACTTATTTTCATCTTTTTTTGGCTTGTTTCTCTGTATAAAAGCTTTATATCAGTGTGCTCTTACTTCCACTAGGAGATCAGGGCAATTCAATTGATCCCTTAACAGTTTGTAGTTTTTAGATGTTGAATCCATATAAAAATTGGTCTGACCTCAGAGCTTTTTAACACACTTATTACAGTCCTTGAAGAGGAATAAGATATCTCACTGTGCCATCCAGCTATCTTTGCTGTTGATTTGTTCTTTCTTTCATGCCTAGGTTTGAATGTCCTTCAGGAAATGTTAAAAGGTAGTACTTTTACTTTTGGAACTACTGTGTATAATTGAGATCCTTTTTTCTTCATGAATAGAGTTCCTCCCTGTAAAGGTGTAAACGAGGAAACACAGAAGGCTCTGGACCGATCTCTTCTTGATTGCACTTTCCGATTACAAGGTAGAAATAATCGCACGTGGGTGGCTGAGCTGGTGTTTGCAAACTGTCCGCTTAATAGCACTTCATCCAGGGAGCAAGGTGAGTTTTATTTAGGAAGACTGGTACATTTTTTTCTTTGTGGTTTACGTTGTCTGTTCCAGTAGTTCTAATGTTTTGGTGTTGCTGGGCAAGTATCTGCTCTTAAGATTTCTAATAAACCACAATGTACCTGAATCAAAACTTTGCTGAGACTATGCACTTTTATTATTTAAATACGCTTCCTGGTCACTTGCTACAGTTCACTTGTAGTCTGTGCACCATGGTTTAATCGATATTTACCATTGCCTGACACTGCAGGACCAACCCGTCATGTTTACCTGACATATGAAAACCAGTTGTCTGAGCCAGTTGGAGGTCGCAAAGTTGTTGACATGTTCCTTAATGACTGGAGCAGTATCGCTCGGCTGTATGAATGTGTCCTGGAGTTTGCACGATCCTTACCAGGTACAGAAATCACCTGCTTTTCATTAAAATTACATGTTTACAGATTACTATGGGTTTTTTCACTCTGACTCTTTTCCTTCCTCTCTTCAAAGACATACCCAACCACTTAAACGTTTTTTCAGAAGTTCGTATCTACAATTACCGAAAACTTATCATTTGTTATGGAACTACCAAGGGGAGCTCAGTAAGTAACTCCAAAGTGCACTTAAAATGTGTATTTGAAAACAGAATGGGTAGGCTTAGAGTTCTCAGAATTGTGCTACAAAATATTTCTTTACATTACATTATTGTAGAATTAATATTGCTTAATGTAGAAAAGATAGAAATAGAGGGTACCAGATTGCTAAGTTGTGAGGTGGTCAGAATTTTTGAGAATTGTTTAAGATGCTTTAAATTGTGGGAAGGACAGTTGTGTGCTCCTGAATGATGAAAGCGGGTGTGGCAGCCTTTTTTTCTGACAAACTTACGGGAAGTGTTGCTTCTGGTCACTGCTGTGCTAGGATATATAGATATATGTAAGCAGAGTGCTTAATTCTGCTGTAGAAGAAAGGACTCTAACCAAGTTTTAAATGTAGTACTGTGCTTTCAAATTAGGTGGTCCTTAATTAGTTTGTAGCAGTGCTGGTCCTTTATTCAGAACTCTAGCTTATTCTGTAGTATTTGAATGTACAGCTTATTAATTACTTTGATAACTGACTGAGTACTTCCTCACACCCTTGCCTGAAATGCAAGGTAGAGGAGGAAGTAACTGCATGTTTATTACAGGCTAATAATATAATTTTATGTGCAAGTGATGCAAAGTAGTTAATGCACTTGAAATTTGCTTCCTAGAAGGTTTTTGTGTTCATGTTCTAAGCTGAATTTTTAGGAGTATTTCTATGTGCATTTTATTGGGACAGTTAATAAGTAGCAAGAGTAGCAGTGTGGATTTTGCATGTCACGTCCTTACATATTAGCATGTCTAGTTCTTGTTTTTGTGTGATGTGACTGAGAAAAACAGTCCATCTCCAGCAACTCATTAATCAGTTCTTTGCTGCATGAATCTCAAGTTTAATTTTCTTTCTCATCTTTGGCAGAAAAGGCTTACTTTCTTTTTGGTTAATTTGCTAAAATAATTCCTCAGGTTTGTGGTTGCTAGCAATCCAGCTAGCTACAAGTATGTTAAAGCTAACGACTTTTTAAAGTTTCACAACCTCAGCAACTTTTTTGGGAAGATGAGTTAGGAATCTGTTGAGGTTTGACGAAAAATGGGGAAAAAATTTAAGTAGATCAGCTTTCTTATAACCTCGTAGTTTTTCTAGTTTCCAAGACCATTTTATGTTATTGACATTGCAGATCAGCATTCAGTGGAACTCCATACTCCAGAAGTTCCACATTTCACTGGGAACTGTTGGCCCAAACTCAGGTTGCAGTAACTGTCACAACACAATTCTGCACCAGCTCCAGGAGATGTTTAATAAAACACCAAATGTGGTGCAGTTGTTACAGGTAATATTTTTAAAACTTCTCTGAAGAAAAGTGCAAGATAATTAAGAGCTGAATTCTGATTAAACTCTTCTCTTAAAAATTACACGTATGTGTTGTGATTGTTTATGGATCTCATTGGCAGAGAGTGGCTTGGGGAAGATTGTCTCCCCTCTATGCCCCATTTTCCCTGACCTCTACTTAAAGGTAAGCTACCTGATCTCTCCGTATCTGTTCTCTCTCAGGTTTTGTTTGACACTCAAGCTCCATTAAATGCCATCAACAAACTTCCAACTGTGCCCATGCTGGGTCTGACTCAACGCACGAACACTGCCTATCAATGTTTCTCCATCCTGCCACAGTCACCCACGCATATCAGGCTGGCTTTTAGGAACATGTACTGCATTGACATCTACTGCCGGAGTCGTGGTGTTGTAGCGATACGTGATGGGGCGTACAGTCTCTTTGACAACAGCAAAATAGTGGAAGGTTTTTACCCTGCACCTGGATTAAAGGTGACCGTTTCTGTGTTTTCTGGCATGCTGTAAATAAATGAGCTTCTAACTTGAAGTAGGGAGCTGATGTGAAGAGCTTTGTGAAGCTTTGTTTTGTGAGGAGCTTTTTTTTTTTTGTCCTTCCAAAATTGTGAGCACAGAAGGAATTTTCTGATTTATCAGTAGATTTGTTAATTACTTTGAATTAAAACACTTCCTTTAAGAAAACTAGCATCAAGTGTCAGGGTTGGTTTGTTGGTTTTTTTTTGTTTTTCTTACCTGTGTAATAAAATAATGTAGAGGCTACTTCAGCTACCCTTTTGTTAAAACTTGCTGAAGCTTTGTGACTAGGCTAGGTATCTTCTCTCACGATTAACAACAACTGCTCCTCACAAACTGTTGTCTGGCAGGACAGTGCTCATACCTTGGAGATGAGGAAATGCTCCAAGATTCTAGACAGAAGCTTCTCTTTTAAAATAGTTTCCATCAGCATGTGGCAGGAGCCTGTGGCTTTGTTTCTGAATATGGTGGTGGTTGGCTCTTCCTGAAAAGTGAATCTGTGCACACTGACAGAATACCTTATCTTGAAGGCAGCTTGTACCAGTCCTACTTACACTGAAACATTGGAAAGCAGCACCTATTGTGAAACAGGATCGTTTGCTATTTTTTTTCTTCTGACAGCTGCAACTGAGCGTTGATTCTCTGGTGCTGCATTTAGCTGATCCTAAACATCTACCTATTTCATAAATTCCAAGTGGAAGGCTAATGGGAAGAGGAAGGGGATTGTAGATACCAGTGGAAAATATAAGAGAATTAAGTTGAGAAGGGAGAGGAGGAAGTAATTCAAGAGGGTTGTCAAATTCATCTGGCTACAAGAGATTGCTACGAAGGAGGTGACCTGGGTGTTCTTACCTAAACAGGGCTGTTTTAGGTGTGATACAACAGCCCAGTAGGTTCTGAATGCTGAAGAGTTGTTCTGGGACAACTATTTCCACATATAGGCTTTTCCATATTTTTAAGGAAAAAAGAAAAATGTTTGTATTTCAATTAACTAGAGGTATTTCATGTTAATGAGCAAGGTTTCTTGTTTGGTGGCAATGCAAGACTCCTTTTTTTAAAAAAAAAAAAAAAGAGAAAAAGGGAATTAAGCTTAAATATCCACTGAGAAGCTCTGTTTATGAATTGATATATTTTGCAAACTATTTATACTGTATATAATGAATGCCCACTAGTAGGTAGTTCTAGAGACCTGCCCGTTTCTTATGTGCTGTAATTGATAAAGATAGTATTAAAGTTCAGCAAATACTGTGCTCATTTGTGTAATCGCATTTAAATGGATAAATTGCTCACAAAACCGATTTTTCCACAGACATTCCTGAACATGTTTGTTGACAGCAATCAGGACGCACGAAGACGATCTGTAAATGAAGACGATAACCCACCTTCTCCTATTGGAGGAGACATGATGGATTCTTTGATATCACAGCTTCAACCCCAGCAGCCACCGCAGCAACAACAGGTACCCTCCAGGCAAAATAAGATATGTTTATTGTTTTCCACAGCTATAGGTTTCTAAGAACTTACATTCTAAAAGGATTAGCAGTAAAAAATGGAAAGGGAGGCTATAAAACTGCTCTGCTGTAGAATTCCCCTTGGGGCAAAACATTAATTTATTTTACCATTTCTCATTCCAGTGTAAACAGCCCATAGCATATGAACGGCAGCTTTGGAAGGTCACACAAGACCTGCTGCCTTAGAAGGGAAGGACTGAGGGAGACAAAACAACTATTTGAGATAAAAGATGGGAGGGAGAGGCAGGAGCCTTTGCTGTTATAGGGTGGCAGATAAAAAGGAATGAGGTGCAGAGGTATTATGTCTTGAGGAGAAACTGCAAAAAGTCACTGAAAAAAATAGTGAGCACAAAACAAAGTGATATAGAGAATCAAACAACTATGTTGATGGACCTATAAGATCTCATAGGTGGGGACCAAGCTCTCATTACTGTTCTGCACATATTTAACTTTAGTTTTAGTACAAAATGATGAAGCATTTTCGTTGTCCTGTATTGACAATTTCAGCCATTTGCAAAACAGACAGGAGCATCAGGAGCATATCCTCTTACTTCCCCACCCACCTCCTATCACAACACAGTGACACCGTCTCCGTCTATGATGCACACGCAGTCACCAGGTAAGATTGCTGAGAGTTTGTGTGCTGATCACGTGCTGGAAGTATACACGCAGCTCTCTGTGCGTGCATGCTTTTTCTGTTACTTGAGCTGTGTTTAGCTCCAAGCTAGCCAAGAGAATGCACCTTATGTTGTGGGAAAATAGCAAAGCAAAGAAAAAAAAGCAAAGTCCTGCCACACATATACTTTTGGAAAGTACATTTTGACGGTAAAAAAAAAAAATAAAATCCGTGAAACTGTTGTCTTTAGCCGTGTAGTATTTGAGACTCTTTCATTCTTACAGCTTACAGCTTGCTCAGATCAAAACCTGTTAATTGTAAATACCTGCTGCTTCAGAAAACTTTTCATCACCAAAGTTCTGCTTTCTGCTCCCAGCTGTTACAGCACAATAGCTGAAAATATTTAAATTTGAGGAAGGGCTGGGCAGGGTGGAAATGCCATTCTTCAAGTCAAATATCTTGGAAAGTTTCTTTTGTGTGGTGACTCAGTCTGAAAAATATAATGCTCATGCATGTACAAAATACAACCTTTGAGTGCAAAAGCAAATTCTCATTAATTTTTTTTGCTGTCTCCCTAAAAAGGAGATAGCTGTAGCAGTTGATAGGAAAAATTTTAACCAAAAAATGGGACATGTACATTGAGTGATATGATGTCTTTGATTAGGAAATTTGCATGCTGCAAGCTCACCCAGCGGGGCTTTAAGAGCACCATCACCAGCATCTTTTGGTCCAACTCCTTCACCTTCCTCTCTTGGAATCACAATGGGACAAACAGCTAACTTTGCCAGCCCACATGGTGAGTTGTTTACTGGCAGGTGTGTATATAGTGACAGGGAGAGCACATGTGCTTCATGAAATTAAGTCTTCTGGAGCAGACCTAAGTTAACTGAGGAAAAATTAGTGTTTTATAATTGGCTTAAGTAGCTGTTTTCATCCATGTGGGTGTAGCTTTTAATAGTAGTAAAAAGTAGCTGCATGGCACGTTGAGGTGTTCCTAACGTTTTAAAAATTGACTATCAGTCACTCTTTCCTGCTTACTAATGTGGGGAGATTCCATGTGGTCTTGTAGCAGAACAATGGCTGCAGCTTTTAACAAGCATTGTCTCTCATTAGATTAGTTACTGTATATTCACTGCTTACATTTCCTGGAAAAATAACTGTAACGGATCAGAAATTCAAATACTTGCAATTTGAAAACGTTGTCAAGGTCTTACTGGTTTGACATACCTATATATGTGAGCAACACGCATTTTGGTTCTTTTCTTTATTAAGTTGTTTGGTTTTTGTTTTTTTTTTTTTAAAGCTGCCAAAACAATTGTTTGTTGTAATCACAGTGCATTGGAAACCATTCCATAGATGACAATAAAAGAACAGTTCAGATCATAATTTTAGCACACCAGTTTAACTGCCAAGATGAGCAAAGTGAGATAGATATACAACAGACTGTTTAAGCAGCTTGTTCTGTTCAGACTGTGTAGCGGGGTATAAAACCAAAGATAGTTTTGCAGAGATAACTGTGAGATACTGTATAGATAAGGAACAGTCTAGCTGAGACTCTCATTTACTAAGGGAGCAGTAGAAGTCCAAGTCTATAGGGCAAGAGCTCTCTTTAGTTCAGACCTCACTACATGTTGAACGTGCCAATTTGCCTTAACGTTCAATTTCATTTTACTTTTTAAAAAATACAACCAGAAAACTCTTAAATCTGTATCATGATTTCCACACACCCCCTCCCCTTATGTTTTTTATATGGTTATAAAATGTAGTCTAAAAGCTTGCAGACATTTTCATGCTTTACAGATTTTGGTAAGCCTTTTTTAGATATCTAGATTAGAAAACCTTGTACTTAAAAAAAAAAAAAAATAACGGTTTTGTAACATCTGTAGGTACCATAGACCCAAGCTCACCATACACCATGATGTCACCCAGTCAGCGTGCAGGGAACTGGCCAGGATCTCCCCAGGTCTCTGGTCCATCACCAGCAGCACGGATGCCTGGAATGTCACCAGCCAACCCTTCCCTTCATTCTCCTGTCCCAGATGCCTCTCATTCCCCACGAGCTGGAACAAGTAGGCTTCTTTATCAGTGTTACGACTGTGAAACACTCATGTTTAACATTCCTAGTTCTGTTCTTTTTGGTAGCTTTGTGTGTAAACCTAACAGCCCTTACTGCCCTCGTACAGTAAAATATCTAAGGAAATAAACCCTTTATTCTGTCCTAGTTTAAATCTTCTATAACAAATTGGAAGACAAGTTAAGTCATACCGTGTAAACTTCAGCAGGATTGATACCTCTTGTTGCACTGAAGAAATTAGTCTTAAACTATTGAACTCCGTGACTGAGAGAAAATTCTTTGGAATGAAAGCAATGATAGGCATATTTGCCTACTGAAATACTAACTTTTCACATAGAGTTGTAATGCTGCTCTTGCACGACTGATTTAGCCGTCTTTACATCGCACTGAGTTTGTTGTACAAACCTGCTATCTGCTGGCATGCTGCAGAAAGAGGAAAAGGGAGTAGGATTTTAACATTACTGAGACTCTTTGCATGGGTGGAGGGTTGAAACTCTTTAATTTTTTCACTTTGTCTGTCTGTTGCCTATCACTAGGCAGCCAAATTCTTAAATAAGAAAGATTAAGCTTTCATCCAGAGAACTCATTGCCTGTATAGTGACAACATATAAAGTGAACAGATATCTTAGATTTCAGTTTAAATCCTTCCTGACTGCAAGAACTTTTTCCATATCAATAGGTTCCCAAGCAATGCCAACTAGCATGCCTCCACCTCGTAAACTACCTCAGCGCTCTTGGGCTGCATCCATACCTACAATCCTCACCCACAGTGCCTTGAATATTCTACTGTTGCCCTCTCCTACCCCTGGGCTCGTGCCAGGACTAGCTGGCAGCTATCTTTGCTCCCCTCTTGAACGATTTCTTGGATCAGTGATTATGAGGAGGCATCTTCAGAGGATCATACAGCAGGAAACGGTATGATTTAGGTTGTTTCAATATTGAGAGTATGGCTTCACAGCTGTTCTTTCTCATGCTTCTGTACTTCATGTTTTTCAAAGCAGGCACAAAGTGAAATGTTTCAAATATAATAAGTATTTACTGTTGGACTTGTGCTGTACTTCTGAATCTTGCAGTCTAAGGTATCAAAATTTAGAAAGAGCATTTAGTCCCACTTATCGTCCACACAAATTAGAAGTGGGAAGCCTGTTTGGTCATGTGAAACTTGATAATTGAAATGATAGCAAGACTATGACCAGATTTTCAGATGCTGTGGCTTCTGTGAGTTTAGCATGTCCATTGGGAGTCAGCTAGAATAGCCACAGGGTTACTATGGATGCCACTGCTTGGCAGGAGTGCCCAAGAAGTTAGTTACTAGTTGACAATAACTGAGCTACTCACTCATGAATGTTGCTTTGGTGTTTGGGACAGACAACGTGTGCCTCTTCAATTCTTTGGCATTGATTCAGTGACAGAGAAAGAAGCGCCAAATCTTGAATAAGCTTCATTCTCAAGGCAATTTTACCTGTATGCAAATACCACGTATTTCTTTCTGGATTGATCAGTACAATCTTGGGAGTGAATGTGTGCATGTGTGTGTTCATGCTATTTAATGAGTGACTGAATGGGATACTTCTTTTTATGCAGCTACAGTTAATAAACTCCAATGAACCAGGTGTAATTATGTTTAAGACGGAGGCACTGAAGTGCAGGGTTGCTCTCAATCCCAAAACCAACCAGACCTTGCAACTGAAAGTAACGCCTGAAAATACAGGACAGTGGAAATCGGAGGAGTTACAAGTTTTGGAGAAGTTCTTTGAAACGCGGGTGTGTACTCAGATCATTAATGTTTACATTTTTGTGCATTGCTTCTAATGTCTGGTGGTGTTTTGAGTGTTATTGCTGGCTTTCATTGGCATATGTGATGGCTGCAAAATATAAAAACAACAGCTGTGCATGCTGGCTACCATATTAAATGATATAGCTGTTATCTAAATAGGCAGTACTAAATAGCGACTGTCTTTAGGTTGCAGGACCACCTTTCAAAGCGAACACCCTAATAGCCTTCACAAAATTACTAGGAGCTCCAACACATATCCTCAGGGACTGTGTACACATCATGAAACTTGAGCTGGTAAGTTAACCATTCTGTTTAGTTCACCCAACTTTGGTTATTATATTTTTTTTAAAAGGTGTATCTTTATAAACACATAATTTTCTCTAAATTTATGTATGTGTTATTTAGTGTTAATAAAGAAATTTTCATTTTACTACTAGCTCTCTTGGAAACTCCCAAAATTTCTCCTTTAAACCAATGTTTTTGAGAAACTGCAGGCACGTTACTGTGCAATATGCACATGCGTAGACTGACTGGAATCTTTCTGTTTGTATTCTTGTTACCCTATGCTCAATTCTTTCAGAATTATTCTGATATGCTAAACGTGACATCATCTGCAAGTTTAGCTAGAGAGGCACATTCTACTTTCTGACATTTCCCTAGTTTATAGCCATGTATGTCACTGACGTGAGACCTTTGCTCTTCTTTCTCTGTGCTCCTCTTTCTAAACAGTTCCCTGACCAGGCAAGTCAGCTGAAATGGAATGTGCAGTTTTGTTTAACAATTCCTCCCAGTGCACCACCAATTGCGCCTCCAGGAACACCTGCTGTTGTGCTGAAATCTAAAATGTTGTTTTTTGTAAGTAGAGCTATTTGGTTTAAAATTTTGTGGGCTGCGTGTCTTTGAAACCGTCACGGGTTAGTAGCAAAATACAAGCATGCTATCTCTGCCAGCTGTAATAGCTAAAAACATTCTGCTGTTTGGAAGCCTCAATTTGCGTACTTCTCTTGTAATGACTTCGGTTAGTATGCCTATTCTCCCTCCTATAAAAGCCCAGCAACTCTTCATGTTTTGTGTTCTTGGAGAGATGTTGACAATCTATAAAGTTCACACGGCCTCTGGGCTGTGGTTATCTTCAAGTGCTCAGCTTCTGGGTATTTTGTTCTTCTCTGAGGCACTAAGCACCTAGATTAAGTGATATACGCATTAGTGGTACTGGGAAAGGATAGCAGGAATGAGATATTTAAAACAAATGTGTGCTGATTTCATCTCAGAGGCAATGCTCACTGTAGGGTGCTTTTGAGAAGAAAATAGTCTACTCCTGGTTGCTAACTCCTCTGTTACAGAATGTCTGAAAACTGAAGGAGGAGAAGTGCAGGCTGTTTGTAGGCCTAGATTGCTTAACTGTGTTGGAAGTAGCGCTGAAGCACGTGGTCGTTTGATTTAACAAACTTTTTGTTTTTACCCGCAGCTCCAGCTAACACAGAAAACAACAGTTCCACAGGAAGCTGTTAGTATTATTGTCCCAATTATTTATGATATGGCTTCGGGTACAACGCAACAGGCTGACATTCCCAGGCAGCAGAACTCTTCTGTTGCTGCTCCAATGATGGTTAGCAATATTCTAAAGAGGTTTGCTGAACTGAATTCACCACGACCAGGTACTGTACATGTCCAGTAGATATATTCTCTTCACCCAGCCATCTGTGACAAATCTCCAGTGTAAAACTAAACCTCTCTTAAGTCTGAATTCTTCTTGATTTCTCTCATCCTTCTTTAGTGATTACAAACTCCTGATGTGACAGGCAGTACAGAACTTAATAGCAAATACTGGCAACACAGCAGAAGGTCACACTGATGATTCAGGCTGGATTTTGCTGTTCTGCCCAAGTGATAGAGTGCATGTCTTCTTGGCCCGACTCTTGCTGTATAGTAGGAGTCATATTTCTTAATAAATGGGCCCAGAATGAGTCCAAGAAATGTGCTGTGGTCAAGTGTCAGTTTTCCTGGTTGATTATGAAGTTACTGAGCTTAACAGTAGAATATAAAGGGATATTAAAATAGTTACCAGAACTTGTCCACGTTCTTGAATGACTAAAAAGTAATTGGAGTGATTGTATACTCCTTTGTCAGTGTGTACACTAACAGGGGTGCATACAGTTCTGTGCACTAAATGTGCTGTCAAGTGTTTGAGCTAAATAGATTGTTCCGAATGGTCATTGGCCCGTAGGTAGTGCACTGTGAGCAACGTTGTGCTTTGCTTTCCCTCTTGTTTGTCATGCTTTTTATTTATTTTTTTTAATATCTGAAACATTGAGCAATAGTAGCAGGTTCTTTGGGCAGCGTGTTGTCCGTAAGCAGTGGTTTGGGGTCCTAGTACACAGATGGCTCATAAGACAATAACTTTTGGTTCTGCTGTAGTTACATGCTGAAGAACAAAGCCTTTTTCCAGTAACCTAGTGAACAGATTGAAGTTGTGAATCCAGAGGTTGAATTCTACTTCTATTCTGTATAATTATTCATCTCGTTCTTATGTGGTAATTTTAACTATGCTTGATGGGTTATTTCGATTGCTAGAACATGAGCAATGTTCATCTTAAATTGGTGTGGATATGCATATGTTGTGATGAGATTTAAATTAACGTGCATTTTCTGTTTAACATATAGTAATAGTGTAGGTAAATAGGAGAGAGAACAGCCTTGAGGGCATTACCTGTAAGAGGAGTTCTGTAAGTGGTATAGAACTGTTGTTTATATAGCACTTCCATGTCAAGGTACATTAACTAAACTTCAGGTGTTTCTTCTGGAAGGTGCTTCCCCAGTGTGTTCCCCTAGGGTAGATACTTGCTTTGCTGTTCGTTAGTGCACTGAGTTGTGTTTTAAGTTAAACCCTCCAGAAAATACTCCAGCATCGGGAGTAATTGTCAAAGCTGCTCTTGAGTATCCCCGGTGAGATGTCTTCTGATGATCATTAGATAGATCAGGATAGACAATTTTTGTTTGTCACACAAGTTTTGAAGTAGTTTGGGAATGTGGTACAGGGAGCGGAGTACAGACAGGAAAAAAATGCATATAAAAAGAGCTTGTGACCCCAAGCAGGACCTTGTCCAGGCAAAGAAGAATGTACCTAGCTGGACAGAGGACATTTCTAGTAGTCTTTGCTCTGACTTCTAAAAGGAAGAATGAGCCTGTATGGATTATTTATTTATTTATTTCCACCACCACCACCCAGCCAAAGCAGGATCATCCCTGAGGACACCTGAAATGCAATTTCCTGTGTTCTTACTGTCAAAACTTACATTATTATGTATGATAAAAGAGAATAAGATACTTTCTTTTCTTTGCCATTTAAAGGTGATAGAAGAGCTAACAGTTGAAAGTAGGTAGTTGGGAGCATTCTTTTACAACAGCAGTACAGGGGAGATCCCAGATCCCTGTCCTTGTTCCTCTGGTGCTGTTGTGCTGTACCCAGGATTTTCCTACCTGTGTTAGCTCTTCTGTAGCACTAATTGCAATTTACGTGGTTAAGTGAATCTTTCACTGTTTCAGTCAGAAAGGATTAGGGCTTCCCACCATGCACATATGATATTACTGGCACTTTCACTGTAACCCGTAATCAGAGTTGCCTCATTTTGGCTGTATCTTTTTCACCTTTCTCTCTTTGTGAGAAAGTATTTTGTATTCAGCTTCATTTTCCTCTTAATAAAATGGTAGTGCCTGAAAAGTAAGTTCTTTTGGAAGAGTTTTCTTTTCAGATCTGTGGGCAAACACATTCTGCTGTGTTTAACAGTAAAATGTTGACTCATTTTGGGTGCACTGTCTTTCGGAGAGCACTTTACCTGTGCCTCCAATGGGAAAAAAAAAAAACATTTTAATTGGGGGAAATAATTATATGAACTGAGATGGAATCAGTGCCCTGGAATAATAGGGTTAAACTTGAGCTGTAAGTCTACAACTTGCATTATTTAGTGGACATCAATCTGTTGAGGAAGTGAGAGTCTACAGATGCTGAAGGTGACCCTGAGAGAGTTGCTCAGGGGACTCGTGATATTTCTTAAAGCACTTCACGACTAAGCATTTCTCAGTGTCTGATTTTCAGTGATGCAGTGGATGGTGTTTAGCCCAGATCTGTAGCTTGATATGATAATGACTTGCCCAAAATAATCTTGGGAATCCCTAGTTTGGCAGTTAGGATTAATGCATCTCAACGGGCTCTGCTCTTATCTCTTTGCTCACACTGTTGCTGCTTCAGCAACAAAATCCAGTGTCTTCTAATTGATGTTTCTTGAAATATGCAGGAAAAATTCAACCTGCGGTGACTAGGGTACAATAGTGGCCATTCATTTTATTCTCTTATCAGGAAACAGTAGATAAGTCACAGCTGCCTAGTACTTCACCTGTTGTTGTTCTGATTAAAGTCTTTTGATTCTGTTGGTTTTAACATTTTTAAAGCTATTTCAGAATGTGTGTGTGTTTTTGTCAAAAAATGCTGGTATTCAAAACTTGAGACAGCTGTGGTTGGTTTTTCCTCTCTGTATTGAATCTCAGCTGTTTGAAACAAAAGTCCATTTGCTCTGTATTTTATTTTTCAGATGAGATGTCAAGGGTAGAGCCAGAGCAATTTGGTTGAAAGAAACAGATTTCTGACTGTTGCCCAGTCTTGGAATGAGAAATGTTTCCAAAACTGGGCTTAGGATGGAAAATGTCTTCCAGCTGTTTCAGACTTGAGTCTTGAAATGTTCAGTTTCTGCTCTTAATCAATATAAATAGAACTTGAAAAAGTTTTTATATAAGACTTTGTGCTTTTGATTAATAACATACAGAAAAATTCGGATCGCAGTGGCACGTGTGACAAATTCTAGCGTAGATTCAACCTGACATTCCAAAGCTATTAAAAGTTAAGAGCTTCTTGCAATTTCGTGACCAACAAGAGAGGTCCTGTTGAGAAAGCCGGAGCTACTTCAGTTAAAATTGTCCCAACTCCCAACGTCCTCGGAGGTCGCTGGGATTTGCGGGCGGCAGTGCCAGCGTATCATCGAGCCGTGCCCGTATACGGGGTAGCGGCCGTGCCGGCGCGGTCGCGGAGCTGGCGTAGCGCGCTGGCTCGGGAGGTTGTTAGCGTGAAGGGCTGTCCGCGGCGCGATGCTAACCTGTCTCTTTTCCCTGTTCCAGGTGAATGCACAATATTTGCAGCCGTTCGTGATTTGATGGTTAATCTTACGCTGCCCCCTGGTGGGCGTCCCTAGACACTTTTAAAAGAAGGCTGACTGTGAAAAAAAAAAACCCTAAAAAAAAAAAAAATAAAGCCTTCGGTTAAAAGAGGACGTTTTAATTTTACCTTTTTTTTTTTTTTTAAGAGCTAACTATAATAAACTGGCAAACTTTTCAGGGATGCACTTTCATCAAATGAGTATCACCACGACTTTTGTATAGTGCTGTTGTATAGTGTGTTTTAATGGGAGACACTTCAGACTAGGTAATAGATTGAAGTATCAGCTTGCTGGTAATAGATTTAATATTCTGTTTTATACTATAAAGAATATGAAAACGCCAAACTTGTTTGTTTTTCTGTTTTTCTTATGTTTTGGTGTAATAGTCTTTTTTTAAGGCAGGTCTGTCATTTTTGAATACTGTAAAACTGTGACAAACTTTATATTGAAGCTGTATTTTAATATGACTGCTTTGAATCCTTAAACAATTTATTTGGGCTTGTTGTAAACATGTCCCCAAAAAGCAATATTTAATAAACTGGATTAAAAAATCTTAAACTGGATGATGTATGTTGTTAAATTATTCCTCTCCACAGTAGCCACTGGCCCGTTCTCTTGTATTCACACCTCCTTGTCTATCTCTGTATACACACACTATCTCCCCACACATGTATGTGCTGCCAACTTAAAAAACAAAACAAAACCTTGTTTATTTATTCTGTGGGTTTGATTTGTTCCAAGTCCTAGGAAAACAAGAGTTTGTTAATTTTCCTGATCGTATAAATAGCCAGTACTTAAAACAATGCTTCATTTCTTACACTTGTAAGGAGTTACCTCTGTTCTGTCCCAAAACCAAAGTTTAGTGGAAGAAAGGACCTTTTTTTTTTTTTTTTTTTTTTTTTTTTTTATCTGTCATGTTACAAGTGCAGTTTTAAGTTTAGTTTTACATATGTTCAGTCTAGTTTTCTGGTAGCCAGATGTTATATCCACCTGGTTCATTTGGACTATTTGTAGATTTTCATTGTTACAGGAGATTTGGTTGTCCATTTATTTCACTAAAAGCGCTGCAGTGACTCCACATCCTGTGGCACCCATAGATTGTTTCTGATAAACTTCCCATGGGATAAGCATGAGAAAAACTGAATTATTTAGAGAAAAAAATAGCAGTTCTGAACTGATCTGCGGATTTAGCATAGCAATATTAGCCAGTGTCAAATGGGAACACAGAACTTTTTAACTATCCAGTTAGTGACAGCAGTAGCCTTTGTGACTTTCCAGATAACAAATACTGATCAAGTTGTGTTAAAGGCTTTCTTAATATAGAAAAGAGGGGAGAGGCTTTTTTGAGCCCTGCAAACACTCAGAAAAGAGCTGAATCAAGGTGAAGTTTGGAGGGGGTTTTGCTTAAAACTAAGTTTAAATTACTTGCTATCCTTACACATTTGAGTGTCCTGCAGGTTGCTGTTGAGACTGCAGATGTTTTAACTGAGTTTACAAAGATTGCAGGAAGCAAGTTCTAATAATAAGTAGCTGAGACAAAACAAAGCTCCTTACAACTAGAAGCTGTTTTTCTTTCAAGAGCTGTAGTTTGTCTCTAAGCATGTGCTCAGTTTCATCTATTAGTTGAAGGTCACTGTAGTTAGTGGGCATTTTAAAGCAAAATCTTCTGTATGAAAAATAGCAGATAGACTACTAGGAGAATATTTGGGTCATTTTAATCAGATTTATGACTAAATTGTCAAAGATGTCACTTTAGAAGTTGTGCTAGCTCGTAATTTTACCTCAAACAGTTATAGTTGTTACCATGGCCCAAATTTTCTACATACTGGCAGAATTTCAGATGTCTTTAAGGTAAGAATGTATTTCAAAATATTAATGTGTAATCGAAATGTATTAATCATGCATAGCATCTAGACTGTAGTTACAAAGCTGCAACTGCTCTGTAACCTTGCAACAGCAATATAATTGAGAGTTTCTTATTTAGGTTAAATCACCTTGACTTCAAATATGCAGGGCTTTTCCTAAGGCGCTCCAACAGCTTCTGGTGGTTCAGCATTCAAGGGGTAGATCATAAGCCCCCAACATAAGAAGGACATGGACCAGTTGGAGAAGGTCCAGAGGAGGCCACAAAGATGATCAGAGGGCTGGAGCACCTCTCCTATGAGGACAGGCTGAGAGAGTTGGGGCTGCTCAGCCTGGAGAAGAGGAGGCTCCGGGGAGACCTGATAGCGGTCTTCCAGTACCTCAAGGGGGCCTACAGGAAAGATGGGGACAGGCTGTTCAGTAGGGCCTGTTGTGATAGGACGAGGGGTAATGGTTTTAAAATAGAGGGAGGTAGATTTAGATTGGATATTAGGAAAAATATTTTTACAATGAGGGTGGTGGAACACTGGCACAGGTTGCCCAGAGAGGTGGTGGATGCCCCATCCCTGGAAACATTCAAGGCCAGGTTGGATGAGGCTCTGAGCAACCTGATCCGGTTGGAGATGTCCCTTCTCCTTGCAGGGGGGTTGGACTAGATGATCTTTGAAGGTCCCTTCCAACCCTAACAATTCTATGATAATTTTTGGGGAATGTTTTTAAGACTTTACTTTGCCTCCAGGAGCATTGCATGCCCAGGAAGCAGTGGCTGTGTGATGCTCTCCCCTCGTACTCCCAAACCTTCATGTTTCTTGAGAACGGTAATTAACTTCTTTGGGAAATGACCCCACGTAATACATTTTACAGGAAACGTCCGCCTGCTGCTCCGAAAGATAAGAGACGCTGAGTGAGGAAGGGCTGTGCAGAGCAGCATGGAAACAGAAAGCTACGGCAGCTTAAGCCCGGGTAGCTCGAATTCAAGCCCCAAGAAATGGAGTCAGGAGGGGCTTCTGGAGGCAGACCCCCCCCCAGAGCAGGACCATCCCCCTCGCACTTTAGTGGAGACCCACTGCATGCAGCCTGGACCAACTTGCTGTGGGGATAATTATCTCTGTTCTGTGAAATAGGGCTCTCGTAGGAGTGAAAAACCCCATTTAGGCTTTTCATTGGCTGTTTTTATTCCTCCTATGATTCCCCACCACCACACGTGCTTTATAAAGGCCATTATTGAGGCTGCAAATACCCAAGTGGAGGAGTTGCAGCTGCACCTGAGGCTTTCTTACAGGGAGCAGAGGCTAAAGGGGGAATTTGTCAGAAACTACAAAAAAGTGGTGTGCTGATAGTGCAGTCTGAGGTGGTCAAGGGTGTGGCTGGCATCCTTGCCACGTGTTAGGGCAGAGTGGGTCTGGGTGAGGAGATGTCCTTTCCCTCTCCTCTGCCATGCCTGGGAATGCACCTGCCTCCACACTATCTAATCCCTCTCAGGGTCACTGCACCTCATCAAAAATAAATGAGGAGTCCTACCCTGTCCTTAGGAACCCCACACTGCGGCCTTGAAGCACTCACATTTACAATTTACACATTGTTGTAACCTGGTATGTATGGGTAGGAAGCCCAGTGCCAAACCCCCAGTTCTTGCTTGCAGCCACCCCACGTGCCTGCTGGCAGGGACCCCACTGATCGAGCAGCGTACTCCTTTCTGCATCTTTATTTTTGAGGCTTCATCCATGACGAATAAAGCCTTGAAAGCAGCTGGCAAGCTTGCAAAGCAGCAGGAAAATGGTAAGTGTTGCCTTTGAAAGAGGCAGAGAAAACCACTCCTGCCACTTGAAGCTGCTTTTGCAGCAGAGGGAGGGAGGGAGGGGGCGGCTGCAGGCCAGACTGGGCCCTGCTGCACTTTTGGCACAGATGTGTGCAATGCCAATCCCACAAAACAGGGATGGAGCCAGCCTGGCTCAGGGCTGGGAGCTGCCCATGCTGCTTTGCACAGGAGATCCCACCTTGCTCCTTGAGGTTAGTGGAGTGGAGTGGAGTGGAATGGAATGGAATGGAATGTTGGAAGGGATCTACAAGGATCTTGTCTAGTCCAACTGCCTGACCTATTCAGGGATGTACAAATGCGTCTTAAACAGTGACAGGCTTGGGGCATTGACCACCTCTCTAGGGAGCCTATTCCAGTGTTTGACCACTGTCTCAGTAAAGAACTGCTTCCTAATCTCCAGTCTGAGCCTATCCTGAGGCAGCTTTGAGCCATTCCCATGGGACCTGTCACTGGATACCAGGGAGATGAGCTCAGCACCTCCCTCTCCAGATCCCCTCCTCAGGAAGCTCTAGAGAGCAATGAGGTGGCCCCCTCAGCCTCCTTCTCTCCAAACTAGACAAGCCCGGAGTCCTCAGCTGCTGCTCACAGGCCATGCCTTCCAGCCCTTTCATCAGCTTGGTTGCCCTCCTCGGGAACCTTCACATCCTTCTGAAATTGTAGGGCTCAGAACTGCACACAGTACTCCAGGTGAGGCTGCACCAACACTAAATACAGCAGGATAAGCATCTCTTTTGACCGGCTGGTCATGCTGTGTTTGATGCAGCCCAGGATGCGGTTTGCCCCTTGGCTGCCAGGGCACACTGCTGACCCACATTGATCCTGTTGCCAACCAGCACCCCCAGATCCCTTTCTGCAGGGCTGCTCTTCTCAGGTACATTTGTTATCAGGCCTCTGCTCGTGAAGTGCTGTAATGTCATAGGAGCGCGTCGTGATTTTCCCACGCAGCTGAGAAGCCGCATTGTTCGCTGTGTACCTCCACAGAAGCGATTCCGCAATACAGAACGACATTGCAGTTATCACAGACTGGTGCCATTAAAGAAGAGCTAATACTTAGACTTACTGATCTGTTAAGACATCAGCTGGCAGGACAGACTAGATCTTGTTTAACTAAATCTATTCCCTGCCCTTCTCCCATCAAAACCTGCCAGGAAAATAAGTGTTTATCCACACGTGGCACCAATGAGCTCATAAAAGAAAGGTTAAGTGGGTGTATGCCTTAACTGTTTGGGCAGCCTGCAAAGCAGACCATTTCCTGAAGACTTAGCGATGTTAAAACAGGTGCATTAGTAACGTTACTGCGTGAAAACTGAAACTTAACTTCAAACACTACTAAGACATCTTTCCCCCCACACTGAAGCAGCCTGGTTGAGCCCCTCTTAGCCATGAGTCCTGCTTAGCTGTCACCTCAGTGCCCAGAGGACAGCTGCCAGCTTTTCCACCAGCTGAGGCCTAACCTGTAGTTGAACCTGCCTCTACCCTTTCCACCCACTCTGCACTCTTGAGTTCAAGTTTTCCAGCTCGGCTCTCAGTTAACGTGTCAGGACACCGTATGAGAAGCCGTTGGCTGAGTGGCCATCCCGGCAGCACCCTCCTGGCAGCTGCTGCCATGGAAAAACACCTCTTGTGTTCTCCACCCTGTCCTTCTGCAGCAGTCGGCTGGGGGAAACAAACCTCAGACCTCAGCTTTTGCCAGGCAGCTCTTGAGAACCCGCAGTCATCACGCTACTGAATTTTCTGCTTAACAGGAGTTTCCAAAGCGTGGGCTCAGTTCAAGCGTGTTTTCCCCTGATAAATAAAAGTTGGACAGGGAGCGAACTTGAGACTTGCCATGCTGACCTGCAGAGCCTACAGGCTATCAAGCCTCCCAGCTCTGCGCCGGGCGGCTCCGGCTAGCTCTCCGCAAGCTGAGTTCGCTCAGGGTGGGTATGGACGAGTGTGGGTGCAAGTCAGTGGGCTGGTTTGTCCCAAGGGCCTGGGTTGGGTCCTGTCCATCTCTGGATGCAGTCCCTCACCTTCGTCTGCGCTGAGTGCACAGGCATAACATGCATTTGATAGCTCTGGATGCTCAGAAGTGTTAAATTCCTTTGGATTTCTGAGGGCTGGAATTTATCTTGGGAGTGACTGCTGTGCTGGGTGGTGCCTTTCCTTTCGTGGTATCTCACAAGTGGGGACCAGGGCAAGCTTTAGAAAGAAATTCATTGTTTTCTATGCTCCAATTGACAAGGTCTATACGCAGTTGGTCGTAGTCAACTTAGATTTGAAAGCATGCTCATTGGTCCTCTCCTCTACACACTGCTACATTTGCTTTTCTGTGTTTGTTTTGTTGCAGACGAGTGCTTAAAAAAAAAATAATATTGCCTACACAGCCCCCACCTCTTTGCTCACTGCACGGGTCGGCGCAGTTTGGTACCATCCACATTCAGCTCTTACTGAAGAGTCAGCTGCTCAAATACAGAAAGATTTAAGCCTGGAGGAATTCACCTTTTATTCAAACATGCTGTTGACTAGCAAACAGCACATTCTGGGCATCCTGGAAGAGGATTATTCCAGTTTGCTTCATTTACCTCAGAAGACATGACCTTGAAACGTCAGTGGCATTCATGGTCAGGTCCTGACACTGGACACAGTACGCAGCTGTGGCCAGAGGTGACCCATCAGCCATGTGGGGTGTTTTACACAGGTTTGCCTAGCTTGTGGGCAGAAGAAAGTTTTTGGACCAGTTTGATGGGGCACAGGAGCGCTCCTCTATCTTTTTAACTTTTACAACTGCCTCAGAGACAGACATCAGCAGAAAGTCACAGAGGTCATCCGAACCAGAGCATTTCCAAGGAGTCCTCTTTTCCTCCGTAATATGTAGTTACTGTAGAGCCCTACACTGTGCGGGGTATTTGGGGAAGCAGTACCAGTGCCGGATGCAGTGCGGTCACCGCCCTGCAGTGGCACTGCTCCCGCTCTTCACCTTCTCCTTGGGGGACCAGAAACCTCAATGAACTGGTGCACCCTGCAGAAATTAATTTCTTCTTCCTCCTGGCTGAAAGGGTTTGGAAGGGAGACCCGAGATTCACTGTGTGCATTGCAGAAGGTGCCAGAGGTCTGACTGCTCATGCAGCTAAAAAAAAAAAAAAAAAAAAAAAAAGGTAAAACAAGGGGGGTTCTGCTTTGCATTGAGTGAGAAATACAGGGCTGGCAGTGGCCTCCTGTGTCTCCAAATCCAGATCCATTGCAGGCAAATGCACCGTAAAATGCTGTTTATAAACCTGGCAGGCTCCATCTTGAAGTTATGTGCTTTTGCCTAAACTCACAAGTCCGCCCAGTGTCCCCTGGAGGCTTTTGGAGAAACTCACTGCTCTGAGCTCGGTGGTGCGCTACAGAAATGATGTCAGCCACAGAAAGTTGTGAGTATGAGGTGATATTTGTAAGTGTCCAAAGAAAAAACTGCCCCTTTTCCATCTTATTTCTGAGCTCCAGTCCCTTTGGGCAGGGTTAGCAGCACATTCAGGCAGCAGCTCTTAAATTGTGATTTTAGAAGCATCTTGATTCGTTCTCCTGTAAGAACGGCAAAAACAAAACACACCCAAACAACAGCTCTCTTTTAAACACTTAAAGTTCCGAAGGAGCGCAGGGAATTGGAGGGAGCAGTGCGGCATGGGCAGGCCCAGGGCTGTTCAATATGCTGGGGAGGACCCACCTTGGGCTGCGTGGAGGGACCGTACCTGGCTGCTTCCCTCTTTCCCCTTCCCCCATGGCTGCTCTCCCAGCCCAGGCACCGGGACACCCCTCCCTGCAACCAGGAGGGAGTGGGAACGTCTCTCTTGGGCTGGCGTTGCCTGTTCTGTTCTCCTTTTCGTGCCACAGACAGCTGCAGTCACTGGATTGGATTGTCCATGCGGAGGAGAAGGCAGATCCATGAGGTGGATTGGAAGAAGAGATGGGAGGCTGAATGATTTCCATGCAAGTAAATACAATAGAGCAGTAATTAATAAAGGAGAGACTTCAAGAGAACTAGAAGAGCAGGAGAGGCTATCTGAGAAAGTCCCTCAACTCTCCCTGTTGAACTCAGTCTATCACTTTAGAGAGGCCAGTTTCAGAAAAGCAAATCACTCTGTAGGATTCTCTGTTTGAGCTTAAACGAAGTATTTGCTGACGAAGGCCTGCACGAGCAAAGGCAGATTTTTTAGGCTGCCATGTGACGAACTTGGAGTCCCTCCAAAAGGGATCAGAAATGTTCTCCGCCTTCCCACAACTCTCTTGTTCTGGTCCAGCTTGGCGATTTTGCAGAGAACGCCTCACACAGTCGCCTTTGCCTCCGTTAGCGGCATTTGGGAGCTGCTCTCTCGTTCCTTTGTGCAGTTATGAGACGTTTCTTACCTGCCTCTGCCCGCAGCAGGCCTCCTCTGTTAACCAGAAGGGAATTTATTTTGCTCAGCTGTTTTTCCCATCCTACAGTTTCTTGGAGCTTTTTGTCCTACAGTCAAGATTTTACACGCATCACACTGTGGCTCCGGAGGAGTTCAGTCAGCAAAGCTTATACAAGGAAACAGTTCAGAAAAATAATAAAGCCAACCTGTCATTAGTAAGTTTTGGAGCAAACGTAATTATTTGAAAGCCTATTTATGTCTACACCGTGTGATTTAACACTATGAGGAAATGTTAAGAAATTTTAAATTTTTAACATTT
The DNA here is from genome assembly GCA_009806455.1 of Tetrax tetrax. Lineage (NCBI taxonomy): Eukaryota > Metazoa > Chordata > Aves > Otidiformes > Otididae > Tetrax > Tetrax tetrax. Next base: position 44,773 of record WHYT01017625.1, read on the forward strand.
AAAATGTTTTAAATTGAATTATTACAAAATTAATATTTTTATGCAAATTCTGCTTCCCAGGGAGACAGCTGGGGGGGGGAGGGTACGGAAGTTTGGGGTTGGATTTTGTTGTTTGGGTTTTTTTTCAATGTGAACATCATTGTGTTTTCCCAAATTGAAATGTAGCAACATTGTGCTAATCAACAACAAACAGAAAGCGAGGCTGACCAGCCTGTATCATTGTTTTATTTCACTGCTTTTTATACCTTACTTTTTAAGGAAAGACATCAAAATCTTACTCTGGTTCTCTTTGATTTTCCCAATTTTCCTCCCCATTAGAGTTGCACAGGCATTAAAATAAATAAATAAATAAAAGTAACCCACTCCATCCCATCCCAAACCTTTGCCAGGTTGCCCCGCATGCTAAAATAGGCAGGATTGGCCTGGTTCAGGGATCGGCAGAGCGCGAGTTAAAGATGATGAAACAAAGGTCATGCAAGCGGTGAAGGAACGAGCCAGCTTTGGAGCATTAATTCACATCATTCTCCTGAGCAAGAGGTGTCCTGAGGAGCCTGCTTCTGGCTGGCACCCGCGGGAGCACACCTGAGGAGACCTCTCTCAGCAAGAACCGGTCTGGACCCAGGAGGGCATGGAGCCTTTTTGAACCCCATAAACACTTTGACTGTGAGAAGTATTTCCTTGTCTTTTATTTTTTTAATAAAAATGTAGCTCTGGTTGAAAGTGAGGTGTGTTTAACCCTTCATTTTCCAGCTGTGGGAGGATGCTTAACATACATACATACACACACACACATGCACTCAATTTTTACTTTAGGTGAACCCACCTGCTGGTCGTCATAGCATCGTCTCAAATTTGGCTCTATTTGACTGCTTTGATAATGTTTTGCACAGATAAATTAGATCTCTTTTTTTTCTTCCCCCCCGTAACGCCTCTATTCCATTCCTGCATGTTGAAGTCTTTGGGCAGAAGCTGACATGGGAGCCTTAGGAACAAAAAGCAAATAACAGCTGGGGTTCAGTTGTGAACCACCACCCATGTTAGTAAGCTCTGACCATTAATTTTGGATATGCACTTACAAAAACTGTGCTGTCAGAACTCCATTTTCCTGCTCTGAATAAGACAGGTTTTGACAGTCTCCACTATTTTCTGTCTATCAGCTTCCTCCAGCGCTCCTCCTTGCACAGCTCCTGGTTGTTTTCCTCCACAGCTCAGGAGTTAAAATAAAGCTTTTAGCAAATGTGGCATTTCCCCCTCCTCCACGCTTCCGTGCTACAGATTATTTGATAGAACAAATCTAATTTTACCTTTAGCAAGTGGGTTATTTTTATTGGGTTTTGTTGTTGTTGTTTTTTAAACAGCAATTCTTATAATGACAGTGGAAATGTTCCTTTAAATGAAATGTTGGGTTTTTTTCTGGGGAAAAATATTCTTCAGCCTAGTTTTCTCTGTGTTCCACATATTTTCATTAAAATTGCAGTAGGTTTTCAATGTATATGAGTACTTTTAAGTGCATGGTTATTTGCGACATACCTGAATTTGTAAGAAAATGAAAATTATTTTTTTTTCCTTTAACTATTCAATATATCCCAGTTACTTGCTATCTGGCTCTGCTGTATACTCAGTAGGGACACAGAAGTATCTCGTCATGTGGAACATTTGCAGTATTTCAAAACCAAGACTGCATATCAGAGGGGTTTTGTGCTTCTGTTCTCCTCGTCCACTTTGAGGAAGAGTGCCCACCCTGTGCATGGTCCCCTCCCATCCGATCACATGGAAAAGTCCAGGAGCTGACCAGGCACAGCCTGAGTGGTTTTTAGCACTGGGAGGTGTTAAACCACCTGCCAGCACCGTACCCTGCTTCAGGTGTTTCCTGTAGCCTGGGCTTTTCTAGATCCCGACTCTGACCTGTAGCCTGTGCTTTTAAAGTCATTTTAACCGTTGTTGGTTTTTGCGGTTCATGGAACAGTCCAAAATCAGAAATGTTTATTTCTGGCTAGAGAAGACACAGTTTCACATTGAACATCAGATATCAGGAAAATAATGTACTTTATGTGGTAATGCTTCGTTCCATCAGAATATTTTTCTTTATTTGTGCTACTCTAACACTTGCAAGAAATGCAGATTATAAAGAACTTTTTGAAGGACAGGAGCGCAGAGGAGACAGTGCTTTGAAAGACAGAAACATGAGCGAAAACAAATTTTAACAGAGACTGGAGAAGAAGAGCTTCAGGAGGAAAAAGAAAATGAAGATAAGAATATAAATGTATTTATTTTCTAGCTAAGATTATGTTGCATTTTACAGGGAAATTCGTAATGGAATTTAGCAGGCGATAGAATTTAAAGACTTAAGGTTTTAAGAATTTTTTTTCCTCCTCTGCCAACGGTAACTAATGACTCCTAGATAGTGCTGGAAACGCCAGCAACCGGGAATTGTTTCACCGTTGCCAACAATCTGAATAGTTCAGCAGCTGTGGAATTTGTTAAGAATCAGGTCAAACCCCAAACTCCAAACACGGAGTGGAAAGAAGAAATAAAGATGATTCCTGCATGAATGAACTCCTGGGAACCTCTGGGATAACAGGGGAAAAAAAAGAAAAGAAAAAAGAGCAGAGGAGGAATTAAAATGCAGATGGTTGTGATGTTTAAATTGACTTTGTCCGTTCAAGACAAGGAAGCCGGTCTCATGACGATGATCGATGATCACAACTCCTATTGGACATGTCAGAGGCTGCTTTCCCAAGCGAGGTTCCTGGGATGGAGCAGTTTGTGGGCCAGCCAGCTCCTCGCCAGGGGCACAGGAGGCTCTGCCTCCGCCCTGAGATGGCGGGGAAGGCAGACTTCGAGGGACCACTGCCCTGAAACGACTTTTCTAAAGTTTCAGGCTTTCCCCTGCTGTTGGGACAACTTGCTTCTCAGCAGGGTGGTGGGGAAGCGCGAGGAGGTGGCAGTGGGCTGGGGGCTGCCTGTGCCCAGCAGCGCATGGGCTCTATGAGACCGCTGGCAGCTTGTGCCCCTGGGCTCCCTAAAAGTCAGGAAAGAGGATGGAGGGGGCTGGTGACCACAGGCTTGGCCCATGTCCTGCTGCACCAGCAGCTGCCTGCAGGAGATAGCATTTCAGTTTTGTGCCTACTCCCTCTGTATTCCTTTTAGTACTGACACTTCCAGTCCCTCGGATAAAAAACAGTAGTTAGGGGACAAAGGCAAAATTAAAGCGATCACTGTGCTGCAGGTTGACACTGAGGCCATTATATTTTGACAGTGCTATTTGTGTCCCTGCGTGTTCATTTTCCTGATTCACTTGTGCTTATTTTTGGTAGGCTTATTTTGTTTTTCTCCAGAAGCAGCACACGTCAAGCCAGTTTCTGGTACGCAGCATCACCTTTGGGATGTTAGTGGTATGGGCACAGTTTTCCTGCAGATGTTTTTACTGGATATCTTTATAGGTGGATGTGTTCCTATAAGCGTTCTGAGTTTATAAATCCTCATTTTTACACAAAATTGAGCATACTTAAAAAAAAAAAAAAATCTCCTTTAAAATATGGAAAAAATGTAAAAACATTTCCACTTTTAAATAAAAGTGATCTTTTTAATAGGGAGAGGAAACTCTTCAACATCTCATTTATAAAGAGCAATATAACTCTGTGTGTGTGTACACGCACACGTGCACAAAAGAAACCAAGACCAATGCATAGAGAGTGCTTATCTTCCTTTTTGCCTTTTCCATTAATGCCTCCTCACCCCATCCGCTTCTCTGCGTGACTGACAGTTGATTGCTCTTCCTTTTTCCAGCACGTTTTCCTTTCAGGTCACCCCGAGCTATTCTGACTTTACTTCCCCTGGAAATAAAACCACATTCAGCCAGGAAACAGAGTCTCTCTGCGCCCAACCTGACGACTCCCAGAGGGCAGAGCTGCACGTTCACCAGCACGGCGTAGGTTATACGAAGGAACTCACCAGTCTGCAAAGCTGATGACTTTCTCAGGGTTGGCTGCCACACTTAGAGATGCTCCAGCAGCTGTGGAAGTGGCAGCTCAGCGGTGGGGAGCACTGCCAGTGGAGTCGAGCCGCCTCCTTTCGGCTCCGTTAACTCGCCGAAACATTTGAGATGGGTTGATTGAAAATAAGTGGTACAGCTGGTTTTATGTAATTTTTTTCCTCTTTTTTTTTTTTGCTGCAGCAGAGACTAAGAGTGACAGAAATAGATTCTTCGGAGTCGAGAGCTGTCTGATCACTTAAAGGCTTTTATCTTTCCAAGCTGATGCTGTACATTAGTCAAGATTTTGATTGATAACCTACTGTGGGATGTCGTTAGAGCTCCCGTTTAGCTCTGCCGTGTTCCAAATGCTGTAATTGACTACACGGGGATTGCGACAGACTTTTTTTTATCAGTTCCCTGGGTACTTTGACCATGGCATTTTAAGGAAGTACCTAAAATAAGAGGTTAAGCAAGTAAGTAGGTAAGCAGCACGGAAGTCTTTCAAGTCCGTGGCCTTACAGTGTTGGCTATAAGCTACCAGCTAAATTACTGTGAATTTATCCTAGCCATACCACTTCTATCCCCATTGCCTAATGAAAAGCATATGCTCACTAGATTAAGGGCATGTAAATTTGTCATCATAAATTCATGCACTGGAGCATAATTTAGGTGGAATTTGATCGCCTGTATAAAAACATTTGGTGCAATAATGAATTTTCTTTCCTTCATGAAGCACTCTACATAATTTATGATGTGTAGTCACACCAAGAACTTAGCTATGTATTTTTGGTGATACTGGGTGACATCAATGGCATTACCAAATTTGACTGCCAGAGTCCTTTAGTGTGAAGCTGTTCTTTAGCAGTAGAAAAATCTCTTTAAACTCTGAAAGTACACTGGCAAGGTAAGTCCCTATTTAAGGATGGGATTGATCTTCTAAAAGTTGTCCTCAACCATTCTTGAGTACAGATGCAGTTTAGCATGCCTTTTTGACCTGTTCTAGAAAATAATTCCTGTTAATTTTGTTGTAGACATCTATCAGAATCTCTACAGTTTCAGAGCACTGCAGGTCCATTCCTGGTTTTAGCCAGCCTTTCAGCAGACCCATCTCCTGCCTGTCATAGAGAGACACCAGCTGTAGCGGTTGGTTTTCCAGCAGTTCAGGTAGGAGAGTGCACTGGAGCAGGCTCTTTGGATGCATGGCTTCATGCCATCCAACAGTTTCTGCTCTGTTTCTTTGAGACGAAAGCGGTCACCTGGGCTTTCTGTACCCTGTACCTCACCACTAGTCAGGCAGGACACGTGTTACACAAGTCTGAGTAGAAAGAACAGCGCAGTGATTTCACAGCAGCTGCAGTGTGCCAGGGCACGAGTCTCTGAGAAGTACGGGAAGTGGTGTAGTATCTTCTACTGCTCCACCGTCTACAGGAGAGGTTTCCTCCCCCAGCAAAGAACACAAGCGAAGGGACACAAATTCATCACTGGACCAGGAGGTTGCTATCATTTACAGCAAGACCAAAAACTTGCCCAGGAGCAACCTGCTGCGGTCTGCGGTTGCAAGCAGTGCCAGCGTCTGTGCTAGCTCTGCTGAAAGGGGGTTGCTGGCATCTCTGTTCTCCGATCCAGTGACACAGCACGTAGCAGCCCTGCCCCCGCAGGGATACAGCTTCTGCGTACACTGACTAGCTCTCACTCCTGCCTCTTCCATCCTTCACACCGTGAGCTGTTGAAGCCCGTTATCATTTAGGACCTTGCAAGTGTAGCTCCTCCATTGCAACACCTTGCATTAGCGGCAGAACAGGACAGGAAATAATCTTCCGGGTTCCCCATTTATTCCAGTTTCTTTTGTTCTGCCAGATCTGAAATCCTATAGTTTTACTTCCGTCTTCCTTGATCTGCCTCCTTTTCTATCCTGCAGTCCTTGTGTGGATCCCCTCTCCCCCTCTACAAAGGTGAAAATTATTAAGAATACAGTTCAGGGCCTTCAGAAGATAAAATTTTAAAATGTAGGACAGTCCCTGACCCTTACTTGAGCATGAAATTTTATTTTTTCTAGAGAACATTAATGAATTTTAGCTCAAAGTACCCACTTCACCATAGTAAAAAAAAAAAAAAAGCATCAGTATGGGATTCAAAATGTCGTTGTTACTGTGGCGGTGGTTTTGGTTTTGTTTTGAGACAGATGCTTTTCTCCTTATGCTAGACTGGCAGTGTCCTTGTCACCTCCATTAAGGCTGACCTATAAATACTAGCAATTACTTGCAAGGTTGCTCAATATTTGCATTTCAACACTGTTTCTTCATTTCCACTTTTCTCAGACTTGAACATAACATTTATACATTTCAGATCTGCTTTAGGCTTCCCTTGCCTGTGTGTTGCAACAGCAGTGCGTTGGCTGGAAGAACTTTGAAAGTTGCCGTGCCTGCCACAGAGAAGCCTGGAAAGTTGAGGCATGTGCAAAGCCTAGATTATACCTCCCTTGTGCCAAGTTTAGACTTTGGGGGATTATCTAGAAAAAGCAGCACACTGACTCTTGAAGGAACCCTTTATTTTACAGCGGATTTCTCTTTTCAATCTAAATATCAAAAGTAATGCTCAGCTTTCGATTCTGACTGGGAACTCTCTCCTTTTTCAGAAATAGCAGCACTCCATGAGAACAGCTACCCGACCTCTCCCATCCAAATACCGGACAATACGTGGCTAAGCTCTGAAGCAGACCCAATCAAATGCATCTCACCCTTTTTGCCAGACACCAAGCTGCCCAAGGAAAACCTCTCTTTGGTGATCAGATCACCACTCCTTGCAGCAGCTACATCCTAAATCTTCCAGAAAGCACTGTACCTGATACAGTGCTATAATTTCTGCCATATCACATGAACCTTTTTCCAATTTATACTCTTGGGAAGATTAGATTTAAAGAAAGAGAATGATCAATAGCAGGTCTAATGGTGTTGACAGCACTTTTGTTCTAATTAATCGAATTCTAAATACAAAAAGGCTATTTCTGGCTCAGGGATGAGTATTACAATTGCCTATTTGATTATCAGTTAGTCATAGAATGGTTAGAGTTGGAAGGGACCTTCAAAGGTCATCTAGTCCAACCCCCCTGCAAGAAGCAGGGACCTCCCTGACTAGATCAGGTTGCTCAGAGCCCCATCCAGCCTGGCCTTGAACGTTTCCAGGGATGGGGCATCCACCACCTCTCTGGGCAACCGGTGCCAGTGCTCTACCACTCGCATTGTGAAAAATTTTTTCCTAATATCCAATCTAAATCGACCTCCCTCTATTTTAAAACCATTACCCCTCGCTCTATCACAACAGGCCCTACTGAACAGCCTCTCCCCATCTTTCCTGTAGGCCCCCTTGAGGTACTGGAAGACCGCTATCAGGTCTCCCCAGAGCCTCCTCTTCTCCAGGCTGAACAGCCCCAACTCTCTCAGCCTGTCCTCATAGGAGAGGTGCTCCAGCCCTCTGATCATCTTCGTGGCCCTCCTC
>WHYT01017625.1:82103-162305 GCA_009806455.1 Tetrax tetrax
GCCGATGCCACCAGCACCGCCACCTCCAGGGCCCAGGGATCTCCGCCGCGTCGCCCCATGTCCGCCGCGGTACCGGTCCCCGCGCTGTCAGACGCCGTTCGGAAAACGCCGGGCCGCACCACCGGACAGAGAACCCCCGAAACGCACCGCCCACTGGATAGCGCTGACGGACAACTGCCGCAGCCAATCCGCAGGTGAGATTCAGGGCGGCTGGGCGGGACTCTGCAGGAGTGACTGATGGAACTGACCATTCGCCAGTGAGGCCCACCCCCCAGCCTGTCACGGGACTGATCGGTCAGCTGAGACGCTGTCCGGCCGGGGGGGGCAGAGCCTTAGCTTGAGTGGCATTTCCACTTGGCCAATCAAATCGTGAGAGATCTCTGCACCATTTTCCTCCCCGCACCATAAATTCAGGTGAGCGGCGCGGAGGCGGAGCCTCGCCGGAGTGAGTTGACGGCTGATCCGGCCAATCGGAGTGTGAGGGATCGGGGCCCTGCCCCTCCCACCGCTGTGGCCGCCATGGCGTCCGACGGCGGCGCGGTTGGATCGGGCAGCCCCGGCGAGGGGGGAGGGAAGGTGCGCTGATTGACAGTTAAATGCACCATTCAGCGAGCTAGGGCGTGCGCTCCGTCCTTTTCGCACCTGTGTGCCTCGAGGGCCTCTGGCTGTGAGGTTAGGCCCAGGCTTGAAATAATAAATAATTTTTAAGTTTGTGTGTTTATGTACTCAGTACTTCACCTGAAAGGCAAGCAAAGCAGCTGAGGCAGTGGGTTGGGCACCTCGGTATCGTTTGTGGTTTGGATTTTTACGGGGGGTGTTGCCTTCAGGGTCTTGATTGGGTTCCTTAAGCTGGTGAGGCCTTATTAAGCTGGTGGAAGGAGAGGGGCCAAGATAAAATGTTTGGAAAATCCCTGCTCGCTACCCTGGAGGTTTGTTGTTGAGACCAGTTACCGTAATGCACTCGCTGCCCCAGCCCTCCTCGTCTCCCTTCTGCTTGTTCCTGTAATAGAAACGGGCAGCTGGGTGTGTGCTGTTCAGTGTACATGTAGTATTCTTGTAATATGTCATGACTAATGAAGTTGTGAGTGCTTCTTGGGGCCTTTGTATGCTATTAGGCTCAGGGATCTTCATGAGACTCTCTGCAAGCTGAGTCAAAGAAAACTGGGCTTTGGGGGTGAATTGTCATAGAATCATAGAATCACATGGTTGGATGGGACCTATGAGATCATCTAGTCCAACCGTCTTCCCACTACCATTGGTGCCAGAGCTACTAAACCATATCTTGTAGCTCCTCATCAAGCCGCCTCTTGAACACAGCCAGGGACGGCGACTCCACCACCTCCCTGGGCAGGCCATTCCAGTGCCTGACCACTCTTTGTGTGAAAAAGTTTTTCCTCACGTCCAACCTAAACCTCCTCTGGAAGGGACCTTTAAAGGCCATCTAGCCCAGCAAGGAGCAAGGGACATCTGCAAGGAGCAGGGACATCTCCAACCAGATCAGGTTGCTCAGAGCCCCGTCCAACCTGACCTTGAATGCTTCCAGGGATGGGGCATCAACCACCTCTCTGGGCAACCTGTGCCAGTGTTCTACCACAGACTTCCATTTCATTGTGGAGAACATTCTATAAGTAAGTCTTATTTCTTTCCTGGATTCCTCAGAAAGCAATCTGTGTGTGTGTTCACAGGAAATCCAGCAGTGCTAGAGAATATTTTGTTTGCTTTTCTGGAACACAGCGGCCGTGTCACATCCACATGGTAAGACCGTATTTGATGACAGAGATTACTGGCCAAAACAGAGTTATTCTGCTATGTATTTAGAAAGTTCAGCCAACTATAGAAATACTTTGAAAGTCTTTCTGAGGAACATTTCTGTACCAAAAAAAATTATCTGTGTCTAGGAAACTGAGTGAATGAGTTGGGAAGCGGCAGGTAGTAAAAGCAAAGTGTGTGTACAACAACTGAACAGTATTTAAGACAGTAAAGTTCTGTCCCTGCATCTGCCACATGATAGTGTGATGATGGGCAAGTCACTTAAACCCAGCTTTTCACAGGTGGCAATAATAGTCTCTTCTTTGTCTCTGAGATTATTTTCATAAATGACAGGAGCTACTGCTCCCACTGTTGTCAGGTGGAAACCATGCTTTGATTACAAAAATTATGCCAAATGTGTAGAGTACTCTAAAATTCAGCAGCCAGGCAAGTTACGAGCACTTCAAATTAATACTCACTTATTCTTTACTCTGTATTATGTATCACAAGACCAGCACTGCATAATAGCTTTTGAAAAAGAAATACAAATAAATGTGAGATTACCTGGATACTGTAGCAAAGAGTATGATCAAGATAGTTGTTTCCTTATGGGCTTTTCTGCCTTCAGAACACGATTGGAAGAGCATACAGGAGGCAAGGCCTGTATCAGTGAACAAGAAAATATTGAATGATTGCTTTTTTAATGAGCCCAGTCTGTTTGTACGTTGAACAAGGCAGGACAACATTAAAAAAACATTATCCTGTCTTGTAAGCTGACAATGGTGCCACAACATGTATGCCCATGAGTTCTGGTTTAAGGTTACATGGGTTACCTTATTTTTGGCATTTACTGGCTCTTGGGCGCTTGACTTTCAAGTGTACTGTGCTATTTACTGTGTGTATTTTAGCGTCATCTAACAAAGTTTTACCTATCTGGAAAAATATGTTTCCTGCATCAAGCTGCTTGCAGGTGATCAAAGGACATCAAATATGAATATACATGGGCTGCCTTGTCACAGCAGCAGCTGTAGAGCTGCATTGTCCCCCTTACCGTCCTCCGCTTCAGATTTGGTCTACACACAAAATGTTCATAGAAAAAAAGGCAAGAAGGGTGGCTCAAAGCAGTAAGTTTGTGAAACTACTAGAGGGCTTTAGGTGGATGTGATGGTGTTTTAGATGGGAATGTAGCGGAAAGTGCAGAGCAGGGAAAGCGGCATGTGAGCGGAAAAGTTTCTCCCTTCATCTAAATCAAGGATTTCTTAGAAATATGGCGTGTAAAAGAAGGGGACAGGGTGAATAAGACTGTTTTAAAGAAGTTGTTTCTCTTATATTTGTTACTATCTCTTGTGTTTCAAACCTATGCATGCTAGCAAACATTTCAAATTTTGTTATGATTATTTTGACTCTGTTTTCCATAAAGTGTTCGCTCTGGAAGTCATGAGTTCTGCATTTGGATATTCTTATATTCCTTCTCTGCTACTTGAATTGCTTTTCTTCTTGAAATCACAATAGAAACATGGTTTGTGAAGAAGTCTGTCTTGTATCTTATGTTTTCCTGTTCTTGTGTTGGTTTCTTCTTTGGGAAAATAATAAATAGAAGCAATGCATTTTATTATGGAACAGTCAAGTTCAGTAACTCTGTTTTCAGTGCCCACTGGGTATATCTGTATGTCAATGAAGCCCAGTATAAGAGAATAATGCCATCACTTTACAGGCTGGCAGAGTTCTAGCTATTTTCTCTAGGCTGAATTTAGATCCCAACTGTGCTTTGAAGAGAGTGAGTTTTGTAATCCTGTAAGCAATAGGTGTGACAAAATCAACACGTAGTAAAATTATTCTGTTAAACTGATTTCATCCTGAGTTTACGCTCAGGGCAAGCAAAAAAAAATAAGACTTTATGCCCACTAGGTCATGACAAATTTTTGTAAAGCCATATACTATTAGTAGCAGTCACAAAATCAAAGTGCCAGCTGTAGGCAAAATGCCAGTATTCACTGGCTCTTTATGTAGTGTGCTGAGCAAAAATGGCTTCAGCAGGAATTGTTCATGTGGTGTTTAGATGCTGCCTTTGCCTAGAGCCCAGTCTGTTTTCTGTGATGCTTTCTGACCTTGACACACTAATGGACCACGTAGTATGGTTCGTTGGATACTCCCTGTCCTGGTGTGATGAGGAAATGGGACAAGTTTAAAAGACCCTCTGTTGGGCAGTCAGTTTTGGGTCTGCTGACGTGCTGGGTGACTGGGAGGTCAGAAATGAGATGATTGTGCCTGGCTTCGTGATTTATTCTGGTTGCAACTGACAGACAGGTCTCATGTGAAGAGTTGTTAGTCCCTTCCACTGAATTGCTTTGTGACTCTCCTGTCCTCATTTGCAGACTCCATCACGTAAGCAGAAACAGTTGTTATTCCTGCAAATGTGGATACCAAGGCTATATAAATCAAAAACAGCTCAAATAATTTCTAAAGAACTCAAAAAAAAAAAAAAAAAACCATGAAAACAACTTTAAAAACGCTCAAATCCATTTTTACTGAGCTAAATCTTAGGCTGCATCAGAGCTGACTTTGTGAAGACTCAAATCGTAAGCAAAATCTTAAGTGCTGCCCTCTCTAAAAGGTGATGTCTTCTATACTTCTTTGTGAAAAGAAGGAAAAGTGCCTCTCTCTTTTACTTCTGTCAGTCAATAGCTGACTTTGTGGTCTTAAAGAAGATTGCTAGCTCTCGCATCTGTGGGACTGAGCTACAGTTAAAGCCTCCAAATATGCATGAGAAACTCATTTTAGGGTTATTTTTGCTAAATTCTATATAGACGTCATATAAGGAGAACTATAAATCATTTTTGTGTATGAGTACAAATGTTGCAATGTCAAAATTGTGATCTTGCGATGCAGCTCCCGTAGACTCTTGACATTTTCTAATAGTTCTCTCCATGGCCTTGTTTATGACTTTTCCAGCACCTATGGGCTCAAGGGAGACGAGAGTGTCACTGGACTTGTGTTTTATTAGACGGCGATCTCCATCCTGCAGAGTTTGCAGTCCAGATAGCGTTAGGGGCGAGAACAGAGGTGGCTAACTTGCCTGTGCTCCTACAGCAGATGAGTGGAAAGACAAGGACCTTGCCTCTCTTGCCTATGCTGCCCACCCCCAGCCCTTGAGGGATCTCTCTGCTTTCAGTAGTCACAGCTGATTTTCAGAAATGTATTCTACAAACATGTTGTTCCTGTACAGAGCACTGCAGTCCAGTAAGAATATAATTCTTAAGTAACAGTTCTGAGGAAGATGGTCATCTGTAATTCACTTAATTTTAGTAATCCGAACTCACATTAATCACTATCTTTTAATTAAGTCTGCTTAATCAAAACACGTTTTTAATGTGCTATTTTAATGGTGTTGAAGGTAGGGGGAGATTATGGTTTTAAGGATATTTGATATAATTAAGGGTACACAGCTTCTCTATGTTGAGGTTGTAGCACTAATGAGGAAGGTAGCCTAGGAGAAAGAAACCCAGTCTTTTCCTGAAATTGTGGAGAGAAATTAAGATATGTCCGTGTGCGATGCATATGCATTGTAATTGATTTGTTCGTTACACTTTCATTCAGCTTTTCTTAATAATTTTGTCAGTACGGACTTAGGCAAAGCAAAGATTTGCCAGCGGCCCTCGGTGGGGGTTTTGGATGAGCATCCCTGGATAGTGAGCACCTTTGGCACCATCTGGTGGTCACAGATCCGGCTGCAACCTCTCTGGGTTTGTGTTCTCATGCTCAAACCGAAAGTTAAATGAGAAGCAGCCTCTCTTGGTGTTCCCTCTGTAGGTTCCTGTTCTGTCCCACTACCCAGCCTTTCTAGTAAACGAGCATCACTGAAGGGGATGACAGAAACTGAGTCAGAACAAGGAAACACAAACATTTGGTGGGAACTGGGGTGAAATCGGCATTCACTGTTTCCTCCCAGGTCAGTGAAGAATTTAAGTTATTCTGTCCCACTTGTTTGAGCTTACACATTTTCATAAGAGGAAAGAAGGTCGTTCGCAACAATTTATTAGCTTAGTAGGGGGAACTTGCCTTCAGTAGTGCCAGGCTACATTTCACAGACAATCGGCAAAATCTCATAAGCTGTACTGTGGGGAGCTTAGCACGTTTTAGCTGACAACACTTAAAAGTATCTCTGTTCCTAATTCTTGTTAAAGAGCAAACCTGGTACCTTAGTAATCCAAAAGTTAAAAAACAAAGTTACATTGTGTTTTTATGTGATGTGCAGTCATTTTTAGAGGTTCTGAGCACTTTCTAGAGAGGCCTTAAATCCTTCCTACATCCTTTCTGTAATGGTTCTGAGTTGTGGAGAGGAAAAACTTCAAAGCAGGAGAGAGGCCTTTGTCATATGCAGTAGGGAAACACTGCTAATCCTCTTCTCCTCAAAAGCCTCTGTCCTGTTCCAGTTCTTTCTCTACCTGATCTCCCACCTGCAACTTTGATATTCAGTTTTGTTTCTACAGTTTTGAAGAAACCGTAGAGGCCACCCAGCTAGAGAGGAGACATTGGGGTGCTGGGTGACTGGTTTAGGTACTGTGGCATTCCTCCGTCTTGTCCTAAATGCAGAATATACACAATGTACCAAGAGCCGTATCCCTTTTCTGGCGCAACTGCCTGATATTGACATCCAACCCCCACCTGAGCTTGTAGGTGCAGGCACGTCAACCACTTGTCAGACAGTAAGTTGGGGAGTGACTCTCCAGCAGGTCAGCAAGTCAGCAGTAACTATCTGTATGCGTACTCATACACAGCTGAGGGAGCAGGGCAGGGTGCTTTGGCTCCTTTTGGTGAAGGGTAGAGCCAATTTACACTTTCTTCGTAGTTAGCAGGTTTACGAGTTGGCCTCTGAAATCTGCCTTTATCACTTCTCCGACTGAGGAGGACAAACGTGGTCTTTTATACTTTTGGTTAATGAGGCCTCGCTGCTCTAACGTCTTGTGTTAATCAGCAAAATAGTTTCGCAACCCCACAAACCTAATATCCTGTTGTGACTACTCAGCCTTTCTGGAAACACACCTCTTCTTCCAGTTTGAGAAGATTTAGGATGTGGTGAGAGAGAGACTTCAAGTTGACATTCTTCCCCCTATGCTTAAAGACATTTAATTGAAGTTCACTCAGGGGAGAAGTCACTACCAGCAGCTAAACACCTTAGCTTGCTGTTTCTACTAAAATGGTTAACAGTGGAGTAGTTAAGACTTAAAACATAATTTGTCATCATTAAGCTTTTATGTTATCTCCATCCTGAGCTCAACAGAAGCCCCTGTAGAAGGGAAGAGTCCAGGTGCTTTTGGTATGTCCTATATTTGGAAGGTAATCATTGTAACTATTAGTTTGAAGGTGTAGGCTATTGTTGAGCTAAGCTTATAGCTTCTCCCTTTTGAAAGGGGTGATGGTGTTTCTGTTCTCCCCTAAGTTAGGTTATCCCCCCTCTGTATCACATTGGCTGTAGGTCTCCTCCCAGTTTACCATGTGGTTATTCTGACCTAGCTCTTAGCTCAGCAGAATATTATTCACTCATTTTTGTGGAGTTGGTTTTCTTAAAACTTCAGGAAGCTGAACTGACTCGTTGAGAGGCGAGACAAATATCAAAGCTAGAGTAAAGGAAGAGGCAGGTGTGCATGCATGGGAGTGGAGGAAGTGGAGTGCTCCTCATTTCGGTGCCCTGACAGCATTTGATTAGTGCAGGCTGCTTTGCGCCTCTTAGCCTTACGTCTAAGGTCAGGGGCCACGACCAAATAGTCATTTTAATCCAGTTGCTGCTGTTGCCGGAAAAATTCCCTGTTCCTTCCCTTTGTTTGTGCAGTATCCCTCATGCTACATCTCAAGTTGAGGGAGCTTTTCTTCATCTGGAGTGGATCACTCCTCGGTGAGATCAACTCTATGAGCTAGGTCGTGGTGTGGCCATACGAATATTAGCATTGCTGCAAGCAGGGAGGCAGGAGCCACTGGCTGGAGGTGGGACTGTCTCAGCAACAGCACAGATTCATACCTGAATTAACTACATGGAATTTGAAACCACACTGTAGCTACGTACCCCTTTGGGAGGGTAAAGAATCATAGAATGGTTTGGGTTGGAAGGGACCCCCAAAGGTCATCTAGTCCAACCCCCCTGCAAGGAGCAGGGACATCTCCAACCAGATCAGGTTCTCAGAGCCCCGTCCAACCTGGCCTTGAATGCTTCCAGGGATGGGGCATCTACTGCTGCTCTGGGCAACTGTTCCAGTGTTTCACCACACTCATTGTAAATTTTTTTTCCTTATATCAAATCTGAATCTACCGTCCTCTACTTTAAAATCATTACCCCTCATCCTGTCACAACAGGCCCTGTCTAAAGAGTTTATCCCCATCTTTCTTATAAGCCCCCTTGAGGTACTGGAAGACCGCTATCAGGTCCCCCCAGAGCCTCCTCTTCTCCAGGCTGAACAGCCCCAACTCTCTCAGCCTGTCCTCATAGGAGAGGTGCTCCAGCCCTCTGATCATCTTCATGGCCCTCCTCTGGACTCACTCCAACAGGTCCATGTCCTTCTTATGTTGGGAACTCCAGAGCTGGATGCAGTACTCCAGGTGGGGTCTCACCAGGGCAGAGTAGAAGGGCAGAATCACCTCCCTCGACCTGCTGGCCACCCTTCTTTTGATACAGCCCAGGATGCGGTTGACTTTCTGGGCTGCAAGCACACATTGCCCGTTCATGTTGAGCTTCTCATCCACCATCACTCCCAAGTCCCCCTCCTCAGGGCTGCTCTCAATCCATTCTCCACCCAGCCTGTATTTGTGCTTGGGATTGCCCCAGCCCATGTGCAGAACCTTGAACTTGGCCTGGTTGAACTTCATGAGGTTTGCACGAGCCCACGTCTACAGCCTGTCCAGGTCCCTCTGGATGGCATCCCTCCCTTCCAGCGTGTCGACGGCACCACACAGCTTGGTGTCATCAGCAAACTTCTGGGGGTGCACTCCATCCCACTGTCCATGTCACCAACAGAGATGTTAAACAGGGACAGTCCCAATACCAACCCCTGAGGAACATCAGTCATCAGTGATCTCCACTTGGACATCGAGCCATTGACCACAACTCTTTGAGTGCCAGCATTTCAACTGTAAGCCACAGAAAGGCTTTTCAAGCTTGCAATATCTTTGTCTTATTTAACAATTTCTGTAAGTAAGTTTTGGTGATTCCTTTGCGTAGTTTCCCTAGTGATCTCACAAACTGATTATAGACTTGTTCAGCTGATTTCCATCTCATGGTTTTCTGTCTGTCTTTGGGTTATTGGAGAGCTGTTGTCAGATTTAAAAATCAATATTGTGGGGGTCCCTTGTGTTTAAAAAAAAAAAGAAAAAAAAATCTGTTCATAAAGTAGAAGAGAGAAACTGGTCAAAGGGGCTCTGAGCTGTGGGTGAGGAAGCAGCCTTAGGAATGGAAAAGGCAGGACTTTGCCTGAGCAGTTGTGTGAAAGATCTCTCCTAGCCAGTGTGGACTTGGGATAAGATAGCTAACCTCAACAGGGCTGAATGAAGTTTACCTTTCAGCGGCTTGAAATGAAATACAAAGGTGACGCATGAAGTGTATTATTCTTAAAAGCCTCTATGAAATGTCAGACAAAAATGTCTTTCATATAATAGCGCAACAGAAGCTGAGAATCATGCAGGAAGAAACAGAGCCTTGAAGTAAACAAGTCAGTTACTGAAGCAATTGGAATTGAAAAGAAAAAGTTGTAACGTGGAATATGGGGGGAAGGGATTTTTTTTTTAAAAAAAAAAAAAAGCCTACCAAAAAACCATACAACCTACTTTGGGGATGGGTAAAAGATGCTTTAGACTGACTCTGATTAAATTTTGCTTATTCTAGTTCTTAAAAAAAAAAAAAAAAAAGAAAAACAAACCACGGTAAAACCTATAAAAACAAGGACCTTGCTGATAGAAAGTTACTTTTTTAGGTACCCTATTACTCAGGCCCTGTATACTATTTTTATGTATACTAATCCTGTAACAGAGTATGTCTGCTGTACATTTTCAGAATTCAGTGCCTTTTTTTTTTTAACCTCTGTACTGTCTGTTCTTGGTGCACATTAAAAACACTTACCTTCTTATAAACCATGCTAAACATAAATGAAGCCCAGAGAATTGCTGCATCCAGTAGGAACAAGGTAGGAATGTCAGCAGCAATGTTATGCCAGGGCTGACAGTCTACGATGCCATAGACATCTGCCTGAAAGGAATAAGAGAGGTCGGAACAACGGGTCTGAAGCACATCACAGCGATTCTCGTGCCAAAGAGGTTTTATGATTACCTGCTGAAGCTGAAGAACTACTCAAGGAACAAGAAATTTCTAGTTGAAGTTAGGTAGTGGTGGTGGTGTGGGAGGTGGTTAGGGGACTGCAGCCTGAGAAGATAAAGTAAAGTACCGCTGCTATATTTCTATGCTACCATGCAAGAATTCTAGATTTTCAACCTATTCCCGCTTCTTTCTCCCATGTAAGGTTGCAGGGGCCTGATCTTACCTCTAGTAAACAAACAGAGGGCTGTATTCTTTGGCAGTTCTGTTGCTGAGATCTCAGTGTAGTTCCCACTGATGCCCCACCAGCGGATTGGTAGTAGTCATAAAAGAGCATTGCAGTATTTCTCTGAAGCAGCTTGACTTGCCACTGCTGCTTGCTCCAGCCTGTGTTTTTACTGTCAACAGTCTCATAAAAGTCAGAAAAGTCGCTTTCTCTTTTCATTGAACAAGGAGTTTTGTTCAAGTAGAGGTTGACCCCAAAGCTATGCTGTCTCTTTCATTGGAAAACTTCTGCCTAGAACATTCTCATGTCAATAAACACGGCATTCCAGCGTAGTGATGCTGCGGTGTCACTGTGTTGCATTGTGCTGCATTTGGCTGTTAAAAAGGGACATTGTAATATGGATAAAACACAGCACTTGTCCCAAACACAAGAGCTCATAAAATTCTTGCTATAATGTCTTAGGCCAACGTTCTGGAACACTGCAGTGATTTTTAAAAGCTGTTGTGGTATTAGTTAATCTATAAATTAGTTGTTCTGAGATGGCATTTTTGTAAAACTTACGTAATAAAAATTAAATAATGATAATATTTTTTAAAAGAGAGGTATTAAAAGTGCCCTGTTCTGCAGACCAAAGCAATAATATGTTGGGCAGCATCAGAGCATTAAACAAGATGGTTTGCATCATTAACACTAAATGAAATGGCTTAACAAGCCAATAAATGATGAGAATAAAGCAAAGTTTTCACACAACACAGTTTTTGAAAGTGCCAGAAACACTTTTTCTGGAGCAAATAATTTTCCAATAAAACTAGATGGAATTTAAAGGAACATATTTTTCTGATTACTGAATGTGAGATTAAATATCAGAGTTAAATACTATTTTGCGTATTCGGTGTACTGTATGCATGGTCTTCATAGCAGCCTAGGGAAGTAAAAAGGAAGAGTGAGCATTATTTTTCTTATTTTGTAAACCAGGCAAATAAAGGAATTCCATCAGGAAGAGTGGAACAGTTCTTGCCTCATTCTGAAATCTCTATGGTAGTTAAATCTTTAAGTCATACTTTTTCTTTTTTCTCCTAAGTCTGCTGAAAGTCTTTATGCATTACATTCCATAAACAAGGCTATGAACAGAACAGTACTTATAAAAGTGTGGGCCGTTTCAGAACCCATAGTGTTCCACTATGGAAACTGCAGTTTCTACAGTGTGATATATATGTGCATTAGGCTTTACAGTTACAGACAAGAAAATAAGGTTCATGCTCCACAAAGCTTCGTCTAGGGCAAGGACGGGAAATATTGGCTGTTGGCTGGCTGTGACTTGTGACTTAATTTTGTGTTGTGAGATTCTTTCAATTTTTAGATAAGGTGAGTGGTAATGGGGCTAGATGGGTCTCTTTGACCTTCAGCAAGGAAAAAGTTTCCCACCCTTGAGCTAACGTGAAGCTGGTCAGATTAACATGCTTCTCAGTTCTACTTCGTATCTGCATGCATACCTACTGTCCTGGAAACTAAATATTTTTCAGATCCAAAATTTATTACTCTTGTTTTGGAACAACTCTGAAGAGTATAGGATGGCACAGAAGAACCTGAAAGATTTTATCAAACTCATTACTGCAGAACCTGCGCACAGTGTTCTGAGATGAGAATATACCCAAGTGTACTAATTCTCTCCTTTTGACAATCTGACATCTTGTGCTTTTAGAACAAACCCTTGACATATGCACATGCCCCACCAAATTTGGCCACGGTAGGGCCAGGCCTTCTCCAGTAACTTCAGTAGGTTATAATTAGCATTCCACTGCTATATACAGTTTTCTCTTCCAAACCCTGATTCAGGAAAACACTTTTGTAATTATGAGCATCTGTTAAGTCCATGGTGTAACCCTACAACCTCTTCTTCATAAGCACAAGAGTGTGGAATATTTCTTTTTTTTACTAAAGTAATTTTATGGGGAAGAAAAAAAAAATATGTTGGCCCATTCCTAGAAGGAAAAATAGGAATAGATTAGGTATGGTGGTTTCTTGGGTCAAGTAAGCAATAAATCCATGCAAAGAAGTATCTGAAAGGACTCATGGGAAGTTTGTGGAAGTTAATTTTTATTATTTATTCAGTTATTTTTATATTTGACTTTACTTTAAATACTCACTTCATATTCTGCTGAACTGGTGCTTCTATCAGATGTTATTTCTCTCTGAAAACATTGCTTTGAAAGAAATTTTAAGACAAACACCTCATAATTCCCCCAAATCCTCCAAAAGCTGCTCTTACATGATTTGACTGATTTTGATTGCTCATCACTTCCTTTCCACAACAGACACCACTCTCCTTTACTGGTGGCCCAGAGAATGCTCCAGAGCCATTTCCCCTGACAGAATCAGAACTTAGAAAATAATGAGTGAAAACTCTTCTCTCCCTTTAGCTGGTATTGAGTGGGGCAATGTGCTGCTCCATTCCTCCACTGGGAGATGGCTTTAACAGAAGTACAGTCTCAATGGGGAGAGTTTGGGTGTTGTTTCTCTTGCTGCAGGGGAAGTCTCTGTGGTGGTGGTGACTTCCCTTGCAGAGATGTCCCAGTAGAAACTGCTTGTTCCCCATGGATGGGTTCTTCCTTGTATCTTGTTCTGAATTGTCATTAGGCTAGCAAGCAGGTTTTTTTCCTCTTTACTTATGAGGATGAGGCTGCAGTCTTTCCTTGAGGGGCCTAAGAAACAAAGAATTGGATCTGGGCAAGGCTGGAGGCATGTCTGTGATGGATGTTCCTTTCAGCTGAGTGTAATGATACTCCATTCTGTAAGGTCTAGGTCATGGATACAAGAAGCAAAATTTCAAATTAAAAGAAAGGGCTACGAGCAAAATTAAAACTGATAAGAAAATAAAGCTTTATTTAGAAAACAGTTTTCCACATGAAATTTGGCAATTCATTGTGTTTTATAATCTTCTAATTGATGTTTTCTCAAAGATATGTCACAGATCAACACCACCAACCCCTACAGCAATGGCATTTTCTTTCTGATTACGGGAAGGCTTTGAGTCAGGTCCTAAATGCTTTGAACCTGTTCTTGCCTGTCTTTAAAATCAAATGATGGATTGGTTGTCAAAATAAAGAACAAAACAACTGGGACTTTTGGAGGTCCCTTCCCACCCTGAGCTAACTGTCCAGAGGTGCTCAGCTCCTGCTGGTGCCTGCCCATTGTCATCATTGCTTTCTTCGCAACGTCCTCACTCTCATTGTATTTCGGTGTGATTTCTCCATTGGTGAGTACAATTGAGCTTGATTTTGTAAATGCTTTTAGAATCTTGGAGCACTGTTGGACAGCCTTCAATGATATGTATGTGACAGCATGAGCATCTGGAGGGTTTGTGTGCAGATAAAGCATCTGTGGTGTTGGGAAATCACTGTAGTTTTTTTGCCAGACTGAAGTTGAAATGTCCATATCTAATTGAATGGAAGCTTTTGAATCGCAAACTGGAACTTTCCATGCTACAAACACACACATGGATCTTATGGCAGGAAGAGTTTCCAAATCAACCCAGGGAAATTGTGCAGCTAACTCCCTACCACAATTAGAGAGTACTAAAGGCATGTGAAAACAAAAGTCATTTTTAAAGCTAACAAAATAATCACAGGTTGAGGTTTTCCACAGCTTTATAAAATGAAAACAAGGATTATTTCAGTGCCAGGTAGAAGTTTCAGTCCGTAAAGAGCAGCTGTGTTGTGCTACTTTATATAAAACAAATAAGGCAGTAAAGTATTACAGGACGTGAGTATACTAGACTCCACATGCCTAACAAAGAGGCTAAAAAAAAAAGAATAAATTGTTATCTAAAAGAACTTATGTGTTTCTGTGCTTTAGAGAAGATGATTTAGGGGCTGATGTCTTCTTGGTTATGCTGCAAGTTCAATGCCCTGAGAGACAATCTAACTGGAGAGACTGCATGTCAGCTGATGGATGAAGCTGAAGTAATTAAATTCAGGTCATCATAATGTAAAAAGAGTTTCACTGAGATAAATAGTGTCTGCATACCTCAGCCTTGTTGATTTTGGTTATACATCCCCTAAAGTGCTAATCCTAGCCTTTGTACTTTCTGGAACTGTGTGGAGTGACTGAAAAGGCAATCACACCCTTTGTGAATTAGCAGTGGTTTGCCCATAGATCATCCATAGGAGCTTTCTGCAAAGTTCCTAGCCCTTTCCAGCTTCTGTCCACAAAATATTTAAGTTTGAACTTGTTTGGTAGAAATGGGTAAGGTGGGGAAGAATTGCACGAGCTGCCGTTAAAATAGGAGTTTGCTTTAGCATTTGCAGCACTCCTATGTTTAGGATGGAAAAAATGGGAAACTCCAAGGTCTATCTAGCTCTTGTGAGTACTACACAACAATCAGGGCTCGTTCTCAAATTCCTCATCGCTTTTGGGCTGGTCAGTCTGGCAACGGGGAATTCTCAATACGCCAAGGGAAATTAAGCAGGAGAGGGGAAAGTCCACTCTCTTGGTGCTTATCTGGCTCCAGCCTTGCAGGGACCTTGTCCAGTTCTTGCAAGTTCAAGCGCCCTGTTATGAGAGAGCCTGGGCGAGGGCCAGCATCGTCCGAGAACCAGCACGGGCCTCCAAGCATCCCATCCCTTCTCCTCGGCTCTACTATCTTGGCACTGGGAGCAATCTGGCCCCCTCCTCAGAAAGCTCGTGTCACTTCTTCCATGTCCTGGGTTGGCTGAGTCCTTCCCGAGTGAGCAGGCGGGTCAGCTTCACGCAGTGTGAGCCATTTTAGCTTGACTTCTCAGAGAGACACTGTGTTTCAGCTGAATTCAAAGCAGCTGGATGTCTTGTCCCTTGTGTCTGTCTAGCTCTGGCAGTCAGTGTTTTAGCACGTTATTATCTTTTAATTCCCATAGTTATTGGGCATTGTCCAATTCATAAAATGCAGGCCTGTTTGGATCTGGTGTAAGTATGGTGAAAACATGAAGAAAGACAGCAGAGGGGAAAGGTTCTCATTTTTGCTAAACTATAGGTAGTTATTTCAGGTTTGGAATAAAGGTTTTGGCTGATTCTTTTGTTATCCAAGTGTCACGGACAAAAAAGCAGTCTTGAGTTGGGGAATTTCACAGAATTTAGTTTATTGCAATTAACGTAAACTTTTAATTCTTGATTCCAGTATTGAGAAATAAAGAAGACAAACACTTAGGGGAAATAGCACTTCCCTCTGCAAAACCTTTCCTCCCCTTCCCCATCCCCAGTCCCCTCACTGTACATGATGCTTCATCCCTTTGATGAGACAATGGGCATCACAGGAGAAGGTGGTCACTGCATGGTTTTTCCTTTTCTCTCACTGCTCCTTGTTTCTTACACAAATGCTCTATTGAGGTTCCTCTGTGGGCCACAGTCCCCTCAGAGGCAAACATACTCCACCTTTCTTAAATATGTTTTTGCAGAGACACCATATGCTCCTCTCGTTGGTTCGGTCCTGCTGCGCAAGTGGGTCAGTGCTGTCTGTTGCGGAGCCAGCTGGAAACAGCTGCGACCAGCACAGGGCAGCCTCTCTTCTCCTCCCACACAGGTCACCCCTGCAGCCCCTTCTCCTGCCAAAACCCTGCAATTACACCCAATATAGCAAGTCATTCCAATGATCTCTGTCTTTAAAGTATATTACACTCATCTCTGTGAGCATGTTCATTCTCTTGACTTCAAGTGCATCTGCCATGGTGCTGTGAGGATTGTAGCAATTCCGTCTAATGATACATTTTGCATATAGACATACCTATACACTTTATTTGCTGGCAAAGAAGCGTAGGAACTACCCATAAATAAGGGCAAATAAATCAGAATACGTAAAGCAGTTTAACACCAGTGTGAGTGTTTTTGAGATTTGGGGAAACATGGCTAATTTTCAACATCAGTTTTTCACAGTCCTCTAGTTTTTGCATCTGTTCGTGGATTTTAGAGGGAGTGAACATTACTGTGACATTTGTAATTTAAATAACAATGAGAAATGTGTCATATGGGTATGTGTCTTAATACACACATAGAAAAGACCAGTTTATAAGGTGAAACTTTGGGATGTTTGATCAAATCAGCCTTGAATCTCTATGTTGAACACAAGCCAAATTGCTAGGTCTATATCTAAATAAATACCTAAACTATTTCTGGATGATGAGGTACCCGGGTGCCAGATGTACATTCAGCAATCCTTGTAACTTGCTCTTATCTCCAGCTGCTGAAAGTCTGTTTACAAGTTCAAGTGATCCTCTCTGGTGTCCTCTTTTCTCCCTGCCACGTGGATTATGGCACAGTCTGGGGCATGGCTGTACCTGACAAGGAAAAGGGAGTTTGTGCAGACGTTAATTATGGCAAACAGCCATAAGCTATATCTGTGCCCCACATGCTCTTTATTTTATAGCTATATATTTCAAAGCTTTTTGTATTTTATCGTTCAGAGGTAGGTATAAAAAGTTAGACCTGCAGGAGGGCATAAGCTACCACTAGGCACATTAGGTGATCAAGCGTAATACTTAGAGGCTCAGCCAGAAACTTACTGAAATGAGACAGCGTTACCACCATCACTGTTTCTTCACCGCACCACTCTGGTCCTTCACATGGCATTGGTGTTCACCTCACTTTCCCTGCCTGTGTGGGCAGCCAGGGTACACCAGGCACCCCAGGCAGTCACCAAAGCACTGTACTCTTCCCTGGACATCACTATTAAAACTATTGACCAGTAATGCCGTAACTCTCGAGCTACCTGACACTAGCTCGTAGCGTTATCTGTGCCACTTAAAAGTGGAGTTCAGTAGCTGCCAGAATTTCTGAACACTATCACTCAAGCAGACTGAAACCCAAAATCATTTACCTTAGAAACATATCATACAGGAGTGTGTATATGTGTATACATGATTTTTTTTTTAAAACTCCTATAGATCTTGTTTCTGCTATGGTGGAGGCAGTTGCATGCAAAGCTAGCACAGCTCTATTGTCCCAAAATAGCCCTATCCATGCTGTTACTTATTTTAGGAACACATATGGCCTCTCTTTCTTTAGCATCTGAGCATCTCACAGTCCCTGTGAGACTTCTTTGCTATTGTCTCCCATTTTACACATGGGAGACTGAGACACAGAGATGGGGTGACTTAAAATAGTGCGAGGCAGTTTGGCATTCCCAGTGAGTTCTGCAGAAAATAGAAGTACCGCTCTCGTGCCTCTGGTGGGATGAGGAATGGACCCTGGCCTTCCTGAGTTTGAACTTGCTACTTAACCGCTTGACCACAGTTTTTCCATCACAAACTATTCTTTCATTTTAAAGAAACAGTATGGCTAGCTTCTGATTAATTTTCACCATAATGTGGAGGAGCAAAACCAACTTTAACAGATGTATTGCAGGAAAAGCATCCTAGTTGCCCTGGTTACTTTCAGTTTAGAGAGTAATAGACCCTTCCTGACTAAGAAGTAATAGGCCAATAATTCTTGTTCCTTCCCTACTCCACACAGATTTGCAGCTGAATACATATAAACACTTTAACCCTAGCTGAAAAACCTTGGTCCCATCCTGGGCTTCCCATCTTCGGCCTTGCAGTAGAGCATCAGCTCCAAAAACAGTGTTCTACCTTAAGCAATCTGTTTTGTGGAGCTGCAGTCCTAATGAAGTAGAAGACCGGCCAGAGTCTTTGACCTCCGCTTCCCCTTCCTTCAAGGTACGAGGGGCCCCTGAGCTCTTGTACAATTTGCTGCCCCTGTCTCGTGTTCGTTTCCTAGCAGGACAGCTGCAGAGCTCTCAGTTGAGCAAGACCCGTTGGCGTGCACATGCGTTTTCCCATTAGCTTTCTATGAGAAAAGCACAGCTTTGGTTGGCAAGTGCTGGCCAGAGGCCTGGTGCTCCAATTCCCTCCCTCTGTGCACAAGAGGCCTGGCCTGTGGCCACGTTCTCACATTCCCCAGGCAAGGGAGGACTACTGACCTGGGAGAAAATGCTGGCTGCAGACCTGGCTTCCAATGCCTTTTCCATGAGAGAAGATCACTTGAAGCCAGGTCATTCCTACTCTGTATTAAAAATAAGATCTAGAAAGTACAGCTTTATTTATTTACAGTTGGTCTAAAATAGAATCCTTTGGATATGTGTAGCACTCCCATCTCTGGATCAGAAAGCACTATGTAAAGCATTGAATTAATTAAGCTTAAGAAACACTCAAGGGATACAGAAGTAATATTACCCATATTTTAAAGATGAGGAAATGGAGGCAGAAAGAGGATAAGGGACTGGTGTGAGAACACAGGCTGAGTCACTTGTAAACTCAGAAATTAAACTTATATTCAAGATTTTCTGTCTGTTCCTGCTTGCAGTTAGAATTGGCTAGAAAATGGCAATTTTCATCTGTGAAAGCATGTGTCCCTTTCTATTCTGAAAAACAATAAACATATTTAATCAGAACATTTTCTAGGCTGGATTATATCTAAAATTTTCTATAATGTTCCTCATAAAGATGATTCAGTTCTTTGATATCCATAAATCTGAAATGCATGTTCATGGCTAGGTGCAGAAAGGAGAGTTGGAGGTACAACTTCACCCGGTTCTAAATAATAGGACCATGTTCCTGGTACAAAACTAAATCAGATAAAAGTTTAGGTAGGTCCAGATAACTCAATTAAGACCTGTCAGTGGTGAATAAGAGAACAGCAGATGCTTATTTTTTCTTATACTTTCCAATTCTAACTTGCTTACTTCCCAGGAGGTACCTTCTCTTAATGACTTTCCTTCTTTGCTCATGCTGGTTTTGAGAATTAAACTAAGCTCTTTTTGGCTTGCTTATCATTGCTTGTAGTAAAATCCCCAGGGGTATATAAATTAAAGTTAGAAAACAGAAGTAGGTTTCCAGTCATCTAAATAGTGAGGTTCTGGAAAAGTGTCCCAGGAAGAGTGGTGGTGGCGGCAAACAATTTAGCTTATTATTAGGCTATGTTTGCTAATTTTCTGAAAAAGATTTTGTGATGTAGTTTTATGATAAAGGACCTGAAATTCAATGACCCATGAGGTCTTTTCTGCTCCAGTTATTAACAGAAAATGTTATTGATAAAGCAGGACTCAGGATAGAAGTTAGCTCATTTTCTCAGATCAGTTTTCTGAAATGAATTGGGGGTGCGGTGGTGAGCAGCTACTCTTGTCTATGAAGTGGATACAGGCTACATCTCCATGGGATCCAAGAAAACCACTCTGGCTGACTTTGCAGATAGAGTCCTGAATTCTGGCTCTGAATGAGGACCCTGGCGATGCCTTGACTACATGTGGAGGGGAGATACGGAAGCCTACCTCCCTCTCAGAGCTCTCTGTGAGCCCTGGCTTCTGTGGGCAATGGGGCAAGGAAGCATTCATGGTGCTGTCCAAGCGGTTCCTTGGGAGCAGCTGAGGAATCGGCACATGCCCTTCAGCAATGAAGCTCCCTTGCCTTGCTGTTTTGGTGCATAAGGAATGAGAAAGTAAATTTTTGCATGATCTCTTTTCTGTAGTGTTTTTATACTTGAGGTGTTCTCACTTTTTTGAACCCATATAGAACAGCAGTCAGATGAGCATCAGGGGGCCCTGAGCAGTATATGTATTGAAGAAGTTAGGTTCAGTTTCCACAAGCAAAATTTAAGATTAAAGAGAGCAGCGTAAGGAACAACGATGCTTGAATTTTCAAATATTAATATTGCCTTAGAGACCTTTCTTTTCATTTTACTAATTAATTGATGTTCTGCCACTAATGTGTGTGGAAATAAAGCACATATCAAAGTAAAGATTAGGAGGTTATTACCTGTTTTAACATACAGTGCTGAAAGTATTAATTTCAGCTAAAAACACTGCTACTCTTCTCCCTTTCATTAGCTTTGCTCATTTGACTTAGCCTAATGTTAGAATGAAATTAGTCCATGCAAACGACATCATTCTATAATCAGACTTTTACTACTTTAAAATTAATTACAGTTAACTGTTGGGAAAAGGCTTTTTAGTGTCTTCTTTACCTGTGGAAATATTTCATTTGTGCTAAACTATATGTTTCAATTAAAAGAAAAAGTGTTGCCAAATGGGTTGGATTGTGTGCTAGACCCAACCTGTAAAATATGAATTTGAATCTGGATTTTGGATGTTAGAAAGTGTCACATTCCTATCTCTCTTTGTAGAAAGTTTGGGGCTCTTCAAGGGGAAAAATGTGAAAGGTATCAGAATCTGGCCCGAGTGTTCAGGCTTCAGAATTTGATCTAACATGTTGGAAAAATAGGTACCATGCAAAATGCAGTCCTAGGTTTAAATATGCCAAAGCTTTGAGAGTTTTAGTGTAATATTTGGGGTTTGAATCTAACCCTATGGGTCCATTAGTAAATGGTTTTACTTTTCAGTTTCAGGACCGTCTGTGTTGTGGTGAAGGGCAGGTGATGGTAAAAAACGACCTGTATTAATCTAAAGTTCAAAGCCTGCAATCTACAAGTAGCGGAGAGCAAAGACATCGTTTTCTCCATGGTAACATGGATGTGTACACACCTTTTCATCTGCGAAATAGAGAATGGCTTTAAATGCTTTGGAGAATCCTCCCTACTTTGGGAACATCTGGGCTTTCTTTTTGACACAGTGGGCACAGATCAGTTGATTGAACATCTTCCACCATTTCCAATTGTTAACCCTTCATAACTTCAATTCATGTTGGGGGTGTAGAAGCATCTCCCTCTGAGTCACTTGGCACTTTTGTCCCAGCTGGTAGCTTATGTAGCTGAATGCTCCAAAAGTAAATATAATTTCTCTGGCTAGCTCACCTTTCCTTGAGTGAGATCACAGGAGGGACCATGCTGTTACTCTGCATCCTGAAGCTCAGCGAAATATCCTTTTATCATATGGTGAGACACAATAATCAACGCTTCATCTTATTTTGCAAATAATTCTACCTCTTATGCACAACTTTCTCTGAAACTAAAGCAATTGTTGATGTACAACTTGGCAATTTGCGTGATGGAAAGCAGTAAAGACCTATTGCTAAATTTGGATGCAAAGTTTGTGTTATATCTACTGTATAGTGAAACAAACATATGGTTCTCTAAGTGCTCTGTTTTCTTTTGTTCCGTAAGGTCTTGAGCCACGGTACTGCATGCTAAAGAACTCCAACAGTTTGTGTGCAAGATGTGCTTGTTACGAGTTTATTTATACGGAGTAAATGCGGTGGTGCTTTTGCAGTTACTTGTAGTTATTTCATTTTTCTGTAAACCAAGCAGCTCATCTACATCGGGCAGACTGGCAAGAGCAAGACGATCTTCCATTCAGAGTATCTGAAAGCTTTTTTCCTCAAATACCCCTGCAGTCTACTGGAATGTAAGCTTGGCTGGTATGCATGCTTATTCCCGGCAGAGGAGATGCTATCGCAAGAGCTTTATTTCTAGCAGCCTTAGTTGGCAATGCTGCCTTGTTGTTTCTTCCCTGAGGCTCAGGCTCTCTTTCATTATGCCCCACCAAGTACCTTCTTGAAAATCCTGGCTGTGCTACTGTTGATTCCTTATTCTGAATGAGAGCGAGTGAAGCCACTGGCCAAGGGGAAGCCTGTATTCCTGAAGTCAGGGGTCCTGAGACTAAACATCCTAGCAGCGCCGTTGGCCGATGACAAGAGGCCTGGCATGGACGCTGCCTTGGATTATTCCTCTTTTTTGCCAAAACTGTTCCAAGAGATGGCTGGCTCCCCCACCACACTCTGGGAGCCTGCCACTTCATGGAGAGTTGTTTCAATAAAGCCACAGTCATCTGTTTCAAGGGGAATATTCCAGCTCATTGGCTTTTTGATTTGAGAATTCAGCTGTTACTTCTGGATTCTCTGCCTTGAAAGAGCGATGGGAGAGAGGCTGGTACATCACATATAGAGACAAAAAGGGGGCATTCATATTCTTCAGCTGTAAGTCTTTTAATAAACCACCATCACATGCTTTCATATTACTTTGCTGGTTTTGTCCTATTTTCTGCTTCTTATGTATGTAGCTAAGTGCCAAAGCCCCGGAAAAAATATTTCATTTATATCAAATCTGATCCTCCCATGTGCTGAGCACTTATTAGCTTACAGACATTTTTCCAATATCACCAAAAGAGATTAATGTCGGGGTATGAGTCTGAGGTGTTTTGGTAGCAGCTGTCACCATACTATCCAAGGCCCCAATAATGAAGACATTACAGGTGAAGCAGATAGTAACAATTTCACTTAAGCTCATGTGACACTTGCCACTGTAACTCTTTTTTTAGACCTTTTGCCAAACAAACTGTTGGGGTTGCAATTTTCAGTTCTACATACCCTAAGTTGATTATAATTTTTCTGTGGGAGAGAGACAGGGATGATGAGATTTCATGTAAGATTATTTAGCCATTTTTCAAAATGAAACTTTCTGTAAAACTTCATTTTTTCCATGTCAAACAGCTCACATTCAGTTTGTATAAGAAATTCAGTTCATGCATGCATCCATAGCAGGGACACAATATTACATGGGGGAGATCCTTCCTATGGCAAGCTGCACTTTTTATTTTGCTGTAACAGTCATATTTGGCCAACTTATGACCCCCTAGATATTTTGTATTACTGATCTGAGGTGTTCTGGAGTGTGAAAGGAGATGCAAAGCTGAATTTTTCATGTAAAATATTCTGTGAAATTACTTTGCTTTTTCTATGGTTGGGGGAAGTAAAATGTTTTTTCTTCCTGCTGGAAACTCTGAGCTTCTAATGTCCAGACGATAAGGTGGGTGAGAGTTAAAGGTGGATGTAGAATGTGAAGATGTCAGATTTTTAACTTACGTCAGGATCAATACTGGAAATCAGTGTTTGAATATATATGTGATGTAATATCTGAAAATAAGGTGTTGTTTATTATTTATTTATTAAAAATATGAAGGATTCTACTGCTTTTCAAGGATGGAATATACCCCACTGAATTAGTGGTAGATCTGAAAAAATAAATCCAAAAGTGGTATTATGATGAATTACAGTTTATCAAATACCTGGGAAGAAAATGTTCAGGAGACCCAGCACTGACTGGTCAACTAGAAAGATAACTGTAGCTGAATGTTTTTAGGGCTATCTAAGGAGAAAGGAAAAGTGAAAAGCAGAGGTCATTAAACGTCCTCTTTATACTATAGTTGCTTCATTTGCAAATATGAACAAAACCCTAGAGGTTGTGTCAGGCTTGCCTTTGCCCCATCTGCCCCCTCACCAAAGAGGAATTTGTTACGTTACATGGAGGCACTCCTCTTGGGCAGTGTAGCCAAAAAGAGATTTCTGTCTGAATGTCATGTATCATCTGTCGCTGTGTCTTCTGCTGCTTTCCATCTCCATCGTCAATCACATTTCCAAAAGAAAGCTCAATGCCTTTTAGCTTCCACAGGTAGGACTGCAGCTTCACTGTGAGACGAGCCCTCATCAGAGACCAGGAGCTGCTTCTTCGGTTGTTGCCTGGCGTCTTCCATGTGCAAAACGCCAGAGTTCATGCACGGCCATCCAGCTGAAATCTGCTCAATCTATGCATGAGCGTTTCTGGCGTAGTTGTAAAGAGCTGTCTTTGCAAATGTGCTGTATGTGTTTGTTTACTTGGCACAACACAAGGCCACACGGAGACACCCAAAGTGGTTTCCAGTGGGGCTTATTGGGCCAGGTGGAGCTTTGTAGTAATGCAGCTATACTGCTCCTACTACCACGCTAGCGCTCTCAACACTGGTTTGGTAGCTCTGCGGGGCATCCTGTTGTGCAGCACACTCAGGACCCCAGTCCCCACAAAGTGCTTGGATTAGCAAGAAAGGGACCTTTAAAAGACTCATGACCTCCTGCAGGTGATATGGAGTATGAGGGATATCTCCTTCTGTCAGAAAAATTCAGTTGCCTCCTGGCAGACTTGACCTGGTGGGGAAGAGTGGAAATGCTGCCTGCCAAAGTCCCGTGCAGCTTTTGTTTCTGCTGAGTGCTCCGGGAGAGGTTGTGTAGGCTGTCAGTGTGTCTACTGGCCACCTTCGGCATGCCCTCCTCATCCTTGGCCAGCATTAGTCGCTTTGCAGGTTGTTGCTTGCCAATCATTTGTTAGACTCTGGGTAGCTTACAAGCTAAACCAGGGTTCATACCAATGGAGAGCAACCTAACTGGGATTTCTGCACATTCTATGCAAGGCCACTCGTTTACACAGGCAGATGCTGCAGTAAGGAGGGCTGGATGATAATCTGCCTATTAATCTCCTGCATGCTCTCACTGTGCTGTCTGAGATCTGAGACAACTGGTAGACAAGATTCTCGTTTCACATGGAGATTACTCTTTTTGTTATGGGAAACAGTTTTCTGGCAATCAAACACAGTCTGACATTTTCACTTCCTCTTTTACTGCTTTATTTGCAAGAAGAGATCATTCTGACTTTTAGAGTCGAAGGCTACAGCATCAAAGAAAGTGAGTTGCACTCTCCCCGGTTTTGCAGCCTAACATTTAAAAGTGAGTTACAGGTTTTTTAAATAAAGCATATGCTGCTATTGAAAACAGAAGCTGATTTAGATGCGTGCTTCCTCAGATAACAAACTGCCGCTCTGTAGATGTCCGTCTCTGGTACCTGAAGCTGGGACTCTCAGAAATCATGTGCATTGGAAACTTGGCGAGGTAAACATAATGCTTCTCCTGGACTCTATATTCACAAACGGTACTTTCAGTACATTGTAGCTTTTTTATTTCCATATTTTTAAAACTGGTTTGTTCATAATATTTTGCATGACTTAAGCTATTACCCCTCCCTTTAATTCCACATGCATCACTCCCCTGAAAATAAGAAAATGTAAAAGTCAATGATGTGCTATATAGAGGAGTGTTAACTGAGTGCTAATGAGCTGCCACATCGGCTCCAAGCCATCTCTGTAAGCCAGCACAGTAAAACAGAATTGAAAAGCTAACAAGTCCATTTCATGGCTGTGAGTCCTGACCATGTTTTGCAGTGATGTCCTTGTTATCTAGGTGCCAGTTAAATGCTACGAGCTTAATGCAGGCATGGGAGAAGTTGGTTTTCTGTATCTGGTGTTATTATTTTACTGTGCATGCCTCATCTAGGCACTGGTCCTTATCCAGAGCACACCTGCAAACTGAAGAATAGTAAAAGCTTTTGGTTCAAGAGGAGATAGCAGCAAGTCCAGAGACCACTGGGTGCTTGATGTGAAACAGCTACAGAACACAAGGGGAGGATGGCTGACGTGGTGGTGGCTAACAGCCTTCAAACACATCTAAAAAGATCTTTTAGCTCAGTGTGGCAGAAACATCTCTTCAACCATGAAAATGAGCCATGAAAATTCTGGAAGTTATGACAGTTAAATTAAAAAGAAGCCCATTTACAAGCAGTGTCCCCTCTGCATTCTGCTACTGACTGCCATGTTCACAACACAGCCATTCTGCAAAGTGCTATTGAAGGCAACCATGTCTATATTCTTGTGAATATCTTTTCTCTTCACCTTTTTAATCATTAGTTGGATGGATCAGGAGCTGAGCTGTATCACGTGTGAGCTGACTTCTCCAACTCACTCTGAGTAAGCAGATATGGTATGTCTATCTAGGCTCCATGACTCTGTAAATAGCCTTTCTGGCTCCATGCCTGATTTAATTGGCAAATTTTATTCTGGAGGTACTGTTTTTTCCTTAGTTCTCTTTAGGTAGTGTCATAGTTTAGCCCCACCCGTATGCTCACTCACCCTCCCCACCCAGATAATATAACAAAAGGCTCAAGGTCTGAGATAAGGACAGGAAGACATCATTCAACAGTCACCATTATGGACAACAGATTTGACTTGGGGAAAACTAATTCAAGTAAAACCAAAGTAGGATAATGAGAGACAAAACAAGATCTTAAGAACACCTTCCCCACATCCCTCCCCTCTTTCCAGGCCTAACTTCATTCCAGACAATCTCCACCGCCTCCCACTGAGTGCCACAGGGGGAATAGGGAATGGGGGTTGCGGTCAGTTCATCACATGTTTTCTGCTGTTCCTTCTTCCTTGAAGAGTATACAGAGTATACAAAGAGTATACAAATATTTGGGGGACACAGCCCATTTGGTGTCATCTCCAACCTAATTCAACACATAGAATCATAGAATGGTTTGGGTTGGAAGACCTTTAGAGGCCGTCTAGTCCAACGCCCCTACAAGGAGCAGGGACATCTCCAACCAGATCAGGTTGCTCAGAGCCCCACCCAGCCTGACCTTGAACGTCTCCAGAAATGAGGCATCCACCACCTCTCTGGGCAACTTGTTCCAGTGTTCCACCACCCTCATAGTAAAGAACTGCTTCCTTATATCTAGTCTAAATCTACCCTCTTTTAGTTTAAAACCATTCCCCCTTGTCCTACCGCTACAGGCCCTGCCAGCAAGGCCTGCGCGGCTCATGCCTCCCCCTTTCTGCCTGCGCTTCTGTTTTATTTTCCCCTTCTTAAATACATTATCACAGAGGTATTATCACTGTCACCAATTAGCTCGGCCCTGGTCAGCGGCAGGTCTGCGCTGGAGCAGGCCGGGTCCAGCACACAAAGGGCAAACTTCTAGGAGCTTCTCACAGAAGCTGCCACCGTAGACCTCCCTGCTACATGCAACTAACACTGAATGTTTAAACTCACGTATGAAGTAGGGTACTTATTCAGACTGTATTATAAAGCTTGTTTTTCTCAGTTTCTTACTGCATATCCAGCAAGAAAATAATCTAGATTCAAACACTTTGAGTACACTCCCATGGAAGGGAGCCTTGAAAGAAGAGCTGCAAAATCTGAGATGTAAAATTGTAGATAAATACAATCGTTGAAATTAATCTTTTCCATTGGGAATGGATAGAGTGCTTTATGAGTTTGGGTTGAGAAAACAACAGTCTATTATGAAGTCTTCCCAGAAAATGAAGGGTTAACCTTCTTTTCCCCTTCTAAGGAAAAAATAATTCCAGCCTGAAGAGCAAGCTTTTAATTCTGTGTCAATCAGAGATTTCCTACAGAAAACAGTAATTGAAGATTTCTTGTACACACACTGGAGAAACTGGTATCATCTGGAAGACAGTAAAAAAATATATATTTATCTGCCTTTCAGCCCTTTGGGCTATAATTTTTCCTTACCATCAAACTATAATTCTCAAATGGTTTAAGAATATAAAATAATTAAGAGTATGATTTGGGAAAACATTTAAGTACCTGTATGCATCTTATTGAAAATAGCTGATTTCAAGGATATACTTTTCTGAGTAAGGATAGTTTTGTACCTGTGCTTGGACACAGTTCTGAATTAAGGCCTCAGGCTAATTTACATAGGACATTCAACTTAATTAGTCCAAATTCACTTAAAGTATAAACTGAAAATGGATTAAGCTTTATAAAAGCTGAATAAGACTACTTTAATTTTAAAAAGTCTTTACGGGGTTAAATACACTTTAACTAATCTGCTTTAAATTAAACCTGCAGTTAATTTGGATTAATTTTCCTGAATATCTTTGTGAAGACCAGCTCGGAGTTAGAATCCAGTCCTGCAAATACTCACAGAATTATTCCCATGCTTCAAGCTAAGAATGTGCGTAATGTTAGGTATGTGGTAAGGTCAACACATGCTTTAAGAGCCATGCACATCTCTGCAGCGTGCAGGGACTTGAGACCAACTCAAATGTCTAATTATGAATGAGTTTTCACTGTGACTGACCAGTTTGTCTAGTATCAGCAAAGAATATATAGTCACATGGTTTGTTTTCTTTACCATTGAACACACATACAAATACCTGGGCGACACAGCCCATTTGGTGTCATCTCCAACCTCATTCAAACTGGACCTAGCTATACTAGATTATTTGCTGTGTGTTAATTTTGTATTTCTTTCTGATGTTCTGCTGTTTGTAATAATAGAATATTTTGTTTCTACATCCTTAGTAATGATGAGTTTGTTTAAAATATTTTTTAAAAC
Organism: Tetrax tetrax; assembly: GCA_009806455.1. Lineage (NCBI taxonomy): Eukaryota > Metazoa > Chordata > Aves > Otidiformes > Otididae > Tetrax > Tetrax tetrax. Next base: position 110,291 of record WHYT01017625.1, read on the forward strand.
CCCAGACTTGTGCCCATGCTCTTGGTATGATATGGAAAGCTCACACACCTTTTTTTTTGTTTTGTACTCTCTAAGTGAGAAATAGTTGTACTCTTGTGGATTTTGAAGACCTTTTATGAAATTGATTATATAGGAGGAAAGATTATTTTTATAAAGTCAGAATCCCTTGTGGTGCTCTGGTTTTGATTACTCTCTGCGCTTTGAGACAGGCTTCATGGTGAGTGACTCGTTTAAATGCTAGTTAGTTTTTAATATTTCATTTGTTGCCTTTAGAGAAAGTGAGATGTCCATACGAACTACCATTAACGTCCTTTACTGTGTTCCCGAAGGTTGCCTTCTGTAAGAGAGATTATTGATTGTGACTCCTTGAAGGAGAATTGGCCAAAAAGCCCTTCTTGACAGGATTTCTTCTTGGGATAGGACCAGAGAGGAGGCAGTTTAAGACAAAGAGCAAACACAGTTACAAATGAAACAGAATTTATTTCAATCTCATGAAGGAGTTTTGTGGATTTAGCTGGTTACGATAACACATCACCTTGCTGTGCAAAGTCTGCTTCCCACCACAGGACGGTAGACAAAAAGCTGCTTTTTTTGACATCAGCAAGTGGACAATGTCACATTCCTTAAGAATTAGTGTTTCAGTGGGTTGACATAGCAAAGAGGGGAATAAAGTTCTGTCTAAGGATAAGGTAAACTTTCGTGAATCACAAATTGTGGTAGATTTGCAGAACTGGCCTATGAAGCAGAGGCACAACGTTCATTTTCCTGCGTCACTATCTGTCTGCACTGGAGATTATCTTCAGGGATCTGTTCAATGGAGACAGAGTTCTTCCTTCAAAAACACACACTAAAAAGAGTGGCAGGTACGAGAGGGTTATTTTCTTTGAAGGACACAGAGGATTTCCAGAATGGTGAACAAAGCCATTGAGACAAAAGGACATCCCTTGAAACAAAAGGAGACACTGCTTCCTCATTTCTTAACACAATGTGCATTTCTGAAACAGCAAAATCCAGTGATGCTGTGGAATTAAAACTCTGACCTCTTGGTCCAAGAGGTGGCTGGTCCTGAACTAGGATAGCACCATTACAGTGATTTCCCTAGGCTTATAAATACTACCCCACATCTTAACCTCCCTCCCTCTATCCTTTTCAAATATCTGCAATAGACAGTAGAGGAAAAGTGCCACAAATCACGAGCTATTTTAAGCCTGTTGTGACACCCACAGGGAGGGGAGAGGAGGAAATCTAGGCAAATGTGGAGGTGTAGTTTCCTCACGTTCGATTTATGTATCTGCTATGAGAATTAAACACTGCTGTGAAGAGAAGGATGGACAACTCAAAATATCAGTTCTGACAGAACCTGGGCAGTGTTCAGTCTCTACATTTAACTCCACAGACATGAATATAGGTGAACTTGGGCATCACTGGAGCTGTGCTGCAGGAACTGTTTTCCCAGAGAGATCGCAAAAAAAAAAGCAGCATTAACAGTGTCAAGATATTGATTATAGACTCAGAGCTTCAGAGTTTGCAAGGATTATCCTCCCAGTGCAAAAGACTCTGAGTGAAAAAGCTGTGCCGTGTGGGTTCCTCACATTGTCCTTCCCATGCAAGGATAGGTTTCCAGGAGTTCCCAGAACAACACAGAGAAATCCATCATTCAGAGAGCTTGAGAGATAAGATGTGCGGCATCTCCTTCGTAAGCCAGTATTTGTTACTGGGACTGTATACCATTAACTTAGTTTATTGCAGTCCTACCTAGTGCAGGCTCTGCTAAAGCAGGTTTTTTTAATTAAAAAGCATTTTTCTGGTCATGTGTCTTTTAGGTAAGAAACTGTCCAGTGAACATCACTGAGTAGTTACCGTAAAAATGAGTCATTCCCACTGATCTAATTGCAGAGATTTCCAAACCCATGCCTGCAGACAGAGGGTTTTTAAGGTAAAGGTTTGCCTCTCATTTGCATTGGGTTTGGTTAATGTTTACTCTCCATTTGCATCTGAGCACAATAAGGGGAAGTAGATGCTGTGCATGTATCCGACATCTTTTTATTCTGAGCAGACCAAAGAGAAAAAAAAAATTAATGTTCTAAAGAACAGTTCACTTACAGCAAAGGCTCCAGCATGCCTTCATGTCTCTGTTCTGGCTCAGGAGGTACTTGCTTCACCTGCCCTCACACAATCCATTTTTAAGTTGTTTCGTGAAATCTTAAATCTTATTTCTCTCTGATTCTTTGCTATTTCCCCCACTCATTCCTTCAGTAGCTCACAATGCTTTTCCTCCAAGGTCAATTTGTTTATTTTGGGTAAATAACATTCAGCTATTTTGTCCCCAAAGCTCTGTCCCATTTAACCTTTTTTTTTCTCTCCATGATAACTTCCTTCTTTTCAGCTTTACATCACTCCCTAAATCCTGTGGAAAAGTCTGTTGCAAAGGGAAAAAGGAATAGTTTGTTTGGGTGGGTTACTACTTACATAAAGCAAATCTGGCTGGGGTGGGCAGGATTTAAGGGTTTTAAATTGTAGCGGCAGACTTCCTCCCAGCCTCATGGTGAGAGGTCAGAATAGCAAGCATTGCAGTGAATTACTTAGGGAGACAGGTCTTAAAGAGAGAATAAATAAACAAACATGTCAGAAATGTTTGTAATTTTGTCTCCTGGCCCAAGTATAGATCTCTTGTGGTCTTTTCCTCAGCCCTATTTTTTGTAAAACTATAGTTCATCCAGAAATTCTTTTCAACTTCACACCTGCTGTAACTTCTTTTTTCCTAGCTTTTCCCTAATACTTTGTTGACTGTTCAGTGTATGTTTGTGACACAGTGACTGTACCTATATAGCCATATGGATTTATTATTAGAAATCCCTGTTTAGCATTAATACTTACAATACAAAGCATTTATATAGAATCATAGAATCATAGAATCATAGAATGGTTAGAGTTGGAAGGGACTTTCAAAGGTCATCTAGTCCAACCCCCCTGCAAGGAGCAGGGACATCTCCAACCAGATCGGGTTGTTCAGGGCCCCATCCAGCCTGGCCTTGAACGTTTCCAGGGATGGGGCATCCACCACCTCTCTGGGCAACCTGTTCCAGTGCTCTACAACTCGCATTGTAAAAAATTTTTTTCTAATATCTAATCTAAACCTACCTCCTTCTAATTTAAACCCATTACCCCTTGTCCTATCACAACAGGCCCTACTGAACAGCCTCTCCCCATCTTTCCTGTAGGCCCCCTTGAGGCACTGGAAGACCGCTATCAGGTCTCCCCAGAGCCTCCTCTTCTCCAGGCTGAACAGCCCCAACGCTCTCAGCCTGAGAGTAGTAGATCTGAGTAGTAGATCTTTGATTGATCAAGACCATGGCAAGATCTGTTGCAGAAAGAAGGAAGTCTTTATTTTGGTGGAAATATTTCTGGTATTTTATAAATTATTTGAGATTTTCAGTCACTGGCAATAAAATTCTACACTACTGGTCTGTTAAAAAAGCCTCTTAAAAAGACCAGATTAGGGAAATCCTTTTTTACCTTCCACTGACAGAACCAATCCTTTCACATACACTTTTCTTGAAATTAAGTTATTGCTTCAACATTTCTCGTATTCTGGAGTCTTCCCCTAAAGCTACTTCAGAGTGTTTGTGTTTAAAATAATACTAGAATTATACTGAAATATCAGAAGACGTTATGTGCATATGTGCAATTTTAAAATTGTTTATGTACATTGTATGACAGTATTGTCTGACATATAGTATGATGATGTATTATGTTGTATAGCAATTGTTAAATGTATTGTATTTTGCTATGTTATTTTATTACATTTACATAAGATTTGTGTAAAAATTAAAATTCCTATTTCATCCTTGAATTTTCATCCTCTTTGTGCATCATATATTGTGCAAGCCCTACTTGTCCCTCTTGTCATTTATACTTGGTATAAATATAATCCTTACTTCACTGAAAATAAGAATTTTTGCTCGATTTTGTTCAAATGCTTAGAATCTCCTTTCCTTTGGACTTATGATTTCTCAGTGGGACAGAATGGCCTAAAATATTTAAATTTGAAGAGTTTAATTTCAAAAATTCCTCTCAAAAAGTTTGGATATTCCTGGCCTGAAATGCTTGCTTTGCACTTGGTGAAGGAAGAGGACCTGTTGCCACTTAGTCCGCTGTGACATTAACCTCAGTCTGTCTGGCAAGCTGTGGTGCCTCATGGGATGTGTATCAGGTATCAGACGCTCAAATTCTCTGTTAACGTCTTGGCTCTTGGCAGGACAGCCTGTACCTCCTCGCAGCTCCTCAGCCTCTGATGCAATGCAAAATCAATGTCACATCTCACGTTACCATGTGGAAGGTGTAGCCTGGCCAGCCTGTAACAGTTGTTTGATGTGTGGTGGCCCAACTGGGTCAGGGAAACATTGCAGGTTAAAAATTATTCTCTTTATGTTACATTGGTTATTTATAACGCATACCAATTCTTCAGTCTGGTTCACAGAACGGCCCCATGAGCAGCTGTTCTAGCACAGTCAAGACGTAGCATGGTGTAGGAGCAAGCAGCAAGGTGCCAGGACTGCCTGCGTTGGCACTGAGGCTGAAGGGAATGGTCATGAAACTATGGCAAGGGTTTCTTTTTCTCCCTGACTTTGCTGCCAGCCATGAGGGAACTGAGTCAAATAGTGAGTTAATGGGCAGTCTGCTGCTAAGCTTATGCCTAAAACCATGCCCAGGTGCCAAGAATAAGACCTGACACCGCACTAGCAGGGTTTTTTTGTATAATATGTAGGGGGATGAAGGGAGGTTGACTTGAACTTGAATGAAGGCTAGAGTAAGTTCTAAAAGATGACAAAAAATAAATAAATGGCAACTTCTGTGTGATGCCTAATCCCATCCCGTGTCTCGATTGGACCTAGGAGCTAAGAGAGATGGTGGTGGTGGTCTTTGTTTAGTCACATTTTTACATTCTTGACACCTTGCAAGATACATTCTCTCTCACCAGGTAAGAGGGTGTGCTGTGCCAGGCACAGAAAAAATGTATATGTATTATCAGCAAGCTTCTTGATCCTGTGGTAGGTGTGATGAGATCAGTGTTTTCTTAAGGTCTGTGTAGTGAACTAAGTGCATGAGAACAATGCAAGCCATATCTGAAGCATCAGCAGAGGATGGTAGTTCTCTCTCTTGCTTTCCTTTTGCTTCTCAGTGATGGCTGACACCTGTGAAAAGAAGCAGCGGGAACTGGAGATAGATGCTGTGCTCCTAGTCCTTGTTTATGTTCTTCCTGAGGGATGGGAAGCAGAGAAAGGGAAAAGCTTCCCAGAGAAGCAGCAATAAGGAATTACCTTAGAAAATCCAACTCTTTGAAGTCTGGAAGTTTAGCAAATATTTGTTTTTGTACCTTGAGGCCAGCAGTGTTTAAAATGTTTTTCTTACCCTGAGACCAAAAGAAGTTTGTGCTTTGATTTAAACATTCATTCTGGTCTGAATTTAAGCCACCACAGAGTCAATTATTAGACAAGTATGGCTCTCAAAAACGCTTGTTGTGTATATCCATGCTCCAGCTTCTATTTTATAACAAGCGATGAAAGATTGAAATTTAATAACAGGTAAACTATAGAGCTGACTCAGAAGGTTAGCACTGTCACCTGAGCTCTGAGTGTCTGGTAAAGGACTTTTGTTCAGCATGTTTCTTGAAGGCTTGGAAAGCCTACTTCACTGTGCAGCAATCAAGAAGCAGCATAGAAAAGCTCCATGGGAGCTTCCTCCAGACCTTCAGAGCCAAAGCAGATTGCTATAAAGAGAAGCCTTTGGGAAAAGGAAGTCTTTTCCAGTCAAATGGATCCCACCAAATAGTAACATGTTTGGCCATTCCACTGAGTCCTCCTGCAGAAAAAAAAAAAAAGCAAGAAGATCCGTTTCTCATGCACAGTCCATCTGCCTTTCTGAGGAGCTCTTGAGCAATGAATGCGGGCTGCAGGCTGTGAGATTATCTGAGGTTTATTGACCTTAAAGAAACGCCGTTGACTTCAGCTGTGATATCAAGTGAGTGTTGTATTTTCAAAACCATTTGCAAATGTACCTCTGCATTCCTAATATGGTAGCTTTTTCTAATGGTAATAAACCCATGTGTCAAAACTGAAGTGTTTTATAGGTCATCTAGCACCAGCAGCTGTGCGACTGAGTCTCCTCCTGTATGACGGCATGCTCATTTGTAAAACCTGTAATACGTAGTTACATCAGGGAATGGTTTTGCAGGACAGATAAAATGTCTGCAAGCAGTGCAGAATCTTTAAAAAGAAAGATTGCTCTTTTCTTGATTAAGCTGTGTATCAACAATTATTCCAGTTCTTTACACACACACAAAAAAAAAAGCTATCACTTCTGTACCACAGTTGTCAAAGCTTCAATATAAAGGCAAGGCTGAAAGAGTTCATCTCCCCATCCATGGTGAATGGAGTAATATGAATGTTACTATATGCCTGGCATTCGGTCTAGTCACAGTCAGATTGCCACCTAATTTTGAAAAAAAGCAGACATAGTCTTGTGAGACGGAGTTCTCGCTGACAGTACCATATTGCCTAGCTGTTATGGACTGCTTACTCACAAACTGTGCTTCCAGCATCATACTTGAGTATGATGTAGAGTATTTGACTGGATGTGGTCATTCTTTGCCCTCATCAGAGCTGAAAAGTTTTACACAGGTAACTAAATCAGTTGTGAGGATGGCTTTTCACCAGTGTTGTCATATCTGAAAAAAAATACCATTGTAGGTGTAGTTATATGTAACTAGTAAGTGGCATAGTTGTTCCTCATCTCCTAAGGAAATATCTCTAGCAGAACAAACCACATCTGGATACCAACACAACTGTATCTCCAGTAAGGAGAATGTACTGCTTTGCAGGTCTCTTACATTAACTAAGGGAAACAGGGAACTGAGGGGAAGCGTTGTGCAGTGGTGAAGCCTTCCACCATCACAAGACTGAGATTAAGCACTATACCAGGTAGTATTGATGCTGTATCCCTTTTAAACCCATGCAACTGATGAATCACAGCTGGTCTTGTACCACTTGAAAGTAAGTGCTGACAAACCCTTAAATTGTTTTTAAAACAACTCCTAGTAATATTTTTTTTTTAATCTAAGTGATTGCTGGCTTAAGTTAAATGGATACCAGCCATTCTTGAGTTGGATTTGAAAGTGCCTGTACTGGATAAAAAAGCCAATGTTTGACTTTTTTAGACCAGTGACAAAGATTTTTTTGGGAGCCACAGTCATACATGATGTTTTTAAAAAACAGATGAATACAGATGTAGGATGTAGCACCAACCATTGGAAGCATTCAGGTAAAGCGCTGAAGCAACTGGATAAACTGAGAAGCTATTTCTGAGCATATACACCAGCTGTAGGTCTGTTGCTGTCTGTATGGATTTGGAGACAGTTGACGTAGCCAAGAGAGAAGAAAATGCTGTTCTTTGGAGTCAGCTCACCAGGAATTGAAGGAAATGGAAAGGCACAGATTACAACAGCTTGCTTTACCACTGCTGGTTTTCAGTCTTTACATATATGCTTTATGAACTCTCGTTTTGCTGTTTTCTCTAGCTGTTTGTGCCTGTAGCCAGACTTTTATGGTGCATGTTTCTCCTTTTCTGTTCTTCTTGCTGTCCTGCAGCAATTCTAGTGTGTGCTGGTCCTGTGACTTGGAGGTTACATCTGCTGCCTGTGAAAGTCTGGAATCACAGGATCTGTCCTATACTGAAAGATAAATTTGGAAGATAACTGGCCAGCAGATTGATTGCTAAATAGTGTTCAAAAGCTATACACCCCATTTTAGGTCACAGCTAAAACAGTCATGTACCGATTGCTGTGGCTTCTCTTAGCCTGTCACTTATTTTAGTGCAATTCAGAGGCATTACCCAGTCTTCTCATGCCGATAACCCAGAGTTTGTGAATGTAAAGACGTCATTGCAGCCTCAGACACCAGCACATATTACATTTATAGCATGTGTCTCGGCAGAGTTTCCCTTCTTCCGTACAATTATTTGAAGGCTGTAAGCCAACTTCAACACCCACAGTGAACTGATTTAAATCAAGATTTAAATCACTATGCAGGAAACCTTGGTTTAAAGAATAGATTTTATCTCTTTTTGCAGTTCTAAGTTATGCTAGTTAATTTTTGAAAGAAAAGTTAGTTTTTATGGGTTGGTAACCATTAGAACACCTTCATTTATAACAAGAGATAGTACTCAGTGAGGTCTTTCTTCTCTTTAACCAGAAGTGTTTATACCTGCACATTTATTATCATGATGCTCCTTGCAGGGGGATTGAACTAAATGACCTTTAAAGGTTCCTTCCAACCCAAACCATTCTATGATTCTATGACAAATTAAGAATCACTTTATCAGATTCTTGTTTTTGTCATATTTTAATTGGAAAATGAAGGATGGTTCATTTATTTCTATTTTTCCTCCTTGTTTTTATGAATCTATATTTGAATGAAAACTAGAATTCAATGAATATTTCCAAAAATAGCCTAATATTCTCTTTGTTGCTTAAATAAACACCTTAAGTGATATCTTGTAAGAAAAGTTAAAAAAAAAAAAGACGTGCTTTTCTAAGTTTACAAGTAATTAACTGGTTTGTTACTATTAATAATTAAGTTTGTTATCAGTCCTTGAAGTAAGTCATAGCTGAGAAATCACAGAATTCATTGTAACCATTTTTATTCATGGGTTGGAGAAGGAAAACCAAGTCTTCTCCCTTTTTTTAACTTCTCTGTGATTCCTCAACTGGAAATTAACTTGTTGAATAGAACTAACTGAATAAAATGAAGTGATTGTATATTCTCTATGTGCAAAGAGGCTACTGCTTCCAAATCTGGTTTTCTACTTCAGCAAATGCTTGTCCTGGGGAACCCATCTGGTTCACCTGACTAGAACTTTATCACTAACAATATGTAGATTAATGTTATTTTAATAAATTATATAATTTTAGACCTTGATATTAATTGTTTTAATGTCATATTTCATTTAAATAAGTTTATTTTTTAAAGTGTTTATTTTATGTAATGTTATTTACTTTTGAAGTTATTGGATTTTTGGTCCACTATGTCACCTGCCCTCCTCTACCAGGAGTGTGTGTTCTGGATAGCCCCACTAATTTAACTGAAGTTATGCAGGTTGTGAATTGGCACAAAGTTTGTGCTCTGAAAAACAGCAAACTGCATTAAAATTACCTGGAAACCCCATTCTCCAGAAGGAGCAGAGTATGTTGAGCTGCAGCACTTACAGGGGAAAGGAACCAGCCACAGCTGCTCTGAGAGATTTTCAACCTAAAGATTTTGCTGCTCCAGGGGGGGTCCCAGGAAGAGGATGGGGCTCAAAGGGGAGGGCAGAAACTGCTTTGCTCTGAATGAACACTGTATACAGGAGGCTACCATGTGACCCATAACATTACAGGCCCTATAGGAGCAGTTATCTTCCAGCTAGTATTGCCTAGCGTGGCGTATATTCTGTATTGTGCAGCAGGGAAGATGCTATGCGTCTCTTCTACTACCATTGCTGCTGCATTTGGCTTTGGAGCAGGAAGATGTCCCCATCTCCTTGCTCTTTCTGAGACTCCAAATGTGGGACGCTTACACAGCACCTCCAAAAAGGAGAAATGAGAACTAATTCTAAGGGCAATCTTCTGGAAAGCTGCTTGTTGCACTTCTGATGAGGTGGGCTCTGTGGTCCTTGCCCAGCTCTTAGAGCACTGACCATTGCACTCCTTGTGGTTCCTGAGCTTCTCTTTCAAAACAGAAGAATTTACTCCATTGTTATATGTGCATTTTGGACAGACAAGCACTTTTTCAGCAAAGATCTAGAGAAATATTTCTTGATTGGCTGCAGCACAGGAACACAATTGAGCACAACATGCCACTAGTATGTCCAGGCCTGGACAGGAATTCCCTGGGCTGAGAAATACCCATCTCCAACAGGAGCAGGCAGCATCTAGCATTGCCCCTGCTCCAGATCTCTTTTCCCTCTGTACAACAGGATAAAGAAGGGGGTGGAGGTCATAGCAGCAAATAACGGTTGAGGCATAGGGCAGTTCCCAGGGGATTAATGGCTGGCTGGGGTTAATGGCCCTCCAGTTTGCTTTAGGGCATCAGCTCTCCCAGCTACTCATTAATCCCTAGGAAATGCCCTGTGACTCAGCTGTTATTTCTTAAGTGGGTAGTATGAATCAACAATATTCTGCATCTGCTCTAGGTACTTAAGACAAGAATGGAAGGTAATAAATGTGCTTTTATTATCAAAATCTGTTATATTTGCACCCAGAAACCTTTCCTTTTCCCTCTTAACATTGATCAAATGTACTGGAAAAGGATTCCTCGTCAGTAAAGTGATGTCAGAGGCTGGCAGAATGCAAATGAAATGGCTCACCTCTTCACTCCGAGGTCTTTTTGCTTTAGCTCTTCCACCCCCAGCAGCCCATTTGCAGGTTGTTTTATGCTTCCTCCTGAGTTCATTTTAGAACATGGACAGTTCCTCATGTTGACCCGTAGGAAGTCACTTAGCAGGTAGCTGAGTATTGTGCTATAGACAGGGGCTGCTGAGCAAGAGTCCCTCTTACACTGTCTGTCTGCTTTGCTGTTGGGCGGGCCAGGACGTATTACAACATTAGCAGACAACTCCTTTCAGGCAAGTCAAAAGGAAGATGAGGAGCGATGTGCCTCTCTGAACACGTGTCTTTTCTGCAAGAAAGGAGATGGTCTGACTAGATATAATCAAGACTCTGCGTTGTTTGTATAACAGATAGTATACAGCTAAAAAAAAAAGGACATGATACACTTTATGTTTCGGCTCTTAACCTGTCATTTGTTTATTACAATTTTGAGTGGTGCATTGCAGCTGATAGACACAACACACCCTGAGCTCTACTGTAAAATGCAGTCCCTTCTGCCTGAGGTAAGCTGAATTCAAAACCTTATATGTGCATATTCTAATTTTAGCATGCACGGATTCCAGATATAACTTACCACGATATTAAATTCCCTAACGTTGCTATGGAAGAGCTCTCATTTTATACTAGCCACACACAGTGCAAAAATCAAAATTTTCTTCCCCATTGCTCTCACTTATAAGGAGATAGGTTCTAGCTGTATCTGTACCCATCCTTGTGTGGATGGGTCCTAACAAGTTCTGTGGGTTTGCTCAGAGACCGCTTATTTCATCTTAGGCATGGTGTCTGCAAGCACCCCTCTCATCCCTGACCTGAATAGCAGTGCACCTCAAAGGAACAAAACAGCAGAGCTGACTCACTCCCAGACCAGCCAGTGACTGGTTTGATCTGAATGCATGTCAAAAAGTATTCAGAGGAGGTTAGCTACACACAGATGGGTGCTGGAAAACGTGTTCGCAGATGTGCTCTGAAACACATCCAAAGTCCCATGCTGAGGTAGAAGACTGAGTGATGCGGATACCTGCTCAGTAAGAGCAAAAAGCAAACACCAAGTCTACCTCCATTTGAAAAGGATTTGGAAAATGTGTTCTTTCTTGTTCCCAGCACACTGGGAATGGTTGCCCAGTGTTGTTCTTTCCAGGCCAATTTCTCACCTGTCTGGGCAGACAATCCTTTGGTTTGTTTTTTTTTTCCCAATTTATAGGCTGATCTAGGAGAACAACATGGCTCACTGTCATTTTTTGGCAGAGGTTCCAAGCCAGGCTCTGACAGCCTGACTCTGCCTCACTGTTGGGTTCTGTATATTGCAGATAGATACTAAGACAAAGTGTTCCCTGTCCAGTGCCTTGTGCCACTTCTGTGGAGGAGCTGCAGACCATCAGGCCTCCAGGAATGTTATTCTTCAGGAGTCACTTGCACATTATTACCTGCTTCATGATCCAGTTCCACGCCTCCGCCAGCCAAATGTGCTTGAAAATGCTCTTGTGGCTTTCAAAAGCTGTATGTGACTTCTCTGATACTGCTATAAACCACAGCAAAAGAGGGAGCTGGGAAAGGAGGAAAGTGAAGCCAGAGAAGTTACATATACAGGAAGGAAGATACTGCACATCTATCTTTCTTACGAGACTTTTTTTCAGATACTGGCAGCTTTGACATAAGTTGATGGTCCCCCAAACTGAGGTAGACAGACTGTAGCCGTTCATGAGGCCATGCAGAACCGTATCCTTCTTACCGTGTTTTCACATAGAGTGTTCATAAAAAGCAGTGTCTGGTGGACTCTGAGAAAATCAGAAATTTGGTACTGGTCTCTAGGCAAAAATTTCTGCAACACAGGGATATGCTATCCATCACCCTGTTGGGAGCCCAATGGTACCTTGTTTAATTTTTTTTTATATCACACTTTCACAGTGGGCCCATGCACAGAGGAGATCACCTTGTGCTAAAGGAAAACTTTTTGTGTTAAAAACAAAACGTAAACAACCAGCACTAATATCCCTGGTGGTTTCCACATGCTCAATGGTGGGCTCACCTTGAGTTTTGTGAAGTTAACTGTTGTGCTGGTAACATGATCCTCTGAAGAACCTCCTTATGATTGCCTTTGGATCTCATGTAGATTCAATGGCAAAACCCACATCAACAGAGAAATGGTTTCTTTTTCTGTATTTCACTGTGCGCTTTAGTAACTGTCTAAGAAGTAACAACTCCTCTTTCCCTTTTTCTTTTGAAGATTGCACCTCTTGCTCTGTTGCTGTCAACTTCCATTTGTAAATGCACCAGGCTCTTACAAATCTCCGTAGTTTTGGAAGGGAGGAATATTCTTCGCATGCTACCCTAATAAGCCTAGGTGAGCTGCTTGCTCTGCCTATGCCACAGGAGAATCCTTAGGAGCAAATGTATGGCTGTGGTACAGGCCAGAACTTGACCTTCCCTTAAATAGGGAAGGAGTTGGAGCACTCGATGGCCAGCAAAGGCCAAGTTGTTTCCTTGACCCCTGACTGTCGCAAGGCAGCGCGGATGCCTGTGATTTTGAGGTTCCAGGATGTAAGGGAAGAAGCTGGAATCTAGCTGGCTCCCACTGGGCCTTTGGCAAGGTCCCCTGTCCTCCTTGGGAGAGGCAATAGTAAAGGCAATGATGCATGCTCTCTTTCTTTCAAAACCATCATTTCTTCATGAGGTGCAGGTAAAAGCAGAGTAGTATTGTTTTCCCAAGCCTGTTGCTTCAGATCCTCTGTCCATGTGTAGGGGATCTCACGATGGCATATGCTCTATGCAGTAAATATCAAACTCACAACCTCTCTGCTGGCACGGTGGGCTCTTACGGTCCACCTTATGACTTTCTGCAATAATATGGCTTTAATAGTTTCAAATGTGTGGTGTATGTGTTTTGAGGAGGCGATTCCAGGACAAACCATAGAAGAAAGGCACTGACTGTTAGCGGTTCATCAAGTTTACCACTTTTCACCTCTGCTCTCTTATATAAACAGCATAGCTTTAGTTTTTCTTTCACATCGGAACATAAGAGTACTTTCATTTTTAAAAAATAAATTATTTAAAATTTCTCTGCAGTCAGCATTTTCCCTAACTTAATAAAATATAATTTTCTCTCTGCAGGTCTCAAATCAAAAGCTGTTCCTTTGCCCTGTACTCCAGAGCTCTAAGTTTTAAATAAAAACGAACGTATTGAATGCAAAGGATTCTGGACCTGAATTTTACTACTGATTTTAATATCTGGAAATGTGTAGTTTTATTTTATCAGTTATGTAACGGTATGTTATTATCTGTTCATTTCTGTGCTAGACTGGTATACATTTATGAAATTCTTTAAGGTGACCTGGAAAAAAAATGTAACAGACAAAAAGGTAACGGTTGGTGCCTTAAACAGCAAATTAGTACACAGATCTGAATGTGAGACTTAAAAAAAAAAAAAACATGCTATTTAGAGATACATTGAGCGAATATTGATGTTGTGTTAAAAACGTGTGCGCATTGCCCTGACTTTGCTGCCGGGCTTACAACATCCTCCAAATACATGCTCTCAGATTGCAGCCGTAACTACATTTTCAGCAGATAGTCTTTCACGTGGGGGGAAAAAAAAGAAAAGTCAAGGAGAGAGATTTGGGTTTCTGTTTATTTTTGAAAAGCTTCAAAAATATGTTTCTATAGAAGCCATATGAATTTTATTCCTACACGGTCCCCTCCCAAGCATCGCCTGGGCTTTAGACAAAGGGCTGCGTTGCTTAGCAACCCCCCTAAAGCTCATCAACACAGCCTTGGTATTAATATTTATCCCCCCCCCCTTAAAAAAAATAAAAGCCTTACTCTGAAATTTGAAATGGGATCTATCCTCCCTCTCTGTTGTGCAATTAAAGTAATACTGCTCACTTTTTCCAATTAACGTTACAGGCTAAAACAAACAATTTCTGTTGGGCAGGCCAAATCCAGCTCTTGGGTAACCGCCTGAAATAAAAGTTACGTTAGGGATGGATTTCTGTAGCCCTCTGTGTCTTCTGCTGTCAGTGGTTTGTAGTTTCTCTTTCCTTTAGACAACTTAAATCCATATTTTCCATCTTCCCAGCCTTTCTTTCCGAGTCCATATTGAAGGCTCTTGGCTGCACATTTCTTGCTGCCTCCAGCAGCTCTGGCATTCTCGGTGGGACACTGTGAGGGTAGCAGGGGTTCCCCTACAGCTACCGAGGGCACCCGGACACCGGGGCAGGTGCTGAACAAACCATGGTGAAAAAATCCTGTAGACAAGACTAAAAGCTCAGCTATCTATGCTAGAACTAGCCAAGACCCAGCTGATACTTGGCGAAATACTCTATACCAGCAAGAGCCCTTTACGTCCCCTTTACAGCCTATTTTTGAGAATTTCAATGGAATGTAATTAGTGCATAGGCTGAAAACAGGAGTGAACAAAAACATCTCTGCAGGGAGCAATGAAAATTATTCAATGCCATGGAAATGTTCTGGTTTAGTTATGGCTTTCCATTTGTGTTAAATGGCCATGAGATCCAGGCATATTCACTTTTCTGCACTTCAGCCTTTCCAGAGAAGCACCATCACAGGAAGCAGAAATATGGATCCAAGTCTATCAGGCAGCATGTACTCCTGCCATTGTATCAAAACACTGTGGTTGTGTTGGGACTTGGTGTGAAAAGGAGGAGCAGAATGAAAAGAAATCAGCTGGAGCTACTACATGCTATGCACCGCTGAAAAAAGGGCATTTACACAAGTGCCTGAATATGGGCTTGGTGCTTCAAGTTTTGATCCCAGTTGCTTTCTTCAAAACCTTGGCCACAAAAGGTGATGTGCAGCAAGGCAGAGATTCTTTCTGGAGTAAGGTGGGATGTAGGAGTCTGCCTGCCAAAGCCACTGAAGGATGAAAAAAGAACGGTGATTCTGGAAGCAATTTCTTTACAAAATCATTTTCCTTGGGAGGTGGAAGGGAAATTATTTTAAGGTCAGGAGCAGATGTGTACGGAAAGTTAATTGCAAATGTGGTAGAGGAAGAGAGGCGCAGGATCCTTCAAACAGAAGCAGCAGCTCTGTGAACAGCAGGCAATATTGACTTCAGGCTCCAGCAGGGTCTTAATACTATGTATATTATTTTTATTTTTTTCCTTAATTTTTTTCCTTTTCCTAACTTCTCTCATGCTGAGCAATAGTAACAACTGTTTGCTGATATCAGTGAGACAGGAGTCCAGAAACATGTACATGTGTTAGGCTAAACCAGAATGGGGAAAACATTGCGCAGACACCTCACAGCCAGTTCCCATCTCCCTTCCTACCTGTGAATACAGAGCACATCTTGGGCCCACGTTTCCCCTGGAACGTTACGCCGAGGCCTGGCACGTGGACTTCTCTCTGCCTGTAAACTCATGCAGGGTTGTTCTTCAGAACAGCGTTAATTCCGCCTGGCCAGATCCTCAGCTGGAGCCAGTCAACACATCCATTGCTTTCATCATCTACACTGCCTGTGACAGCTAGGAACAATTGGTTCTTTATACCTAAAAACTTTCTTTCTTAGAAGTCCTGAAATCTAGAAGCTTCTTACTTTCAATTGGCTTAGCCTCTGTTCTAAAGAAAATCAACTTTCAGCCTCTATAAATCAGACCTCCTTTTGATTCCACTAGTTTTTCACTGATTTTGCCCTTGTGAATCTCCTTTAGGATTACTCCTCACCTACGTTGGTATAAAAACAAGAAAATGCAGGTCCACTGAGTCCATTTAGAGCCAAAAAGTGTGTAACAATTTAGGTGCAAATACATCTTGGCCCAGTGGGTACGAATACAGGAAAGGAGAGAAGGGAGATGGGGCAGGTGTGACCAAGGGGCTAAGCAGTTTGGAGAAGAGTAGAAGCATTGTAACACCTGCGACTCCTCTTTTGCCAGTTGCTGATGACATAGCCTCACCTTTGCTAGCGCTCACGTCACCCAGGCTGTAAGCGGACGCCGTCTTTTGTATCCGGTTGCGGCAGTGAGTGAATGAGGGCTCTGTGGCACCTCGCTGATAGACTTTAAATCCCTGCTTGACAGGTCTGTTGGGGAAACAGCTGGCATAAACTTCCCTGATGTTACTTTAGGTAAAATAAGTAGGCACCTCAGCCTATTTATGCCTGACCTTTCCTGCTGTGAGATAGAAAGTGTACACATGGGCTACTGCTTCAGCACATCTGGAAGAACCATGCTCTGGTGGGGAGGCAGACCTGAAGGTGAGGATGCCTCCCAGAGACATTCCTACATGCAGAAGAGACTGGCTGGTTGTTGCTGTAGACACCCTGTTAATGCTGTCTTTGTGCCCAGACAGCTGTAGCATCTTGAGAAGGTGCAGAACAGCACTTCCAAGGGCAACCAGTGTAATTGGGTTTTTGTCAGGAGCTGATGCTGCTGCTCATCCTAATCTCATGAGCAGATTCTCATCTTTTCTGTGACAGCAGCTCCTTTTATTTTTTAATTCTTTTTACTTCATTTAATGCTGATCAGAAGCAGGAGCAATAGCTGTGTGATCCTGCCTTTGATCCCAAAGACTGGATCTAGCCTGGGCAGGGAAAGTGCAAATTTCCTTGTCTTTCCTTGGTCTCTCTCAGAAGCAGACTCGAGGCAGCACTGAACTGGTTTGCTCTTCTTGAAGCCCAACTGGAATAGTATGTTTTCCAGTAATGTCCATGCCATGCCTGCTGCCAGGCTGCCTGGATTCAGAGACAGGCAGGATAGCTGGCTGCTGTCTCCATTGAGCTTGAGCCGGCAACCAAGGAAGGAATCCTACTTGTCCACTACATGCTGCTCATTTTCAGTTCATCTGGATTCCTAAGGGCTGAAAGGTGTCGTGTTTGCAAACCTTTCCATGTTATGATGATCTCCCCTTCCTCAGCATTCCCACATCCTGCTGAGCTAGCCAGTATCCTCAGCATTTCTTTTCTTTGGTTTTGAGCTTTTAAAATCACTTCTGTAAAGTGGAGAGAGGGTTTTTTGTCCCAAAGAAACAACAATACTTAACATGTGTAAGATGCTTTTCACCTTTCAAGCAAACTCAGTTAACTAATTAATCCTTGCAATATCCCTGGGAGGAAAGTAAACGTTATCTCCCTTTTACACGTGGGGAAACTAAGGCAGAAAGGTGAAGTGAGTTGCTCAAGGCCAGTGAAAGATTTAGTGCTGCAGTCAGGTTTATAAACACAGGAGTTTTCTGGCTCCTGGTTCCACATGCAGGCGGTTAGACGACGTCTCCAACGGATAAAATAGGCTATAAGCATGACTTTCCCTTGGAACAATAGCGTTGCTCTGGAATCTGCAGAGACGCTGAGGCTCAGAGCTGGGGTGAGGTGAGGTAGGGGCAAGCACTGCCCTGGTTTGAGCCCCGGTCCCTTTCTAACTGCACTCCATCACTGCCCCAAAGATAAAACGAGCTGCCTAACATATACAGCAAGCCGAGCTGCAGGATGTAGCAATTGTTGAAAGGATTTTTGCAGCAGCTGTGGCAAGGCAGGGGCTGTAATTTGGAAGCAGTGTGGAAGTCATGAGTGCTGCACCTCCTGCAAACGACTCTCCGTACAATGGGGATGAGATGTGCTGTGCCTGTCATCCAGGGGAATAAATAAGAATATTCCTCTGCCTATCTTATGGGTTTTCTGTCTCAGGAGAGAGTGTGAGGAACTTTTCTGATAAATATTTTGTGCTGGTACTGCTCATTCTGCTTAAAACAGTTCCACTTGTTCCAGAAGTACACTGAGCGAGCGAGCAGCCTTATGGCGGTACAAGACAAGGTAGCAGATTCTGGTATCAGTGACGACAGGGCAAAGAGAGAGGCTGCTTCAACTTCAGAGGAGCTGCTCGAGCTTTCTGCTGCTGTATCTGAGCTCTGGACTGGCCGAAAATATCCATCTCTGGACCAGCTGAGAGAGGGAAATTAGAGCATCTGTGTAGCACACGGCAGGGAAAATGTGCTGTGTCATCAGCCAGCGCTATCAAAGGCACTGCTCTAGGGAAGCTTGCAGCAGTGCTTCAGCCTTGCTATTAGTAATGAGCATTCCTGCTTTTCCTGAGAAGGAGGATTGATGACTGAGGAATTAACACTGCCCCTCCAAACTTGCCAAACTTTTCTTCTAGTTAAGGGGTCCATGCTTTAAAACAAAACAAGAAGAGCACCAAAAATACGGCAAGTGAGTGCCAATAATTTTTAATTTTGCACTGAAACAAATTGTGCCAAGCATTTTGTAAGAGAAGGACAAGAGAGGACAATCCATCAGTGCAGAGTACATCCACGTATTAAAAAAATGCAAGTAGTGGGAAAAGCTTTTAATTTGAATGATATCAGTCCCCACAAGCACGACAATAATTAAAGGTCTGCCAGCATGGCTATTACACATTCTGGTTTAGTGCATTTAATATCTCAGCTGCTTCAAATCACATCAGCCTGATGGCTGGCAAGCATGTTTCCACTCTGGATGCAAATCAAACTCTCAAACACCGCGCTGAAGCCTCACTTGAAGGGCAGGACTTTTTTGCATCAGGACAGGACAGGCTGTCCTTCGTCCTTGCAGTTCTGTGATGCTGGTACACTTCCGCTGCCCAAGAACGGGGAGAATAAATTATTCTCCTTAGGGTTCGACTGAAGTGGTATTGTACCCTACTTCAGAGCAATTTTTCCACTTCTCAGATCTTTCTTTCTCCCCTGGCACGTGTGTGCTCTGTGAACTGGCTGGGGTGCTCCCTCCCATGAGGTCGTCATGGGGGTAAGTGAAGGGATGGCATCCCTCCCTCCCTTCCAGCCCTAGGCTGGTGGTTGACCGGACGCCTTGGGCTGCATTGCGTTCAGCTTGCTGTCGGTGAGTTTATTGCTAGACTGCAGCCATCTCTGACGAGGCGGGTGGGGAACCAAGTGGTTTTCCTTCGTCTTCTGGTGCTTCCATGCTGCGCTGCTCCTGCAGAGCCACAGGGCCTCTTCAGGAAGCACAGCCCAGAGCAACCCTGGCACACAACCAGGGTGGATGGAAACAGATGATCACTTTTGCAAACAGCAATTTACAATGCTTCCAAAAACAAGCCAACAACTTATTTTATTTTCATTTCAGAAGGGAGGAAAAAAAAAAAAGAGAGAGTCACACAAGCAATGTGACTAGAGTCACCATGAATACTCCGCTTACATGTCTCAAGCTCGCCACCGCTCTGCACTCCCGTTCAGCCCATAACCTCAGGAGGGCAGGAGCTGTCTCTCACCGGGTTTTTATGCAGATCTGAGCACAATGGGACCTTGATCCTCCCTGGGTCCTTGTGATGCTCCTGCAGTACAGCTGATGAGGAGGCTTTAGATGGAGATGGCTGCTAACTTCAACTTATAAGAGACTGAAAGTGCCCTGGAGGTCAGGGGGAAGGTGACACATCCTGCAACCATGGGAACATTAAGGAGTCGAACAATTAGATGGCTCCAGGTCACCAGGGAGAGAGACAGATCTGAAACCACCAAGCAAAAGTGCAACATTTTTAGGATTAAAAAGTGGAGAGTTCAAGGGAGCACAGGAGGGAGAGTGGGAGGTCAAATGAAGGATATAGACAGACAGATACAATGGTAGTTTTCTTTGCCAGTTTAGCATCTGCTGTTGTACCAACTCAGTCTCTTGGAAATCGCCTTTGAGCAGTTTTTTCCCCTTAGGAGACATGGTAAACAGTGGTGCATGCACTTCTAGACCATTGCAAATGCAAGGTAAAGTAAAAAAGCATTTCAAGTAAATGTTTCGCTGTGGATTTGCGGTGGACCAGGAGAGGATGCATCACAGGTTGGTATTGTTATAAATGAATCCAAGCCCCGAAACAGGATTCCAATTAAAGTTTTCAATTTATTGAACAGAAGCAAGCAAACAGCGCCGGCCAACAGCGCTGGGTGCGCCGGGAGTCTCCGCTCCACCAAGACGCACACCCCTTTGTTCACGGTTACGGTATTTATAACCTCTCCCGGTCCTCCACCGTGCTTGGCTCCTTTTTGGCGCTCACCATCTACCTTCCATTGGTCACTCACACCGTTCGTGGCAGGTACTGATTAGCCAAGAGCCTGTCACTAGCCACTATACAGGTGTTAATTGGCTAAGAGTACCGAAGCAGCCGGTCCCACAGGCCCGCATTTGGAGTTGTTTATGTGCCCATGGTCACCAGCCCCCAGCCCGGTTTCTCGCCTCTTTTCTGGTGCCTCCTTTCTGGCTCCACTGTTCTGGGTCCTTGTTATGCAAATAGCGCTTGTTAAGCAGGTAAAATCCTCAATTATGTCAAACTACTAAGGCAGGAGTGAATCCTGACCAACACATTTTCAATAACTTAAATAAACCTCTCAGATACATTTATAACTTTAAACAAAACTTATACATTACCTATACAGTTTCAAAATACAGAACTATGTACATATCACCCTGTTCTTCCCAGAATAATTAAAGATTCCATGTATATTAACACGAATCAGATGAACATATATAACAGTATCATATCAGCTGAGGGGCAGGAACCCCCTCTTTCAGGGGTCAGATTTTTCTTACACTGCACTAATTTGCTCTCTCAGGGCAGCCTTGCTTTGAAGGTGCTGTCATGTGTGGGTTCACTCCTCCCAGAGGAGGTGTGAGTTCCTACCACAGCCTTTCCTTTGGTGGAGACATTAATAGAGTCCTCTCTGCCCCTTTACCCCATATTTTGGAGGCTGATGAACTTTAAAGCCTTTCATACCCTGTCAAAGTGTTCAAGCATTATTAGGAACAGATGTGTACCTCAGCAATTTAGTGTGCTGGAGGGGTTCTTGGTGTAAATTCTCCTTGTGTCCTTACTTGGAGTCTTGCACTTGCACTCAAGCACCCGTCTGATCACAGCAGTGACCAGCTCAGGGCCATTTCCCAGCTGTTGCACCTAAGGCTAGAGATGTGCCACCCTGGGTGCTCCACTTGCACAGTGGACAGGAGATCTTCCAGCTGTTAGTGCTCTGAATTGCCGTGGTGCATTGCACCACAGGCCACACCAGTACAGACTTCATGGCTGGTTGGGATGTGATGTGAATGTGTGGTTTTGGAATCGTAATGGGTGGCAGCAAAATGAACCAGAGTCCTTCCCACTTAGCATCACTCCAGTTGGTTGTGTCGATGTGTCCACAGAGCTTTTGAATCAGGTGAGCCTCGTCTCCAGAAAACGCAAATCTAAAAATGACACCAGCCCCAGTCAAGTGCTGTTGGCTAGATTGGGTTGTTAGCAATAATGAATAGCTTGAAACAGCAGCAGTTTTAGTGACTATGTTGTTAATTTTAATAAGAGTTTTGTTTTATGCTGATCCTCGTAATGATTAGTTTAAATATTGCTGTCTGCTATTAATTGGTGACTGTGCCGTCTGCCTGGCTACATCCTGCCAATGCAGAGCGTCTGACGCGGCGCTGGCTCCCGGCAGGACACCCTGCCAAACACAGCCCAAGCATAGGCAGGCTTTTACAAAGAGACGCAGTCTGAAAGGAAACCAGATCAAACATGCTTTCCTTCGCATTGTGCCCCTCACCCAACAGGATCCCACTACCCAAACCTGGGAAGCGTTTGAGGTTATCACTGTTCTTCAGTGTCATATCACACTGGCTCAGCCTCATACTTCCTAATCCTTTCCATTCCTTACTTGCATCCAGTGTCCTGGGAGCTACCTGCTGGCTTCTGTACCTTGGAGATGCCCTGAGCCTGTTTTCCCTGGGGGCTGCTCTTTTCTCACAGCATCCAGCTCTCATCCCGCAGGCTCCGATGGAAGCTCCTTTTCCTCTGTGCTGCCCATTGGCCATGGGAGCGCAGCAGATTGCTAGCTAATATCTGGGGAGAGCCAAGTATGTAACTCGATTTGCAGAAACGCATCCAAAGCCAGTGTCTGGATCAGAGCACCTGGAAGAAGCTGTCTAGTAAAAAACCTCAAGCACAGGGAGTAAGCTAGACACCAACTTGGCCTAACATCAGCTAGATGATGTTGATTGGAAATATGGCAAATCCTACTCTGTCTACTCTCCTGTAAGGGTTTTGACAAGATGCTACCCCATAACCTTGGTTGGTTCAGCTGTGTGGGCATCGAAATGGTTTTGGAGGCAGCACCGTGTTCCTTCATCCTGCCAAACACACCACAGCTCTGCAGCCACGCTCTGGAATGAAACTTTTTTCTGCCAATCCTCTGAGGTCAGAGTGGTCTCATTAGCTCACAGGTGGGCAGCATCCCCAAAACCAGCAGAAGGCAAATAGCACACGATGTGAAGTAAACACCAGGTCCTGTCGTTGCCTGACACCCTCGTGATGCATCCCACACCAGTGTTCCTGAGCACACTGTCCTGGCCAGGAAAGATCTGCGCTGGGGAGAGGAAACCCATGATGTACTCTTACATTTGGCAAAGCCTGAGCCCACAGGGATGACAGGGACACGTTCCGTCAGTGCCCCTCGTCATCTCAGCCACACCACTCAGGTCCTCTGGGCCAACAGAAGTGTTGGTGACCTCCAAAACCTCCCTCAGCATGGGGCTTATCACCGCAGGCTCTGGCAGGGTGATCCTGGTTCAGGCTGTGCCTGGGAAGCGGCGGGCAGGGAGGCGCTGAGGAGGAACTGGAGCGTAGAACAGATGTCATAGGAGGAGATTTATCCCAAACGGAAGGATGTGTTAGAGCAGCCTGAGAGGGGATCACAGCAGCAAGAGCAGTAATGCAGCTTTTCCACTACAGGATTAAAAGAGGGAGTTAGATTGACATGCAGGTATCGCTGCTGTCAGATATGGTTCCCAGGGAGTTTCCAGCAGTGCTATTAATAAATAACGCATTTTGTTATAGGCTTTGCGCGTCAGAACTGTTCCAGTTCTCACGGTTTGCTTGCTTTATTTTTGAATCAACACTGAAACAAGAGTGGCACCTGGGCACTTGGCCACCCATCTTTCTAGCACATGAATTTACCCTTGTCTTCTTGTGCCTGCAGATTGCCATTTCAGGGTGGGCACTATGTTTTGGGGGTAACTCAGCATTTGGACATTGCATTTTCTTACACCCAGCATCAAAGACAGGCCGTTAGAGGAAATACCAAGGGCTGAGGAAGCTGGAAGAGGCAGATTCTGCTGGTTTCTGGGTGCTATGGGGATTTTTATACTCCCTTTAGGTAAAAAATAGAACGACTTTCAAGCCAGGGCAGTCCTATCGCTGTTTGGTCTACGTGTCCCCACAGAATATCAAAGTACCCAATAGCTTCTCATTCTTCAGGAGAAAAGAGGTGACAGATGCATGTGGACATTTTTAAAATAGTATACCTATGTCATTCTAGATTATTTTTACTCCCGGGGTTGCTGATGTCCAAATTCGAGCTTTAGGAGCATCATGATGTGAACAGAGCAACGTAGCCAGAGCTTCTACCCTTGGGAAATGTTTGGGGAGCTGCAGAAAAGCGAATCTAACCCCAGTAAATCTTACCCGAATGCCAGCATCAAAATCACGTCAGGACACCACATTTGTGAATTACCTGCTTGCCATCCCAGAGTAACTTCCATTATTTTAAATGCAATCGTGAAGCCACAGGGAAGCACAGCAGATAAGTGGGAAATTGATCACCTCTCCCAGACAGATCCCACTATTTTCTGAAATCTATGTGCACGGCCCAGATAGTACAGTGATAAATGCTTTGGAGACATTTATAGGTTAGATTAGACTCATGTTGTTTAGGGCACGGCGGTTGAATTCTGGAGCTATGCCTTTGCAGTTTATAACTTGCACTGAGTTTTCTGACCAGCACAGTTTATTCTTTTTTAAGGAATTAAAGCTCTAAATGCAAGCAGACTTTAAAGTTTACAGATTAACATTGTGTTGCACAGAATGTTTTTATTTCTTAATTGTTTTTTTTTTTATTTCTAAAGGTCATAAAAAAAAAATTCAAATTAACTAATATCACTTTCCTATCAGATAGGCATATTTAAATATTTGATACACAAGTTAAAGTACAGAAGCATTGTCTTTAGATCAGCCTCTTCATGCCTAAACTCCTATAACCTACAACTCTAATTCATTGCAATGCTTGAAAAAAACACTCCAGATTTGTTTTTTCACAGATTAGCAGCAAGCTTATACTGAAGTCCAGACCTTTGAAACGAGTTTTCCAGGCCAACTTTAATCCAGCTGTACCCAAGATTAAAATGGTGTTTGCTGCCTTGCTGAGAACCTCTTGTACCTTTTCTCCCACGGGGCTGAAAAGCCTTCCAGACAGTGATGTGGCAGGCTTAGTGGAGGTGAAAGAAAGCTCTCTCATAGAATCAGAGAATGGGTTGGGTTGGAAGGGATCTTTAAAGGTCATCTAGTCCAACCCCCCTGCAAGGAGCAGGGACATCTCCAACCAGATCAGGTTGCTCAGAGCCTCATCCAGCCTGGCCTTTAATGTTTCCAGGGATGGGGCATCCACCACCTCTCTGGGCAACCTGTGCCAGTGCTCTACAACTCGCATTGTAAAAAATTTTTTCCTAATATCCAATCTAAATCTACCTCCCTCTATTTTAAAACCATTACCCCTCATCCTATCACAACAGACCCTGCTAAAGAGTTTCTCCCCATCTTTCCTGTAGGCCCCCTTGAGGTACTGGAAGACCGCTATCAGGTCTCCCCGGAGCCTCCTCTTCTCCAGGCTGAACAGCCCCAACTCTCTCAGCCTGTCCTCATAGGAGAGGTGCTCCAGCCCTCTGATCATCTTCATGGCCCTCCTCTGGACTCGCTCCAACAGGTCCATGTCTTTTCGTGTGCTGAGGGCTTCAGAGCTGGACACAGTACTCCAGGTGGGGTCTCATGAGAGCAGAGTAGAGGGTGAGAATCACCTCCCTTGACCTGCTGGCCACGCTGCTTTTGATGCAGCCCAGGATGCAGCTGGCTTTCAGTGCTGCAAGTGCACATTGCTGGCTCACATCCAGCTTTTCTTCCACCAGTACCCCCAAGTCCTTCTTGGCAGGGCTGCACTCAATCCCCTCATCCCCCAGCCCATATTGATACGGAGGGTTGCCGCAGCTCATGTGCAGCACCTTGCACTTGGCCTTTTTGAATTTCATGAGGTTCTCCAACTAACACTCAGACTTCACCCTTTTTTAAGATCACCCTAAGCTAGACTACCAAAAGAGGGAAGAAGAGCCAGGTGATCAGTAATCTTCGAAGGAGAGAAACTGCTGCAGCTGTGGTTTTCCCCAGTGAAACACTCACACACCACAGGCTGGATTTGCTTTCCCATAGAGCTAATCAGCTCTGCTAACAGGTCTTGGCTCTGGATTTTAAGGTCTTGTTTCCAGGTCAACCCCCCCCCCAACCATAGCTTCATCTTTACTGGGAAGTGAGTGTCTTCCTTTTGCATCAGACTCTCCTCTAGGAACTCAGGTCCCTAGGTTTTATAGCATCTTCCCCAACAGCGAAGATTTATCGGGTGGATATTGCTACTCTCTACATGCAGCGTGGCATGGGGACTCCACGTTCACCACGGTGCAGAACATGCTGCCAAAGGCATGCAGTGTGAGCTGCACAGTGATTTCCAAGGAACCACATATACTCCAGGCAGTGGTAAGGGAGACACCCTTACAAGTGGTCCAAAAAATAGCAAACAAGTTGTCTTTTCTTCAACGACAAAAAAAAAAAAAAGATAAATAGCTGCTGAGCTAGCCTTGGACTAGAAACCAGAATCATAGACAAATTCATCTGGTCTTGAAAGATGGGTGCTTCAGTTCAGTGAAGTTAGTGTCTTAGTTGGTTCACGGGAGACATGCTGTGCTGGTTTTGGCTGGGATAGAGTTAATTGTCTTCATAGTAGCTAGTATGAGGCTATGTTTTGGATTTGTACTGGAAACAGCCTTGATAACACAGGGATGTTTATGTTTTCATTACTGTTAAGCAGTCTTACAGAGAGTCAAGGCCTTTTCTTCTTCTCACCCCACCCCACCAGTGAGCAGGCTGGGGGTGCACAAGAAGCTGGGAGGGGACACAGCTGGGACAGCTGACCCCCGCTGACCAGAGGGATATCCCAGACCATATGACGTCATGCTCAGTATATAAAGCTGGGGGAAGAAGAAGGAAGTAGGGGACCTTTGGAGTGATGGTGTTTGTCTTCCCAAGTAACGGTTATGCATGATGGAACCCTGCCTTCCTGGAGATGGCTGAATGCTTGCCTGCTGATGGCAAGTGGTGAATTAATTCCTTATTTTGCTTTGCTGATGTGTGCAGCTTTTGCTTTACCTATTGAACTGTCTTTATCTTAAACCATGAGTTTTCTCACTTTTGCTCTTCTGATTCTCTCCTTCCTCCCACTTGCGGGGGGAGTAAGCGAGCAGCTTAAGCAGTGTGGTGCTTAGTTGCCAGCTGGGGTTAAACCACAACACATACACCATTCTGGGACCCACCTCCCAGCAAGACATCTAGAGGGACTGCCAAGACTCTTGGGGGAATACTTGTGCTAAAGCAATATAAAAGCCTAATCCTCAAATCCCTGACTTTTTTTTTTTTTTATTATGGCACCATTACGATGCAGATTAAAAAGAATTTGTTACATTTATTGTTTATTTTATGGGCTAGATTAATGTCACTATGTCAGTTACTTTGCCAAATTGAACCGTCAGTTCAAAACTTCAAAACATGCCTGTTAAAAATGTCTAGTAGAGAATTTGCTATCTACGATTAAGTTCTACCCTATCATCCAGGGTTAATTTAGGACCATTAACGATGCGTGGGTTGGACATAAGTTTTCAGGCATGTATTATTTTATTACCTGATCACATAATTAAAATGTCACTTATCAAGGGACAAATTTTAATGAAGTTAAAAGCACCTTGATGATGTGTTATTATTTGACCTGTTATATAAGAGGATTATTTCTTGCCTGTTACTGATAGAGTTTCTTTGACAGCATGCAAATAACTGGTTTTCAATTAGCTTTTTCTTCAGAGAGGGGGAAAAGCCATACACTACATCCTTCTTATTACCTCCAAGACCCCCTCTTGCTGAGGAACACTGAAAAGACCCTCTGTTTTTACACTTTGAGCTCATCAGCTTCTTCGGGTGCTAAAGAAAGGGTAAACGTTGTTAGTCTGCAATAAAATGTGTGAAAAGAGGGTCAGGAGGAGAAAGTTATAATTACAATTATATCTGCTGAAGGTCACTCAAATTGAGCTCGGTTCAGCCGGGCCTGGAGGAACTGACCTAGGAGACAAAAGAAAAATGTAAATTTCAACAAAGTGGCAAGTAGGAGGGTGATAAAATAACCGGCAACATGCTTCTGAAGTACGTAAATACTGCTGGAAAGAGGTGGATCCAGCATGGTGGAAGATGCTCTAGTGAAGGTTAACAGAGAGGAATTAGAAAAGCACCAGTGGCTTGCAGAGGTAGCAGGCTGTGGTAGATGTCTCCTGACTGGCAAGAAAGTGTGGGACAGTTATAGCAATGCACATTCCTACACTCCCTTCTTAGACTCATCCTTTCTAAGACATGCAGGGATAACCCTGGCATTTGTCCCAAGATCAATGGTTCACAGGGTTTTGTTTCTTTCTTAGATGGAGCATTGCAGCATGGTATCACGTAACAAAAGTCATTTTCAGTGCAGTAAGTACTTTTGTGTCTATCTGACATGGTGGAACAGCATAAATTCAGACATTTTCTGTGTTTATTCTGGACCAGACTTCAGCCTGGGGGTGAGCGCGACCTCAGTCTGACAGCTGCTGCAACTTGCAGCAAAAGCCCTGACCACCAGATGCCCCAGCCCCCAGGACAATTCAGCCTCCTGGTCCCCTGAGAAAGGACTGTCAGGCTGTGCATCTCCCACTTCTCCCATCCCCTGTGAAAGCAGAGCGCTCCAAGCCTCAGTGATGTGGCACCTATGAGGCAGGCCCTGCCAGGTAAGATGTACCCAGGATGATGGAGGAGTGGTGAGGAGCAGCAACACACTGCCACAGGATGCACCGAGCTCTGGTAGCTCCAGGGGTGCAAGCTGCATTCAGCTCGAACCAGCTTATTGCTCCAACCCTGGTGTGCCAGGGCACTCATTCCAGTGTAGCCCCTCGTCTGCTGCTGCCAGGCAGAATCACCGCAGCCTCCAAGACCAGCTGGCTCTCAGCCACAGACGTGAAATCCTGGGCTGCACACAAAAGGTTTGGTGGGCTGCAGCTGACCGCGAGCCAGGCTTCCCCTCTGGTTACCAGCCCCGCTTTGACCTCACCTATACTAAGCTCAAACTATTTTGCTTCTACATGTCTCCTCTCCTCATGTCATCTGGCAAAATTTGGATGCTATGTTATCCACAGTAACACAAAGTGTGATAAAAGACCCTGTGTTCCTTTCAGAGCCCTGAGCCCTACGTTGCAAAAAAAAAAAAAAAAAAAAAAAAGCAAGGGCAGGGAACCACCTACAGCCACTACAGCCACTTACAGATTTCTTTCCATTGTGAAAAACACTCCCTTTTTCAAAATGCCACCTTCCACCTCATCCCTTACAGCTATTGATTCCATAGACCAAAACAATAATGTGTACCTTGCTGCCGTGAACTCAGGAATGTCTAATTTTGACTGGGAAAATGTCACAGACCTCCACTCACAGGAAGGACTTTGAACTGACATGTATATCCTCTTTCTTCAGCCATGGTTTCCCGCAGGGGTACATTTACTCCCTCCAAAATTTGCTATTAATTTAAGCATTGTTAATGATACCCAGCCTCTTGCTGGCAGAGAGAGGAGGATGCAATTGTCCATTTTGATTCCCAGGAGGTCCTTGAATGGCTGTGACAAGCACCAATAATAGGACTTAGATAAAAAGAGAAGTTGCTAACTTTGTCCCAGTGAATCACAGTTATAATTTCCTTGAAAGATGAAAGGATTGTTAAACTGCCTGGGAATACAAAGCAACTCTTCTCAGATTGAACTGAATCATCTTTGCCATTTCGACTGTATTGTTCCTTTCCTTAGCTGCGTATGGGAGAGGCCTAACGTTTCTTGTAAGTAGATTACTCTCAAAACCGTGCCTTAAGCGACACAGGTGCAGGTTTGTACGAGCTTTAGGTGCATTGAGAACCTGATCCTTAAAGGTATTTAGATGCATAAAGATGCAGAGATGCCTAGTGACATTTTTCTCAAATGCCCAAGGTTACAAATCCTCTTGGACTATCTTTTCCAATACATGAAAATTAGTAAGATTCTGACCACAGTTGCTTTCCTAGTGGGCCGTACCATTTTATGGGAAAGTTTCTATAATGTTATATTCTTACTACACATTACTGGATAAGTCTGGATTTTGATCCATTTAAAATCCCAAGATTCCCATCAGAAAATAAACTCCTCCAAATTATAGGGCTTTATAAGAGAACCACTATGTTTCTTTTAGAAGATTACCATGAAGGTTGATTCTGCTGAATATAAAAAACCTGTTTTTGTGGACAGGGACAAATTTCCCCTTAACAACTTCAACGATTCTTATTTTATAATAATTAGGAGCTTTTAACAGAGCATATTACACAAATAAGAGAAATTTTTTATTCCCTGCTGCTTTCTATCTATTTTCAGCTTCAGACAAAGACATTCTTGGCATGGCAGCTTTCAGCCACGCGGGATGTAGCACCAGAGGATGCTGACAGGGGAAATTGCCAGCGTAGGAAATTATCTTTCCCCAAGAAGAGGCAGCCAAGAAAATAAGTTTGTACTGTGGGTATTTGCAATAGTAGAGCAAGGAAAGACTTGCACTGGGGTAGAGAAATTAAATGAGACCCAGAAAGAAACAGGCCCTTCCTCCTAGGGTGCTGAGAAAATTTGTAGCTTCTGTGTATCAGAATTAAGGATCTAAAAAATTCTCAGGCAGGATCTTGGAAAAAAGTAGGAGAAAATGAGGTAAGAAGATGTCAATGCAGGACAGCAGTTTAGTTTAACTGTTGGGGAAGTAAAATGTGGGAGGTATTGCTGGGATAAGCAGCACTTGAAGTCAGAAAAATTCACTACAATGTGAGACTGGAGCCTGTAATAGGTTTTGTGTTCCCCTGAAAGACACATGATCAGAGCAAATGGCTGTAGCCTATCTTACTTCACGGATAATTTCCTTGCATTTAATTGGTCATTTCACTATTTGAAGACCCATTTTCTTTCACAGGTATTTGTATGGGATTTTCACCATGTTAAAAAGTTGTATAGATTTCCTAGAGAAGGCTGCACATGCATGCTGTGTTTATGGGTAGGTACACAAATCTAGATTAATTTTGTTATCATGCAGACTTAATTCAAAATACATCTCAGGAAGACATTATTCAACAACTAATATATGTTATACTATCAACATATTCTAATGGGCTGATTAGCAATTTTATTGTATTCAATTTGCACCGTGGTAATTCCATGTCAGATGGAGGAGCTATCAAAATGAAAAACTCATTAAAATTAAAAACCAATAATCCAACTTTCAGTCTGAACAAGCTTCCTAGTGGAATGATGAAGTGTGGTTATCCATGAGCCTGCCCTCGATACCCAGTGAAAATGGGCTATGGAAATCCTTGGATAAAAGGTGGAGAAATAAGTTGTTTCTGATATTTCACATACAAAATTAGTAAACGTGTCACTGGGGTTTTAGGGTTTCTTTTTTTAATCCTCTCTGTTCCCTCATGAGAATAACACTGGAGAGTCATGACCCTGCGTGTTTCTGTTAGAGGACCTTTTTTTCCCCGCTGTCAAAACCAGCCTGGTTTGTCTACTGCTTTCTAACATACAGCAATGGAAGCAAGAGCTTGTTGTCCTTTGCCTTTCATTTTCATAGCTATAAAGCAGCCACCTCTTCACTCACTGGCAAAAAAAAAAAAAAAGTGTATTGAAAATATAGCCAAATTGTTCTTCCTTTTAGAGCATTAGTTCTTCTAGCACTGAGGAAAACATTGGCATTTTTCATGTATCCTGCTCAGTCCTTCACAGAACCCAGGCAAAGGCAGAGCTCCTGCCTGCAACCCAGCTCAAGTCTTGAAGGGAACAGGTAATACCACATTTGTACACCCAAATGTGAGAGGGGAACCTCTTCCCTCCAAAACCCTCACGTCATCAGTGGTCCTCACAGCACGATGGCTCCTGTGGTGAGGCTGGCCTAAGGGGCTCCCCTGTCCCTGTGTCTCACAGCTCCTCACCTGGTTTGTGCTGACACGACTGTTGGTGAAGCTGTACTTTGACATCTCGGGTCACCGAGAGGGTCTCGTTAAAAATAGCCCTCCCAAGGAAATAAGGGAGGAGATGGACTTGCAGCAGGTGCAGCTACTGCTGCCGTCCTCGGCCCTTCTCCCTCTCTGGTGGAGGGTCTTGTCCCCTAGCAGAGGCACTACCAAGTCTCCATGGCTGTGGCACTGCCAGCCCTGGGTGCTAAGGCAAACTGAAAACTGACAGCAGCTTAAATTAGTGTTCGAGCTGTCAACTCAAAATGTGACTTTGCCGTCAGCTTAGCCGAGTTAATGACTAACGGACTGATGGAAGAGAGAGAGCCCGCTTCTCCCAGCCGTGTGCTCCCGCCACCTCAGTGCAGGGCGGGACAGGACGTCTTGCTGACCTGGTGAAAAAGGATCTTTTTCTCCTTTTGCCAACTGAGCTTTCAGTTCCGTCAGCGTGCGGCTCCCACTCCCTGTGCAGCTGCTGGGTCAGCAGCACGGGCGGAGTGGAGCGAGTGGGGGTACTGGGAACATGCAACTTTTGGAGTGGAATGTGATCCTAGGTCCAGTTGCAGGGCTGTGCCTTGAGAAAGTTGTGGAGAGGACATCCAGCCTACTCAGCGAGTTTCCCTAGTGACCGTGACTGCCAACAAAAGGCCACGCCAGACATTTAGGGCAAGAACTGCCTCTGTCCTGGCCATTGAACCTTTCGGGGGTGATGAGGCAGACCCCCAGGCACACACATAAGCTCCCATGAGGTTGAGGGAGGGTGTTTATGTAACCAAAAATTTTTCACTGTATGTTTTCACAAACGCATACCCTTTTGGCACTTTATCTCTTAAAGGCAGCGGAGAAGCATCCCTCCCACCTGACACATCCGTGACTTCTAGGAATTAAAAGCTTTTGGCACAGATGCCTGGATGAGCCCTGCGGAGCCAAGCTCCCTGCAGCCTGCTGAAGGCAGTGAGTGCAAAATGCTGCCCAGCGCGAGCAGGGCTGCTTTACACCCCCTTAACAAATCGTGGTAGAGGGTACGCTGCAGTGAAGCATCGGGTCCTCTGCGCTTGGGAAAAGCCCTGGATGAAAAGGGAGGTGGCAGTTCTGAACACACGCGGTCCTGCTTCTGCAAGAGATTAACTGACAACAGCAGAAGCTGCAACAAACTGCAGGACAAATTCTGTGAGCCAAAGTACACTGAACATCATGTGACATCCTTTTAAATCTTATTTGGAACTAAAATATTCTCTTTTTTTTTTTTCCTCTCCCAGTGAAAAACATGTTCTATTGTTACTTAAATAGCATATATTTCTGTAATAGCCTTTTAACGCAGAGCTGTTTTTCTTTAGGGCCTTGAATATATGCAAATGAAAACGAAGAAAAAAGCTGAAGTAGAAAGGAAGCACGGTAGTCTGGAAAAAACAGAGGGGTGAGTGACTGTAAAGATCAACTGGCAAAGCAAGCTTATTAGGCTTTTGGGGGAGGAAGCAGGGGTTATTAAATGCCTAGTGTCTCATCCTATGCGAGTATAACTACCTTATTACAGCGGCTTTGCAGAAGTCAGAGTATGTGAAGGAAGCAGCCTCCACTGAGATAAGTGATACAAATCAGAACATTTCCATTCCCTCAGCTGTGATGCCATCCGACTCCAAAAGCGCTGTTTAAATATGAATGGCATCCTGTTTATGTGCATATTAACAATATGTATACCCATAAAGGCTTGCAGAAATGCAAATATTGCTCTGCACACAAGCCTCTCCCACCGAGGCTGCCTAGAAAAATAGCATCGGGACACAAATTGGTAACAATAAGTACAGCTGAAGCCAATAATGAGCTAAAATACATATGCATGTGTGAGGGGTGTAAAACCTTGGTTCTGAATCACATGTCTCTTAGTGTCTGGTGATAACAATTCCCCAGTGCCTCTGCCCCTCTGTCCTCGGTCGCACGTGTGATGGGGGATCCCTCCGTCTGCCCCCAGCATCTAGGACGAGTGTCCATTTTACACGACAGAGGCTGCCGGAGCAGATGGACTAGGAACGGCTTCGTCGCACACGCGCAGGTTTAGCAAATACGGTGATTATGCTGAAATTTGCTTAAAATGAAAATGCCACTGAAACGTAGGAAAGGATGGGCAAATGGAAAGCTCGCACTGCAGTATTAAGTGGACAGATCCTGTCTGATCAACGAATGCGTTAGCACTGCCCAATTTACAGCAATATCCCACACACAGGCTTTTAAAGAATAGATTAAGGAGAGAGAATTCCCAGTACAGAAGTTTGCGGGTCTATGTGCTTAGTTATTTCTGCTATGTTATCATTGGGAGGATCATGGAAGGTCCCCCCATGACATTTCTGTACTTAGGAAGTGTTTTTTTCCAACTCATCTGCTGTTTTAGTCTAGCATCCCTAGCTGTGCTGGAAATTCTGACTCAGTAGATTTTGTTCCAGCCAATACCTCTCCAAAACGTTATTTGTGAACATTCATTCAGAGGAAACCCTAAGATTTGCCTATATTTGTTTTTCACCAGCATTTGCACAAGTGATACCACTGCGTTTGCCAGAATGTTGGTGGAAAACACAAGCCTTGCAAAGGGCTGATGTGAAAGTATTTGCATGCAAGTTCACAGAGGAGGTTTTTTCCTTCCCCTAATTGCTTTTGCTGGTTTTGCCATAGAAAGGGTAGAAAATGTTCCCCAGCGAACGTGCTCGGCAGGGGAATTCTTCCTGTCACATATCTCTGAATTCTCACCACCTCCCAGATTGCAGCATATGACTAGTCCTACGCCTTCACGCCGAGTTTCTGCTAAAGTTCACCCAGCCTTCAGAAACCAGGTTGGAAACAGGTCATTAGACCGCTTTCGTAACGTTGAGAAAAGCGGTGTGCTTTTTGGTTTAGCCGGAGAACAGTTAACCAGGAGAAAGTCATCTGAGTGACATTTCTCTGGAGAACTCTGTAAAATAACTTATCTTCTGAGCATGGGTAATCTCAGCCAGAAAGATAGACCTGTAAAAAACAGGGCACTTTTTGTACAACGAGAAAAACTAAACTATTTGTAGTTTAAATTCCAAGAGTTACAAGCCAAACTGGTGATGGAGGATGCAAACAGATGCAGTACTTTTTAATTAGTCTTTGTCTAGGTCAGATTGTGTTTGGTCTCTGTACAACAGGACATCATCTCACTTGCAGTGAGGAATATTTTGGTCTTTGCAGTGAAGTGAATCTTTTTACTGTGACTTTTACTGTTTATCTCTGAAATTTTAGTGAACTGGAAATTTGAGGGTTTGGGGATTTTTTTCCCTGAAGTGTTACCTTACTACTTTGCATTCAGAAAACTTCCAAATTGCACATGTCACCTGAGAACAGAATAAATAATTACATGATCCATCATGGGGATTTGACTGTCACTTTGACAAAGGAGATGTTAAGCTCTGCCAGGCTGTAAAACTGAGAGGGTCCGGTGCGTTAGCAGGTACAGAGTGCTACCCTCGCTTTTCTTCCCTGCTGTTTCTCAACCCGACCTCCAAAAGCCCTGACCAAGCGGCTGTGAATCAGGCAGAATGCTCATGCAGTTGAATGGCAGTTCTGCTCAAGAATGGCAGGATCAAGCGTCCGAAATGATGCAGGCGAGCGCTACCTGTGATTCAGAGGTATGCCCAGCCCTAACAAGGGCCAGATACTACAGTTAAGATGCCACCCTGTGAAGAGACCTATGTAGGGCTACCTTTACCCTGAAGGTCACATGATGCAAATATTTTCTTTATTCTCATATATCTATGCTTCATAACCCTACCATATGCTGTCTTTCACACATAATGCAGTAGCTTGTCTATATGGTGTTTCTCCTTGTGTTGAAAAAGTCAGCCCCTATCAATTTACAGTGAATGTGAGTGCCCAGGGAGGAGCTCCCCAGGTGGGGAGCTCTCTTTGTTATTGCCACAGATTGTGCTTAGGTGCTTTTCTCCTTGCCTAAGTATTTTGAGGGGTTTGTTGCAAAGCAGCAATAGGCCATGGGCAGGATTGTGTAGTACCTGACATCACGGAGACGCACAGGACGGGGTGGGAGGCTAGAGTTCAAAATATTTACCAAACGCTGGTTAGCCACAAGCAAGGCAAAATGGGTCAGTAGCCCAAGTCATATCCTTTCCCTGGGTAACTCCTTTCATCTTCCCCTTGTCCCTGACCCATGGAGCAAATTTCACTGCTAGCCAAACTCTGTATCCCCAAGGATGCTCCTCCCTCTCTGAACACCTGCATCACCTCTTTACTCTGTTCTCTCACATGCTGAGGCATCATATTTAGTGCCCTTTATAGGGATGATGGCAGCAACAACAGCAATCTCTGCCCCCAACCCTTGAACCTCCACCAAGGACCAGAGGTGCAGCACTCTGTATGAGATCAGGGAGCTGGGGGTGTCCCAGATTCACAAGCAGGAAAGAAGCTGTATTCACACCCGAAGCTGAGCCCACCTGGTGAGGCAGGGGCTGGAATACTGGTTCATCATGGTGGGGCCAGGATCCGGCGCTTGCCCATTCCTACAATGGGAGATGCAAGCATGAGTAGGTCACTGCACTTCGGGATGCACAGAGCCTGCTTGACCAAGTGCTGCTGAATTAGCAGACAGGCACCTCTCATACTGCTGCTGTCATTGCCATCCTGCCCAAAACCTCACTAAATTCCCCAGCAGCCTGGCTGCTTTCCTGGCCAAGAGTGCAGCAGTTAACAGCTGCGATGAATCTCTCTCCAAACACGTCCGGGAGATCAGTGCATCCATTTTATAGCAAAGCTCTGCTCTGAGATTTAGCTTCACTTTTTTTTTTTTTATTTCCATAACTTGTAGTTTCTGATCAGTTTGGGTTTGCTGATTTCTGACCATCGTGGAGTAGGGTTTTTTTTCAATTAAAATGAGCTTAGGTTCTTCGGGACACTTGGCAAAAAAAGATCTCTAGATTCCTTGGGAAAATGGACCGTTTCCAAACTCTTTTCTCAAGCTTTGCTCACAGATGGGATTGGGCTTCTATTTTATTAACCAGCAGATGTGGCTGATGGGACAGAGCAGCGGTGCCGTGATCCTCTGGATAGCGTTGCTGTGGGTGTCTGTAAGGTGCGGCTGGATCCGTGTTGGCAGCTGTGGCCCCGCACGGCGCAGCATGCCTTGTGTCTTGCTTTGCTCTTGGATTCTCTGAAAGAAAGTAAACTCTTTTGCCACTGCATCTTGTTATCTGTATTGACTGCTTTTGTGTGGTGTTACCTCATCTCTTCCACTGAGAATTTTCATCCCAACTTGGTGTATGACTAAAATCCTGAAAGCTGGAGTGATTTAATTACAGCTATATAGACACTAAATGAGAGCATGCTCTCGGTCACAACCCCTGCAGTTGGGATGATAAAAGAATTTCTGTTACCCCCTTCTTTTTCATCTCAGGAAAGTCTGAATAAAATCTTTCACTCTGAATAGTTGTAATTAAATGAGTATAGCTTTCAGGATTTTGACCATACCTCAAGTTGTGGGGCAGTCTCTGCAGACAGCATTCTTACCTCTGAAAGCTACTCTCATCAGACTAAGAAATAGCTTCTGAAAACCAAAATTATCAATATACAATGTACACTGGCATAACTTCACTCTTCGTGGAACAGCTACACAAAACACTGAATCTAATTGGCCCCTTGAAAACTGGTATTATACATTTGTGTCTAGGCTGTAATCAAGCCACATCTTCAGGTAACATGTTATGACTTTAAAGGCTCAACCCAGTCATCAAATACCTGGCGAACATGCTACGATTAAGAAACAAAAAGTATTTATTTACTTTCATCTGAACATCTCTACTTTATCTGCTGCCTCTGTTATGTGCTGAAGAAATTCCAGCTCAGCCATCCGTTTAACCCCTCGAATTTTAGGGTTAAATGCTATTTTCTGGTGGCTATAAACGTCTATAGAGCAGACTTTATTCAGCCTTTGGTTTTCCAGTGTGGCAAGAGCTAAGGAGGTGGGAACGGCCACCTGTGGGTGTGCTGGTCTGGAAGGCACCAGCCTGCACACCTGCCTTGGTGATCCACACATGGTCTGTGTCCCACAACACCCCTCAGGACCCAGCCCTGACTTGTTGACATGTTTGTTTTATCCTAAATGTGGAGAAGCTGGGAAGAGCCGCACATTGCTGAGGGCTGTTGAGCGGCTGCTGGTTCTGCCCTGCCGTGGAGGCAGCCTGCCCGCCTGCCTCAGATATGATTTATCCATTATCCCAACCCAGGATATTGTTACTGGGACTGCAATATGGCCATGCTAATTTTATTTTTTTCATTAAACTAAACAAGTGAGACTCAAAAGATTCATTAGGATCCAAAAGGGGCATTACCATTTTTTAGCCAGTTTTCTTATTGCTGCTGTAAAAGTATGAGGACATGCATTATAGGACTATAGTTTAAAACTGTGCCAGCAGAAGAATTTAGACTTTGTCCAAAATTAACAAATCCAAGATGTTATTTCTCCCAGAGGTTTGATGGTATAATTTTCTTTTCTTTTCCAGCATGCCTAAGTAGCACCTTCTATAAACTACTGCCAAGGAAACTCTTGAAACATTTTAGCTGTTATTAAACTTAATTTTAAAGACAATTATCAAAGCATGATTAACACATGTAGCAGGGTGAAGGTACCATGCACTTTTACTGCCCACCCAGGAGCTGGTGCTTGTTTTGCCCAAATCACAAGAACTCTGGGTCTCGGTCACGCAGACACATTCACGAACACCTTCGTTCCCAGGAGGGCTGGCTGTCGTCTGTGGGGTCTCTCGTGCGTGCCTAAGCGTCTGCAGGGTTCTGAGCTGTGGTATGTAATGATTCGACAGAAGGAAAACACCACTCTCCTCAGGTGTATTGGCAGGTGAAGGCAATGGGCAGAAGAGGAGCAAGCCCCTCCATGGGGCCATGTGTGCCGAGGCAGATGTCCCCTCGGCTCAGCACGAGAACCAGTGTGGTAAAAGCTGTGCTCATTCCCTAAGCCAGCGCAGCAGGAAGCTGGAGGCTTGATCTCATTAGCGACATACGTATTAATGCTCCTTTGAACTCGGGCAATGAGGAAAACACAGGCGGCACGTGAGCAACCAGGCTGCCAAACGCGCAGATGAGGGGTCTGCTCCGGCCCTCCCTGCCTGTGCTCTGCCCTGCAGCGGGCATGGAGGAGAGTCAGGCATGCCCAGTTACCTCCCAGTATTTGCTGCCAACGTCATCTGCAGCGGGGATGTTCGCTGTGTGCTCTTCAGACATCTGGGGACCTTTTTACCCTGCCAGCTGTGCACGGGCAGCCCGCCTGGGAAGGCACCAGTGGTTCTGTTGAGAGTCGGGACCAAGCCACATGGCACAAACCTTAGCTGAGGAAAGGAGCAAAGGGGAGGAGGAATAAGCACCTTTGAAAAGCTGTTCTTACATGTGAGGAAACAGATTATTATACTTCTGATGCTACCTGTGCACAGCCCTGATTTAGTTCAACGTTTTGAATTAGGTGGGTTGAGCAGTTGCTCCCATCCATGCAAAAAAAAACCCCAAGGATTCATCTCAAACTTAATTTCAGCTCCAGCCGCAAAATGTTATCTTGTGTCCTCACGTAAATGACCAAAGCGTTACTTCTTGTCACAGTCCTGGAAGGGCAGGAGGATGGTAAATTGAAATTCAGTTTCTAATTGCCAAAATATTTCCCCTTCTACTTACTCTACTTTGACAATGGGTGTTTTATGTCAGCTGAAAGGCGTCTGAAGATACATCAGCATCTTACTTTTTTTTTCTGTCCAACCAACTGTGTTGGCAAGTCAATTTATGAAGGCTAAATTATAAGCAGTAGACCAGAGATGGAAAAATCTTTATTAGATAAAATAGGCAATGCAGGGTACAGCTCTCTGCCTGAGAACTTATCTGATGCCAGGCTGACAGTATTCTTGCCCGGCGGAAATTATCAGTCTTTGAAAGGGGTATGTAGTGAAACACATTAAAAACAGCAGTGCAAAAGACGTCTGTCTGCTCATCGCTTATCACAGGTACCTGCGTCGCACTGTGTGACAACTGTGGAGGAAACCCACCCTGCGCTGGAGACACTGTGCCAGCCTTTGGGACAGATCACAGAGCATCTCAGATGACAGCGTGCCATTTCCAATAGGTGGATATGACTCATCATAGAAATAGGTGTGCAGGGTGACACTGGCATAATTAGTTTTCAAAACTCTCAGAGGCCCCTACGTGTACATATACAATTTTACCCAATTAAATAAAATTGGTTTTGTACGTTGCATGCCAGGGGTGTTTGTAAAGCTCTGGGGGTAAAGACTGGAATGATTACTCTGGTTCAGCAGGTTATTAGGGTTTGAAGTCCTGATTCAGCAAAGTACTTAAACGCGTGCATAAATTTAAGCATTTGAGAAGTCCTGTTTGTTGACAGTAGGACTACTTAGGTGCTTCAAGCTGAACAACCGCTTGAATGTTTTCCTGAATATGACAATGTTGAATAAATGTGGTACAGGTCTAGAGCTTTTAAATGTCATGTTAGTCAGAGCAAACACCATTAACGAACACCAAGTTCTTGTCAAAGGGTACCCTGCTTCTCCAGGGCGAGGGAAATTTTGAAGCGGTGCTGCTGTGTGGGAACAAAGTCAGAACTGACTGTAATTCACTGCACGCTTACCTTTCCCTGCTGCTGAGATTGCCTCTCATCTCTTCTTTGGTAGCAGTTTTGTATTACTTCTTCTTATTAGAAACAACCCCACCCCCCAAAATTATTCACAATCTAAGCTCAAATTCTTGCAATTCTTGTGCAGTTTCATTCAAATTAGGGGCCATCCACATGTCCAAGATGTATTGATCTGCTGAGGAACCTCAAAGGCTGCAGAATCCAATGACAATTCATTTTTTGTTTCAACAGATTGAGTCAGAAGCTGGGGAGGGGTCGGGGTGGAACATTTCCATGGTTGATATTGCATTCATGAATCCAGCCCTTTGTTCAGCTGGGGGATGCACACTGACGAAAGTGCAGTTTCCTGAAAGCCGTAATATCTTTGTCCGGTGTCCAGGTGCAGGAAGTAGGGTACAGACAGGGACAGCTTGTTTCTAAAAAGGATTTTTTAAAAATCATTTTAAGATTAAGAGAGCAACCCAAAAAACTCAAGACATGCTTAAGATCAAAAGGACTCTGGCTCAAGAA
Source organism: Tetrax tetrax (assembly GCA_009806455.1). NCBI lineage: Eukaryota > Metazoa > Chordata > Aves > Otidiformes > Otididae > Tetrax > Tetrax tetrax. The sequence continues at coordinate 151,018 of WHYT01017625.1, forward strand.
ATCATCAGAGCCTCTTTTCATCCCGTGGATAGCTGTCTTTCTCCACTAATGAAGCCTGGTTGAATCAGCTATTGTCTCTCCTTTTTCATAGATGCTGCCTTGTTTTTTCTTTCTGAAATCTTCTTTACGGTCATGAAATCTACTGCAAGCTACAAATTAGATAGTTGCATGTGCATTGAGATACCGTGACAGCCTTCTCCTTGGCCAGTTCCATGGCCCTTGCAATTAGTCAAGAATGGTAATACCCGGAATGCTGAGTTCTCCCATATTGTTGCATTAGATCATTTTACTCTTGAATTGCCTCAAGACCCAAGCTAACACCCAGTTAGTCTATCAGTTTCATACAGCAGTTCCAGCTTCAAAATCAATAAGAGGAAGGCAGAGGGTAGGGTACCAGGGAATTTGACAGCTTAGTGTTGAAGCACAGTGCGCATCTCTTAGCAGGAAAATGTGGGACTCGGCTTGCAATAAAAGTCACTTTTCAGTGCAGTGTTAGAGCTCAAAAATTGAAGGAAAAATATTCAAGATTGACCTAGTCATTTTTTTTAAAGAACAAAAGATACTTTTTGGAGTGTTTTAAATAAGAATGGAGATGAGAAAGGAAAGACTAGATCACAAGTCTTAGACATTAGCTTAAACACTGCTCATAAAACTATAAAGGAAAAGCGGTCCTTCTCTCTTCACCTTAGTCTGATCATCCGCACTGCAGAAAGCTATTTGTCTGACTATCTCCTGATTCAAACCCCTTGAGCATTATGCACAGTAGCCTACGGAGTATGGACTCGATGTTCGAGCTCTCCAGCACTTGGACCAGCAAATGAGTGTCTTAATTATTGACTTATAAAGTCCTTCTCTTTCTCCATTTATGAACATCTCCACGGATGTTCAAGTGTCTCTTTCTGATGAGTGCAGTAGCTCTGCTAGGACGTGGAGAGCACATCCCTCTGGACTGCTTGGTGGCTAGGAGCTGCTCCTGGAAGGAACAGTTACAATTTTTATTCCAAAATAAGCAGGTAAAGCTTGTATAGCTAAGCGTCCCACACCCTGAGGTTGTGCTTTATCCCTTAAGCCATCAAGGATCAAAGGCCACTCCCCAAAAATAACAAGGTGACTTGGATATGCCAAAATTTCAAACTCAAATCCCTCTTCTTTTTTTTTTAAATTAGGTCATAACTATTTCTCAAATTCAACTTGAAATGGAAAATGGCTTATTTTGATCTGAAACTCCATTATTCTGCAAATACACTCCTTTTTAACAGAAAAAAAAAAAAAAAAAAAAAAAAAAAAAACAAAAAACGAACAGGCCTATGGAGAAGTAGCTAATATGTTTTTACAGCTGTACCTATTAAAGAACCAATTCACAGCCCAAGTAGAATCCAGCACTCAATGAAGTTGACACAAAGCCACTGAATTAAATGGGCCTTGGACAAGCCATGAAACTCCTTGCAGATAGCATATAAGTGGGTATCAGAAATAAAATATAAGCAAACATAAGGCATTGCAAATGATATAATCAAAATCAAGTACGTTGTTGTGTTTCATCACACTACTGTTTTGCCACTTGATTTCTGAACAGCTCTAAAGGAACACACGCTGTGTTAGGTGTCAGGGAGAGCTGGGCTCTAACTACACTGCTCACCCAGATGTGCTGGGCCATGGATATTTAACTGTCATGGCTAGCTATGGCAGTTACAACTCTCTTAAATACCTTCTCTGGAGGAAACCATGCATTCAGTCCTTGGGTTCTCAGCACCACTGCTAGACACAGAGGGAGGGAAAGGAGAGTGCCAGGGTGCCTCACAGCAGTCAGAGGAGCACAGCTGGTGAGGAAGGGCTGAGGATGACCTTCTGCCAAGCAGGGAGGCACCTCTCCTGCTCTGCTCCCTAGGACCCCCTTAGCCACCCTCTGCAAGGCAGAAGGTATTGCTTGATGCTTCTGCCACGTTGCGATTATGGTGGCCTTAGTTTTAAGTTAGAAACTTCAGGGACTGGGGTGCTTTGTTGGTTGGTTTGGTTTTTTTTTTTTTAATTGTAGTGTACTCTACAGCTGCTCCTGGACTTTATTTTACTGCCTTTCAGCTGCATATGATCTACTACCCTAGGACACTAATTACTTGGGAGACTGACAGGCAATCCTCGGTGACTCCACCGCTACAGTGGTTTACCAAGTAACCTCCCACAGTTTTCCACTGTGGCAGTCGGTTTAAGTCTTTGGGTCTTTCATGGACAGAGTTGAGTTTTCTCTGCCCACGTCGAAGTCTCTGAGATGAGAGCGACCCCAGGAGGGGAAGGGACAGATGGGAGTAGTTCCAGTGCTGAGAGAGATACTCCACAGCTCACCTGTCAATGACCATGGCGAGTCTCACAGCGCAACTGGAGACTACATGGGATATCGCTGTTCTCATCCCACAAAAGGGAATGTTGCAGTGAAAGGGGCCAGTGTCACGATCAGGCCCAGACTCTGCAGTGCCTCATTCCAGCTCCTGTCCCACCTCTGTTAGCAAGGGGCTATCTCCAGAGAAGAGCTGAGGAAATGCTTGGAAATCCCCAGGCACTTCACACACTCTCTGCACATCAGGACTTATGTCTATATAAATAAAGTGGTTCCACTGTAAAAAGTAGGGGCCTTCAGTACTTCAGAGTTGTGTCCCTATTTGATCTCTGCTTATTTAACTAGCTTGTTTTGAAGTTGTTTTGGGGGTTTATTTGCACAAAAAAAAAAAAAAAAAAAAAAAATGAGGCTTCTGGACATATACCTTGTGCCAGTATATAAATCACTGGCTTTGCTAAGCAAAGGCTCTCCTCTACATCCCGAGCTGAATTTCTCATGCTGCCTGAGTCGTCAGCTGCGTCATTCCTGAGGGAACCTCCCAGGCAGGGCAGCGAACCACCCAGCTGCTGAGCACCTCCTTGAAGGTGTACGTGTTATTGTGCATTTTACCTGAATTGCTTAACAGCACCTATTTCTCTCCATTCAGCAAAGACAGTTAGGAAATACTACGTCTTTTGAGTGTATGCCCACGAATTTGCAGCTTTCATGTCACGGCCTCATTTCATGCAGGGCACAGGGCACCCTGAAGGCAGAACAAAGGGTATTTGTCCATTCCACCTAGTCTTTTTTTCCCTTCCTTAATCTCCAGAGATTTGTTCTTTTATTCCCCTTCTCTTCCATGGAAGACCATATGTTTTTTTTTCAGTGCGGTGTTTTTCCGGTGTGACAATGCCATCAAGAATACTGTAGTAATTCTTTCATGCACCTGTCCTGTCTTAAATCTTGCTTCCAGCTTTCAAGAAAGAGGAGAACAGAGCCAAGATGACCCAGCAACATGCCAAAATTTTGAATGCATCCACTTATCACTGCCCGTTTTCTGCCCCAGTGTCATCTGCATCACTTATTTTTCCTTCTGGTAGGATGGCATGATGTCATACACCCACACAGCCATTGTAATTTCAGTGGTCTTGCACACATATGCTTCTGAGGTACTGAGAGAGTTTAATATTGGAACCGATATTATACAGGACAGCCTGCTAGAGTGGAAGATGCTCTGCTATGCATGCAGTTGCCATTAGATGTCTCTAGCCCCTTGGTCTTGGAAGCAGAGACAGTCAAGCATGACAGTCAGTGGTTGGTGGCAGAAGGTGGAATTGGAAAGTGGTCATTAATCCTCCTAGTTAGGAAGCAAGGGCTGATATAAAGTGTCCAGCTGCTTGGGAAGGAGCTCTCGGACTGCAAACCAAACTTTTTATAAATCAAGGTCCTCTCTGACCTCTGGTGGATCTGGACTTTTGGAAGGAAGCAGTCTAGTGCTCCGTTGAGAACAGAGGCAGTGGTGGAAAGCAGGCCTCAGAACATGGGCCTACAGAATTTGCTTCTCAGTTGTTGAGGAGACTGCAGTTATTTTCCTCAGTTTAGTTTTCTTATTTAAACAACACAATAGATTTTCCCTGTGTGATTAACAGGGATTTTTCAAGGCAATAAGGCTTACATTTCCAAAAAGACTTATAAAACTAAGCAAAGCAAAGCTTCTATTATCTTAGTTGGGGCTGGAGTAGACCTTTAATGTGGATCAGCTTGCTATTTCCATTTTCTATATGAATAAAGCAGCCCAGGGCAAAGTGAAATGACTTGCCATGGCCACCATGCAAGTTAATGGCAGAGCTGAAGTTTGACTAAATGCTCGGTCTGGACAGTTTGTCTCTTTCTAATATTTTCATGCAGCTGATCGCAGAGGAGAATGACATATCTGTTCTTTGCTGTGGGCTCATCAAAAGTAATTAAGAATGGCAATAGTTGTTAAGATGAATGAAGGTCTCAAAGGTAAAGAGACATGGATAGGAAAAACTGCAAAGTACTAATTACATCAATTGTGGTCAATTAGAGAAAACTCTCCCCTCCCCCTCTCCTCTGAGCAAAAGTGTTTTGGAGAACTTGACTCATGAGCTGTGTCTGGTGCTCAGCAAAACCTCATGGGCCCAAAGCTAACTGGAAGAGTCAAAGCAGCAAAACTAGACCAGCAGCAGACGTAAGAATGGCTCCACTACCTCAAAGCAGAAGCCCGTTTCCTCCAGAGTACCCAAAAGCGGAGGCCTGGGGGTGGATGTAAATCCACAGCAAAGAACTGTGCCCTCCTGGAAGGCTGTCCTCCTCCTCTGCCTGCCGCTGGCACCCGGCTATGCCCAGGCAAAGGAAACGCTCACACCAGCGTTGCCCCTGGGCATTCATAATGCATGTGCCCATAGCATTCATCTGGGCATCCCGGCCCTTACTCACGCGACCGCTGCTGGCACTGACAACCCCGCTAAGGACAGGTCCCTCACTGGCAGGCTCAGGCCGGTCATCCTATGTTTGGCCACATCAAATTTTAAATCACTCGCCAAGAACAGCTGCAGGGCCACATAAATAAATAATCATTTCTAAATTTTCCAATAGTTGCTGAACTTCTTGTAAAAAAGAATTAACAAAGACAAATGAAGCAAATTTTAAGTGTTTGAGATTTATGGTCTATGCGATGACCTTGCTTTGAAACAGTGTCGGTGTCATTCCCCTTGCCGACTGAGTGCACACAAGCACACACGCTGTCTCTGCAGCTCTCCCAGCCCATTTCTTTCTGTTTTTATTTTTTTTCTCCACCCTGATTCATAAGGATGTGCCCTATCTTCATGTCTTGGGAAACACATCAGACTTTCAGTAAACGTACACAATGCAGTTCCTTTTTTTCCCAAGAGTCGAAAGGAAAAGGCTCCTCTCCACAAGATAAGCAACCCAGCCACCCATTCGCTCAAGCGAATGCGTAAGGGAAGAGATGACCAGCTTTGTCTTGTGCCCTGTAGGTCTTCAGGCTCCCGCCTTCTGCAGTGGAGACTTCCATTGGTGACGGCCATCTCTTGAGAGTGTCCTGCCCATGGGTCACCCCACTTGAGGTCTGGGACTCTCAGACCCAGCAGTACCTGATGCCTGGCTTCTCCCTTACCCCCTCTCCAAAGTGACAGGCATTTTCCACCAGGGCAACATAATGCCCAAGGAGCCAGGCATTACAGACTGCACTCCATGTTCTGTGGCAGCTGATCCAGCTCCTGTTGAACTGATACCAAGTGATTTCTATGGCTGATGGCTGAAATGTCTTTTAAACTAATAGCATGATGTGGTTCTGATTTAAAAAAATAAAAAATCCATTGACCTAGGGACCTTGAAACTTGTCCAATTTGCCTTACATCCTGACCCCGAGACCGTTAAAGTCAGTTTAAAGTCCCCCTTTGATTTCATCGAACGTCAGATTGGCCCTTGGCAAATGTTTCAATTAATCTTTGCCAGGTTCCATGTTTGTAATGAAATCTAAATTCATGTTAGTTTTGTGCAGTTCCTGTTTTTGTAACAAATGTTCTTCACCGCCTTGTTTCCAATAAAGAGATGTGCTTAGGCCCTACAGATTAAACAGAGCCTTAGATAGAAGGTAAATCTGCAGCCACATGGCACCTACATTTTAGAAGGATGCCATAGTACTGTCTAAACCATGGTGATTATTTATCAGAAGGTCCCCAAATCACTTTTCACCACAGAACGGTCCGCTTGTCCCTTTACCCTCTGTACAAGAACAGTCCCATTATTGGGGAGCAACACTGGGCTCACTGTCTTGGTTACCTGAGGAGAGAGGAAAGAATTGCATCGCAGCAAGAAAAGCCAATAGGGTCAAAATACAGGCAATGACACACTCATCCAGGCTTAGCCACAGAAACAAGAAACCACAGGAGAACCAGTTGCCACCACTCAACTGGTAGAAGACAACTGTCTGCATAACTGCTCTTAGGCTGCAGCAAATGTGAGGTTGTTCACATTAGCATAGACCTCTCTTCTTCCTCGGAGGATGCGGAGATCTCAAATTATCCCGCATAAGCCACTGTGCGTATCAGCAGGGACAGTTGCCATGGATCGGCAGACACTTGATAATTTGTTTCCCAGCAGTAAGTTCTTCATGTGTTCAAACCCTCGATCTCCTTTGAGACTGAAAGGTGCTCTGCAATGTTTTGGAGTGTGCCAGGCATTCTGCCTCGCACTCAGATGCTGCTTACCTCTTTTTAATGCCCTTTTGCTGTAATTTATCCTTAAGAACACAGTCAGAATTGCGGTTCCTGCTATTTTTTATTAACTGGCATTTCTTTTTATTCACCTGCTGACTGGAGTGCTTATTTCAGTGCATATTCTTAGTGCTTGCCCCCCTCTTCACTCCAGTTTGAGGACTCATTTTTGGGGCTGCTCATTCCTGGAATGGCTCTGTGTTTGGTGGTACCTCAAAGTGGGAATAAATCGCTCCCAGATGGGTCGTGAAGACTCTTGCTTCAAAACACCAATATTAATCAGGCTCCAGCCCTTATCTTTTGTATTGCAGCTGCTTGTCTCCTTCATCCCACCAGAAATGTTTAAAACTTAACCAGAGCCAAGAGAGCTTAAATTAGCTTTCAAGGACACAAGCTCTACATCATGTTCACATCCATTCAACTTTGTTTACATTCTCAACAATATCCCGGTATTCCCATCCAATGCTTATTTGAGATCAGTCTGCAAAGCACTTCTTCTGATGGCAACTGGGGTTTCCAATTTGTAGCCCACAAAGGGCCATGATGTGAAGGTGATAACTGGCTTTGGTGCCTTCTAGAATAAAACCTTGCATGGGCAGAAGCCACGGTATGTGTTAACCTTTCAGCATATCTGCGGAGAAAGGCAGGCTGCACGACACATAGCATATGGGAGACCTGGAAAAGTTGATTTAGTGCAAGTCTAGCTTCCACGGCAACCAGCAGCAGTGTCACGTCCGTGGGGTATGTTCTGCCAAGGAAACTTCTGCTGCTGACATGATGCTCAGACCTCACTATCACAGGGTAGTGTTCTGAGGGATAAAGCATTGTGGCACTCCAGTTGACATCATCGCCCTTCTGCTTCTGTGTACCATTTCAGTCTCGTGTGCCATGTCCAGTGTGAGTTTCCACAGAAATAGTACATGCTAATAATTAAAGGATGATGGTCTGCATGTTCTGCAGAAGGGTGACTGAACACATTGGAGTCCCTTGCTGAGCTGCAGCGTGGGTGCCTTTCCTTATCTGGTAGTGAATTGCATATGCTGAATTAACACAGATAAGCTCAGCTGAATAAAAATTCCTCTCACTCACGCTTGTAAATTCATAAATTTATAAACAAAAATTTCCTTCCTCACGTTTCTTGTGGAGCTAGACAGATGTGTACTAAAAAGCCAAGTCTTACCCAAAATATAAGCTCTCTTGGCTAGTAACACACTGCAAGAGATAGATTTAAGAAATGTATGCTGTTCTTTACAAAGTCCAAAATATTGTGTTGTGTTGTGTCAGAGAAGTTCTTACAAGAAAAGAACAGGCTTGATGTAAGGCAGATCCTTATGTCTGACTCTTGGTGGTTAAAACAACAACAAAAAAAAACCCTATAAAGCAATAATTAGAAGGACAAGCGGGAGCAGAGAGCAAAAACAAATGCGAAACATGCAGAGCCTTGGAAAATACAAGAAAGCAGAAAAGGCCTATAAATACTTATGTCAATAAAGCAAACCACTGGCCCTCATTTAATTAGCGATCTTTATTAACAGTGGTTTGTTGACTACTGCGGTGTTTACTTAGGGCCTGCATAAAAAGCATTACAATCAGGAGATAGTGGCATTTTAATCCCCCTATTCCCAGTGTGGAAATGAAAGTGCTAAACTGGTCATTTGTGTCCATCAATAGACCGGGGGCAGAGAGATCACCAATCTCTGTATTTTCTTTGGGAGGAGGGGGTATACCCATGGGCCCAGCTGAGCTGCAGCTTGCAGGGAGGCAGAAGGTAAAATAACGTTGGCTGATGTTGTTTCATCTGTTGCACGTGGATTCAGTCATAAAACCGCAGCCAGCAGAGCCATGGCTGGTTCTCAAATCTACCTCTTCCCGACAGTGGCGTAGCAGGACGTGAGCCCTGGGTCACATATTTTATTTTCAATATTTGAACTCAAAACCCATTAATTAGAAATCTGAAATCTAGGCTACGTCTGACATGTAGACTTCCATTCCAGCAAGGCAAGTCCACTGGAGACTTCAGGTTGGAAGCAGGGGGCCAGGATCCACCTCACCAGTTTATTTACCGCAGTGCTAAGTACTGGAGTTATCCACCTCTATCTCCCTGTTGGCAAAGTAGAAAACAAGATAGTCTTTCCTTTTTTTTTTTTTTTTCCCTCTCTAAAATTGAGAAAACATTGCTCTGTGCCCCATTTCTGCTTCCCTTAACCTGAGGTCAGGCAGGGGGTCAGTCAGATCCAGAAATGGCTTAAAAGGGTTAAATTGAAGTTTTAGATGGGGCTCTTGTGTGACCCCAAGGGATCAGCGCATCACTGAGGCTTGCTGGTACCTCTCCACTCTTTCTTAGTGCCCTGTGCCTGCTCAGAAAGGCCTGCACTGCCTGGGGCTGGTGACAGGAAACTGGTGACAAAAGGGGCTTCCCCTCCGTCCCATTAGTCGAAGGTGAGCGGTGTAGGGGAACATGGCTGGCAGGTGTGGGTAGGGGCCAGGATATTGTCTGCAGTCCTGGCTTAGACCCAGCAGTGCGCTGTCCCCGTCACTGCTTGAACCCTCAGCGTGCTGCGTGGACTCGAGGTGTTCGTGCAGGGAAGGCTAGGGCGGCAGGAATGCAACCTGTCTGGGTTACATTACATCCAACGCCTAATTACAGCAAGAGACTTCCAAGTCAGACGCCGGTGACTAAATGGGCGTGAACCGAAATCCTCTTTCCGGTGAGTCGGCTGGGCTCTGGGGAGGCTGGCGTGTGGCTGGGACAGGGTAAGGTGACCAGTCCCCTGCCAGGTGGTGGGCAGCTGGGTGACATAGCGTGGTGGTATATCCTGTGCTTTCTCCAGGCTTTCTGGACAAGTCCAGCAAGGAACCCCCAGCGTTTGCTGGGCTGAGGCCATCGGCAGAAGCAGAGCAGCTCCTGGGCTGTGGCTTGCAGGTGGTGCGGCCCTGGGAGCCCCAGCTCCATACCCACTGGCACAGCTCAGACATCCTTTAATGCACCCGGAGCGGGTGCATCCTGCCCCTCTACGCAAGGTCACGCTCTGGCTGATGCAGAAACCTTCCCACTTCCTCAAATAGCACAACTAACAACAATTTCACCTCAACCCGCTGCAACGGGGCAGTAAAAAAAATCGAGCTTTTTTTTCCACTTTACGTTTTCCTCAGAAACGAAGGAGAGGCTGAGCTGCACCGTGCTGCCGGAGCAGGCGTCAGGATCTCCGGCTTGCTGCCTCGGTGGCCGTGCTGGGTGTGAAGCATACCTGACGGCTGATGGCATTAATGACCTTTATCTCCAGGAGCGAGGAGAGGAGGGATAACTCACAAATGGCTTTAATGGGGGAACATAAATATAACGGGAGACCCACAATCATATAATTATCTGTCTAATCTGTCCATCTGCTGTACACACACTTTATTGATTATATGCACACACACACAAAACATATATCTGCAATATGTATATATATATTTGCAAAACGCTTAACAAATCATCCACAGACTGGAAGATTTATCCCACTTGTCACTACTGTTCAGGCTGCCATTTACATTACAGCTATTCTTTTCTAGCGTGCCTAACTTTCCTCAGCGTGGCACTTTTATGCTGGCGTTTAAACATTGTGTTTCAGCAATGTTTGAAAGGAAAAATATGAAGAGATCTTGTTCAACCACTTCTAGGTTCAGTAAAAATGAAAAATTACTTTCCCCACATTTTTGTGTTAATAACAAACTCCTCTGCTCAGCGTGACTGATGGTGAGACAATTTACCTGGAAGGCATGGCAATTGTCTCAGCAAAACAAAGCAAGAAACTTCTGTAACTCTCTCTGGTCCTCGCTGCCTGAGGGGAAGGGAAGGGGAAAAAAAAAAAGCAAATAAGACTATTTCCTTCCCAGGGAAGGAAACAAAAAAAGTATGCAGAAGAAAAAAAAAAAAACACCTTTATGTTAGGGTCTGTCAGCACTATTTGTAAATATTCTCCAAACTTGAAGCTTTTTCCTTCCTTCTTCTTAATAAGAAAAAATGTGGGGAGGGGTTTTGCCTTATTCCACAAGAAGAATTGAGCTGCTTCATTGCAGACGAGGATGCCATTGCCCTGCTAACTCAGTTCTGCAGAGGAATGCTGCCAGACACGCAGGAGAGCTCTCAAGAGGTGTGAGGGGATGGCAACACTTCCCCGGGCCACTGCCTACCAGGTAGCACCCACACGGCAACACTCAATTGCTCCTCCAGTACCTCTCCTCGAGAAATAAAGGGGATTTTTGCCCCCCTTCTCTCCCTCTGGCACAAATAAGGAAGCAACAAATCAAAGGACCTAAACTGAAATTTTGAGGTGGCGTGGTTTTAAAAAGTTAGGTTATACATAAAGTGAAAAAAAAAAAAAGCATTGATTTAGGTGTTGTATTTCTTTTCTGTTACCGATACCAACAGAAATGTGTGGAAGCAGGGATGCTCTTAAAGGCAAACAGCACCTGTGGGGTCCTGCCCTCTGCCCTGCCTTGTGCAGGGGCTCAGAGCGATGCTCAGGCAGCCGGGCTGGTCTGGAGAGCTTCAGATCCAAAAGGTGTAAATGGGAAAGCACCAGAGGTGTGCCCGTGGCCAAGATAGCTTTGTCCTAGAGCCTTAACTCATGTGTTTCCTGGCTTAAAGTTTGCTAGTTGTGTGGGCCTAATGACTCCATCAACATTGTGTTGGAAAGGGGAAGGGGAAGGGGAAGGGGAAGGGGAAGGGG
>WHYT01017625.1:181006-194873 GCA_009806455.1 Tetrax tetrax
ACTGGAAGAGAGGGAACATAACCCCTATTTTTAAAAAGGGAAACAAGGAGGACCTGGGCAACTACAGGCCGGTCAGCCTCACCTCTGTGCCTGGCAAGGTCATGGAGCAGATTCTCCTGGAAACCATGCTAAGGCACATGGAGAGCAAGGAGGTGGTTGGTGACAGCCAACATGGCTTCACGAAGGGAAGATCGTGCCTGACCAATTTGGTGGCCTTCTATGATGGGGTGACAGCAACGGTGGACAAGGGACGAGCAACAATATAATCTATCTGGACTTGTGCAAGGCATTTGACACTGTCCCGCACGACATCCTTCTCTCTAAACTAGAGAGGCATGGGTTTGATGGACAGACCACTTGGTGGATAAGGAGTTGGCTGGATGGCCGCACTCCGAGAGCGGTGGTCAACGGCTCGATGTCCAAGTGGAGACCGGTCACCAGTGGCGTCCCTCAGGGGTCCGTGTGGGGCCCAGCCCTGTTCAACATCTTTGTCAGTTACATGGACAGTGGGATAGAGTGCACCCTCAGCAAGTTCGCCGATGACACCAAGCTGTGTGGTGCCATCGACACGCGGGAAGGGAGGGATGCCATCCAGAGGGACCTGGACAGGCTGGAGAGGTGAGCCCGTGCCAACCTCATGAAGTTCAACCAGGCCAAGTGCAAGGTCCTGCACCTGGGTCGTGGCAATCCCAGGCACAAATACAGGCTGGGCGGAGAATGGATCGAGAGCAGCCCTGAGGAGAAAGACTTGGGAGTGCTGGGTGGACGAGGAGCTCAACATGAGCGGGCAATGTGCCCTTGCAGCCCAGAAGGCCAACTGCATCCTGGGCTGCATCAAGAGGAGCGTGGCCAGCAGGTCGAGGGAGGTGATTCTGCCCCTCTACTCTGCCCTGGTGAGACCCCACCTGGAGTACTGTGTCCAGTTCTGGAGCCACCAACATAAGAAGGACATGGACCAGTTGGAGAGGGTCCAGAGGAGGGCCACAAAGATGATCAGAGGGCTGGAGCACCTTTCCTGTGAGGACAGGCTGAGAGAGTTGGGGCTGTTCAGCCTGGAGAAGAGGAGGCTCTGGGGAGACCTGATAGCGGTCTTCCAGTACATAAAGGGGGCCACAAGAAAGATGGGGAGAAACTCTTTAGCAGGGCCTGTTGTGATAGGATGAGGGGTCATGGTTTTAAAATAGAGGGAGGTAGATTTAGATTGGATATTAGGAAAAAATTTTCACAATGCGAGTTGTAGAACACTGGGACAGGTTTCCCAGAGAGGTGGTGGATGCCCCATCCCTGGAAATGTTCAAGGCCAGGCCGGATGAGGCTCTGAGCAACCTGATGTGGTTGGAGATGTCCCTGCTCCTTGCAGGGGGGTTGGACTAGATGACCTTTGAAGGTCCCTTCCAACTCTAACCATTCTATGATTCTATGATAATTTCTAGCAGGGGACAGGACCAGACCCCTGTTTTTAACGGTCTGCTTTTCATCTCTGTAATCCCTATCCCACCTCTCATTCTGCTTTTCACTTCAAAATAGCCTTGCCTGCCTCCCCCTCCTCCATCCTTACTGTTCTGATGTTCCCTGCCACAATTTCTCCAAAGGCAGGACAGCAAGGCTGTTCAGTTAGAACAGTCCATTTCCAAAAATAGGCGCACACAGTTTGAAGTACATTATAGGAGTTTATGCTACACCTGAAAACACTCAGGGCAAAATAAAACTCTGGGATCCACTCGAACTCTGCACCTACAGAGAGGTCTCTGCTGCTGTTTTATCCACTTTAACTTAAGTGATACAAATTCTGTGTAGGGACAAGTCCTAAATAGCCAGTAATTTGCAAGCCAGGCTTAAATTGAAGCTGGGCCCTCGAATAAGAACTGTGACAGAGGAACAGGTTGCTGGGGGGCGATGAACTACCGCGCATCAGCTGCATCAGGGTAATGTGCCTGGCTGCAAACGTGCTCAGCCCATGGTGCCTGCAGCGAATGTGATGCACCCCTCACCCCTGCCAGCCCTGCTTCGCCCATATCCAGGGTGAGAGCAGGCATGCAGGCGTTGTACTAGCCTGGCTGATGTGCTGTAGACCCACAGGGGTACCTCTCGCGCTAAAAGCACCCACAGACCCCAGTTCACCTTCTTCTTTCTTTCCTCCAGCGCTAGGCGTACCCGAAGCCCCCCGAGAACTCCACTTGCCCTTCTGGCAGCTCTCTCCCCGTCCTCTCCCTGGTGCTGCTCCAGCCGCAGGGCTGGCTGCTCCCACGCTCCCATTTGTATGTCGCTCACGCGGCTCTTCCCACTTAGAGCTGTCTTCTGCATCCTGCTGCCAAGAACCGTCTCTATTTGAGACTCCCTTTCAAACCCGTGATTACCAGAAGCCTTCCTCTCATCTCGTCTCTCTCTTCAGCTCTTCTTTAGCATTCGCTTCTTGGTCTGCGTTTTATTTTTGTCTGCGGGTGCGTGCGTGCTCCAGGGCAAGGAAGCCCCACATGTGCCTCCCCGCACTGCAGAAATGATGCAACGGCACGCTCCTCGCTACACAGAAGTGGTGCCTCATCAGCTGAAGGCTGAAAGGACAGCGCTGTGATTAATTTTTAACTGTTATGCCCGAGTGTGCGATCGGTAATACTCCCTTGTCTTCTCCCTACCGGTGAGGCAGGCTCCTGCATGGAGAGTAAGGCAGAAGAGGAGCAGAGGTGCCAGCCAGCTGCCTGCAAGTCCCAGCTGATCTGCTTTCCTCCAGGCCATCTTCTAGCAGGGCGTTGGAGACCAGGCTGAGCACAGCTTGGTGCGGCAGGCTGCAGGGGAGCATAGCGATGGGAAGCTGTGGGCGCAGAGAGACTGTACAACCGAGTCAAAATGTTTAAGCCGGAGTTTCGTTTTCAAGTAGCTGTGCTGGGTAAGCGGGGAGAGGACGCAGATGGCTGACAGACATTGCTAAGGCCAAGTCCATGGACCATGTTCAACTGCTCATGCTCAGTAGGACTCCTTTTTTAATTAATTAAGGTTTTTCACCTTCAGAGATTTTTAAAAAGGTTCAAACGGTTCCTCTGAGCTACAGATTTCACACAGGAGAAGGGTTGCGAGAAATCACCATTTAATTAAACAAACATCTCTTTGGCCGATGACCCTTCTCCAAACTCGGCACCTCGGCATCATTACAGCCCCGCACAAACCGTAGCAGTTAGCAGTCTGCTTCAGGATTACAGTGTTCCTAGCAAGAGAAATTGCTCCTGAGATCATTTAACCTCCCCGGGGAGATGACAGGAAGGAATTAATCTTCCGCTGCTAATCCGCCCTGTGCTGCTGGATCAAAAATTGGCATCGATGGGGGTGCCTGCGTAGGGGAGCCTGCGGTGGCATTTACCATCCGTATATACTCCCTCCCACCCCCTCCCCAAGCGCGGCTGCGGAATCAGGGGGCAGCTATTTCAGGAAGTCAACGTAATGTACTATTAAACCGTTTGCGCTGGCTGGGAAGGAGGATTGGTTTCTCGTGTTACTCTTCCAGTCCTATCTATGTCAGCAAGGTGAACGCTACAGAAAAGCTTTCACTTCAGTCTCAGGAATCAGCCTCCTAATCAGTTTTGCTGCTGTTTGCCATCTCTTTTATTTTATATTTATTTATTTTATATTAATATTATTAGATTTCTTAATGATTTGTATATATTATTCACCAATGCCCAGATACAACAGTTTTTTATTCCACAGAGTGCTTGTAGGAAATAAAATGCACTGGCATGACCCTGTGCCCAAGAGAGCTTTTGTATAAGCAGCAGCTCTGCAACTGTTTTGGAAACATTTTTTTTTTTTTCCTAGTGAGTACAATGGATCCAAAGAACAATTCAATATGTTTGTGGACAATCTGCGAGCAGAGAGGGGGTTCCGGTTTAGAGAGTTGAGGCGGAGCAAGTCCTGGAAAAGGGACAATACCCTGGGATACAGCGACCAACCGTACAGCGTGCATAGCAAGTAGTAAATGACCTTAGCGACTGGCTTGTGGAAAAAAATTAATTTGCTAAAGAGCATTGGTACTAAGTCACCTCGAAGAGTTGTAAATCACAGGCCTGTGCAAAGGGAAGCTGCTCCTGCGTAGTCTGTGAGCAGGGATGGACTATTACGATGGACCGGACTGTTCCTAACCAGCTTGAACTTAATAGAAGGAGCCCAGGAAATAGGCTTGTCCAAATCAAAGGCTAAGCTTCCGCTGACATTGGCAGAGGCAGGATGGGCCCGAACGGGCAGATGGACAGTAGAGGACGGCTGCCCATTTCCTTCTCTGCAGCATCCAGGTTTTCATCCCAGGTCCAGCTGCCTCTGCTGAGACTTGCTGTGTCTGTGGCTCCCACATCACTGGGCAGCAGAACCGAGGGCTGGGAGCAGGGTGCCCAGTCCAGGCCCTTTCCCTGGCACGGAAGATGCCATGGATAGGACAGCCAAGCCCAGAGCAGGACAAAGAGGCAGCAAGGGCTCTCAGAAAGGTTCTCACTGGCAGAGGAGTGGGCCGCCCCATGTGGGAGCAAAGTCCATCCCTTCTGTTGCTAAAATCAACTCTGACACAGGCACTTCTCTGCCCTAACTGATCCAAACACTGGTTTTATTTTCACTAGCACACCACCAAACAGGATTTGCAACAAGGAGGTGTGAGGGATAACAGCCCATCCCTCATGCACGACAGAGCCTGCAGGCTTCTCTTGCTGCTTTCAAGTTTCCTCTGCATTAATCCCTGCAGTAACACATGATCACCAGGAAAACCTTGGGAAATAGGGGGCGCGGCGATATGCACACTTTTCAGAGAGAAAGGTATAAAAGGAAGCAAAGAACATCACAGTGGGAAAACGTTGGATGTTTGCTCTTCCTTTTTTTTTTGTCAAATGGTGATTATAAGAGAAAACAGTCTTTCTGTACCAGTCAGAAAAAAAAAAGGAAACATGTTCCACTTCTCAAAAAAAAAAAAAAAAAACCAGTGAAATATGAGATGCTATTTCTCTAACCCAGAGAAGCAAAGCAGTCTTCAGGGGTCTGTGAAAGTTTGTGAAGGTGCCCCTGCAGCTATTGTCCTAAACACCGAAGAAAGCTTGTTTCCCAAACAGGCAAGGTGGCACAAATTACTTCATCAAGGTGCTTGTCAGTTCCTGGGTATCCCCAGCTACCTACACTTACCTCCAGTGCCCCTCACCTGCAGTTTTGGAAAGTTTTCCGTAGATGACCAGCTGATTGTGCAGCTCTCTGAAGCTGCTCCCCATCTCTCTGGAAATGTCACTGAGCCCCACCAATGCTGGTCTTGACGTGGCTTGCTGTCGCTGTACCCTCCAGATGCTGATGCTGGAGGAAACCAGGGCTCCCTCTGAACAGGGCTTTTGTCTTCTCTGCTCCATGACAGGAAGCTGCAGGTAGCAGCCAGGATATACAGAATATACTTGTGGAGAGCACAAACATTGTTGTTCTTTATTTCTGGGCTGGAGTCATGGGTTATCGTCTTTTAAAACAATTGATAGCTCAGATGACACAATGATCCAATAGAATTATTTCACACAAGGAGTCGTTCAGGCTAGCAGTAGTAAAAGACATATACATGACATCGCCCTTTGACAGTCAATTCATGTTCCCCATCCAACACAACATGGTTAAAAACAAACAAACAACCTGGTACGAAACAGAAGTAGCTGGAGCAGAATGTATATTTTATTTTGCGCCCTTCAGTACAAGAAGAATGTTGAGTTGCTGGAGCACATCCAGAGAAGGGCAGTGAAGCTGGTGAGGGGTCTGGAGCACAAGTCTTATGAGGAGCGGCTGAGGGAACTGGGGTTGTTTAGTCTGGAGAAGAGGAGGCTGAGGGGAGACCTCATTACTCTCTACAACTCCCTGAAAGGAGATTGTAGGGAAGTGAGTGTTGGTCTGTTCTCCCAAGTAACAAGTGGATAGGATGAGAGGAAATGGCCTCAAGTTGCATCAGGGGAGGTTTAGATTGGGTATTAGGAAAAATTTCTTTACTGAAAGAGTGGTCAGGCACTGGAACAGGCTGCCCAGGGAAGTGGTGGAGTCACCATCCCTGGAGGTGTTCAAAGAACATGTAGCCATAACACTTCAAGATATGGTGTACTGGACATGGTGATGTTGCATTGACAGTCGAACTTGATGATCTTAGAGGTCTTTTCCAACCATAATGATTCTATGATTTTTATATTAAAAACTACTTGCAGTGATAGATAGTAGCTCGGTACAATCCAAAAACCAGCCACCTACATTATGCATTATATCAACACTTATTTTAATTCCAACGAACTGTAGTTTGGGGACTTTTACTAAAATAGACACTGTAAATGGTATCCTGATGGATTACGTTTTGCTCAGAAGTAACTTCACTTGGACACCTCCGAATTCTGTTTGTCACTTGTTCTTCTCTGAGTTTTTCTGCATGCCAAAAAAAGAAACAATAGAATAAAAATAGAGCTAGCTGTGTATCCGTGGTGAGAATGATCTTCAATATAGCGTGCAATTGGTCTCCAGTCGTAATTACTACCTTTTTACACTCTAACAATGGATACGAAATTGTGTTTCCTTTCCTTTCTAGAGCCTTTGCTGTGTGAGTCTCTGTGTTCAGGAGCCGTGCTTTCCCCCGCCCCCACCTTAAACCCTTTCCCGACACCAGTAACGCACCGCCTAAGCAAACACCACACGCGTATGGCTATATACAGAGCGTATCGCCTAAGCACGTAACCCACGCTGAGGCTCTGCCAGCGCTGCTGACGGTGCTGACTCCGCTGGGAGCGACGGGAGCCAAGGCAGCGCTGCAGCCAGCGGGAGCCAGAGCCCTGCCTGCACGGAAGCTTAGGCTGGCTCAGAGGGACCCGGCATTAGCTGAGGCCGCTTCTCTAGAATAGACAGGGGCGCAGCGTTTGCAAGCCTGGCCCTCAAAGACTGAAAATAAGGGCGATTTGCTGTATCACTAACGCGCAAGATTTTTCCACTCCTCTTTCCTCACAGAATCAGAGGTGAGGTATTGTAGAAAACACAGCTCGGGAGTTATCAAAAGGAACATGGACAATTTTAATTCCTGGAAGATATGTTTATATTTTTGCATATTTTTCAATGCATAGTTGCCCTTTTTAACGGGTGGCATGGCTAAAATGTAGCATTCATTTCTATTAGAAATTTGAAACAATGAGTTATTTCATTGGTGCAGCCCTGTTTCTTTGCAAACGCTAGACTCCTAGAATGCAAGAGGAATTCAAGCAAGAGGAGACAATTTCTTTGCCTGGAGCTGCAACTTTTGTCTGGAAGCACTTGAACCCCAGAGCACTTTCTCTGAGCGTTTTCTCAGTCCTGCTATGAGTGGTGCTATGCTTACTGCTTGCTTGCCAACTTTCCTCAAGCTGTTCGTGTCGTTTCTCTTACCTGCCATACAAACGGGCATCCTCTTCTACCTATTTCCATAGCTACCCACTTCAGTTTAATCTGTCTCTTAAACAAAAGACAGTGGGTACACACTTCCTTTTCCCTATATCAGCCAGGTTAATGATAATAGTTAAGACCCAGTGCTGTGTTGGGGATATTCAGATCAATGATCACTGCTTTGTTATTGCTGTGACTGCAATGATCGGCATCGTTCAGCCCGAATCCTGTTGGGAGACCGCTTCAGAGGGAAGTGGCCACTGGCGTGTGCTTTACCTAGTCTGCACTCCCCTCTCTTCTCCGGGATGGCTCCCGTTCACAGTGCAGTACCAACATCCCCGCTGCTCCCTGCTGAGGTCTGAGCCCTTAGGTCGCTCCTTGGTGGGGAGCTAGGACAAGACTGGGATATCATCTCCAGCCCCAGCACCCGAGGAGGCAGGGCCCATCATGACAACAGCTGCATTGCCAGGAGATCCCAAATGCCCCTGTCGCAGGGAGTGAGTCTTAGGCAAATGCCTGTGGTGAGACACAATTTGACTTTCTTTTCTCTTGGCTGGTTTGAGGCAGGCCCAGAACAAGCTCGGTCCCGGTACGAAAGCCTCCATCATCTTCAGACCACTGGCTCCAGCGATGAGCGTTTCTAAAACTCTCGACTTGAAAAGACATCTAATCTCCCAGTAAATCTACGAAAATCAGTCTCACCTCAGAAACAAGTTTACTAAAATGTTACAATGCTTTTAGTACTGACAGTAAACTGCAGCCGAATTTTACTGGGAGGTGCTCAGTAGTAACGAGGCTTTTTCAGCTCTTGCGTTATTTAAAGGTTAGCAGCAGAAGGGCATATTACTTAAGATATAGGACAGCATATATATGTAACGTTAATAATTCTTCAAATAGCGAGCCCTGAAAATGACTGTGCAGGTGTAGCCTAAGGAACCACATAAACATCAACCAATTATTTTTATGTTTTTCCTTTCTTAGTGTAAGCTTCAGCAGCTGGGTCCCGTATGAATATGTCATGACAGATGACAGTGACGTAAGCAGATGAACCCTAAGGCAAACCCACTATCCTGTCAAGGAGAGGGCAAAGCTGGGTCCCCTAAATATGCATAGGCTGTGTCACTGACAGCGATTTACCGTTGTGGTCAGGCGCCTGGAGTCTATATTCTTCCCCAAGAAGCAGGTTTTAAAGTATTTTTAGTCATGAATACCATTAAAGTTTGTCTTCAGTAAGAACTGCTGACAAAGGAGAGTCCAATCTTTCCCAACCTGGCGAAATGTCACTTTTTTTTTTTTATTAATCTGGCATTTAAAACAATGCTTAACTAAGCCCTGCTGGCCTTCTTTCCTATCCCACGCAGGCTAAGGTCTATAGCAGTCAAATGAGAAGCAAAAGGATTACCCCAATGATTTGCCATAAATGTTTACAGTATTGTAATTTGGCTTCCACCTGTGCCTTGTCTGGCTTTGGCCATGTGGTTCAAAACACTGAAGATAGAGGCAAACATACAGTTTCTGCCTTTAAGGTGAGGCCGGCAAGATTTTTAGCGTCAGTGTGGCACAAAAGGAGTGGCTAATCCATCACCTCTGTGAGGAGTTGTGTAAACAAAGCAGCCACCCTGTGTTGCTGGGAGCGTATAGCCTGTTGCTCGAAAGCTTGGATTGGTTCCTCTTCTGGCTCGTGCCGCAAAAAAAAAAGGCAGGATGATTGCAGAGGTGCATACGACAGTGCAAAGCAAGGGCCAAATCTCACACCCAGTGAGAGAACTGTCAGCGGGGGCATTCAGAGCCTGGTTTAAATATTAAATCCTTCTCCACATCCCCTTTTTCAGTCGTGTTCTCCCTTTGAAACACCTTCTTTGCTCTCAAGCGGTGACCAAAGACTTTCTGTCACATTTTGAAGGATCGTCAGTGATTTCTTATGGCAGAGATTCATATTAGCGGAAGCTGGTGTGCATACTAGCTAAAATAAACTGTGCTCAATCAAATAAAAGGGAGGATGTCAGTATAGAAAAGCCGGTTTGGAATTTGCAGCCAAAACAGGAATCAAATCCCTCTGCATCAAACTTTTCTGACTGAATTTAATCTCTGGATTTTAGAGACTAGCTCTTGCATGAGGCAAGAAGGGGCTAACACATTGTTTTCTGGCACGTCGACTCATTTCTAAATGATGCTCATTTTCTTTCACATTTATTTCTAAATAATTGTAAATACAAAACTTTACAGATGGAAGATCTGGTGGCACCTCAAGGTTTCTGCTGCTTTGTCCCTTGGAAATTCTGGGCACCGCAAATCATTCCTCCTGCTCCGGGTGGCAGATGCGAGTTACGCTGAGTTTAGCGGATGGCATCGGTTGGGTTTGCCAGCAATGTGGGTTTAAAAGCCTTCCACCTCCTGCCTTGCTCACTTGACAATTGAAATTGTGGAGGTCGATTTTCAAGGTAACAGGGGAGTGAGATGAGTGGGATATGCATGTGTGCGCACGATGTGATGAGCGCGTGGCTGAGCACTGGATGTGTGTAAGTGGTTAAGCCCTGCTAAGCCCCAAGTGCTCCAGCCTGTCCTCTGCAGCAGAGGAAGAAAGGACTAAGCCTGGCCCGGGGCCCTGAGGTACAGCACCAGATCAGCAGCGCTTGAGCAGCATTCCTTGTAGACGCCTCGCCCCTGTCACTTTCCACTCTTCTGCGCTCAGCTCGCTCAGAGCCGGACATTTCTAGGCCGGTGCCTGGCAGCCCTAACTGCACCACAAAGCTGAGGCAAGAGCAAGGGGCTCCCTCGGAGAGCTGCCCCCACGAGGGTAGGGGCTCCTGGGCTATTACTCCCCTGGAAACCCAGCCCTGTTTCCTCTCCCTCTGTCTCTGCCCCCAGCATACTGGTGAGCCGCACCACAGCTGTCAGCCCGGCTGGCAGGGGCAGAAGGGATGCAGCGCAGCTGCAGCGGTGGGGTTGTGTGGGGCAGTACGGAAAGGAGAGCTTAAATGAGAGATGTTCAAGGAAGAGGGGCTGCCCAGGCTTTTTCAGATGCAGTTTCTCTGTTTCTCCCCGCTCAGGTCCAGACTGGCTACAGAGCCAGTTTTCTCACATCTCCCACCCCCTCAGAGCTTGTCAGTCCTGGAAACTCTCAGACCACATTATAGACAAGCCCTCACCTACATTTCAATGTCTTTACAACCCCTCCTCATGCTGCCCCTCCTTACTGTCCCATACATTTCTCCCTTCTCCCTTGCCACCTTTATTTTTTTCTTGGTGCCCATATATATCAACTCAAATGGCTATTTCCAGTGATTCTGTATAAAAGAGCAGTGAAAGAGCTGACTGAAGAGTCAGAAAAGAGAATAAAAGCCCCTAATCCAGGACATGGTCTGGAAAAGGAGACAGGGAAGGAGAGTCAAGTGAAGAAGTCATACAAAAAGCGAGGTGATATGTGAAGATTTAGGGCTTTGCAAGACACTATTGGAGGAACAGAGATGAAAACACATGAGCTACCCATGCCATCTGTCAATGTTTGCACAGAAATCCCACCAAACCAAAAATATTGTTAAAAATCCGTTAAAGTTGCTCATGGCACATCCCACCAACAAAAACATTAGAAAGCCATGAAGTCCCTAGCCAAGACTTCCCTCGGGTTTTGAAGCCCTTAACCACGGTTTCACCTTCAGCACGTCACCCCGTTGACTTCTACAACCCGCAGGCTTCCTCCTTCCCTTCCCACTCGAAACCTTTAACGCGAACCCTGTGCGCAAACCTCTCCTGCTGAGAAAACAACATGCAACACCGCACTTCCTCAGCGCGCTGCCTAATTCTCATGCTAGCGCAGGGAGCAGGTGAGAACTTCTCAAAACCATGAACTCTGCTACAATTGATTCCCGCTTACAAGCAGACGAATGCTTCGCATCACCCACGATCCCCTCACGTACCACCCTTCCACCAGCTGCTAAAATCCGACGCCCCGACCCCCAGCTGCTCCACAGGACGCTGTCGATCCGCACAACTTCTCCTCTTGCAAACCACACCGCACGGTCGGAGCTTAGGGTTGTGCAGCTTGTGTGGGGAGGGAGGGAGTAGGCGTGTGGGTTGTGGGTGGTGGATGCAGCTGACGTAATGTGGAGAAGGTGAAATCACGTTCACAGATAGTGAGAGCGAGCTGAAGACTACACGGGCAACTTCGTTGATTGTTTGTTTATACGGCTCTGGTAGCATCTTGTATAGATGAGACACTTTTTTTTTCTCTTTTGAGTAAATTCTGAGAGAAAACAAGAGTAGCAGCAAGGAGTGACCACAAAAACCTACCAAAATAATATTTTATTGGCATTCTTTCCAAATTTTTTTTTTATTGACACCCTAAGGTGACAACGCTAAGTCTTTCCCCCTCCCATTTTTCTCCCCAAGTTGGTGTGAATACATAAGAGTGCTTTTTTTGCCATTACGCTGTGCGTTGCCTAGGACATGGCCACAGCACCTCACAAAGCTCCAGGCTGCTGCAGGATTGGGTAGGAGGAGCAGATGGCCTGAGAGAATGCAGCCGTTGGTTGAACAACAGAAATCAACTGTACACAGCAAAGGAAATTATTCTAAAAGGGGTAAACTCATTGTGCAGAAGCAGTAGAATATATCTTAAAGTGCACCTCTGCTCACAGTTTTCACCGTCCTCCAACACTACTGCACCTTGCCTGTGTGGCTTAGCATTTTTATCCATTTTTGGCCAATCAAAATTAAGCTAGGATTTATTTTTTTTTAAGTAGCTGCTGATCATAGGTGCACCTGCTTTTGCATACAGGTAGTAGCTGAGTGCCCCAAAAATGAATGCTTTCATAATCAGTGGCTATTTTGGAAAGCACCTCCCATAAGATACCTACGCAGTGCACCGAACTCTTTCTGCAGAATCCTCACAACACGGGGAGGGAACAAGAGCACCGTGTTTGTCCTGATGTCAGTATTTGTAATGACCATTGGGATCCCAGTGGTATCACAGTTCAAAACGTGCACAACCCCTGCTGAGAAGGTGCCAGTCGGCGCGATACAGGCATGAACAATACCTGGGAGCTGCCTTGTCGCCTCGCATTGCTTTGCAATGTCTGGCCTCGTTGCACCTCTACCTCTGCTCCACCTTCCCCAAAGTCCCCCGCTGTTGTTCTGCTCTTCCTTGGAGCTGCAGGATACCTTCCCCACCTGAGCAGCAGGGAGCTGCAGGAGCTCTGCATCCTCTGTACAACTCTCCCTTCCCCCAGTGTCACGCCAAAGCAAAAGGGATCCCCAAGAGACTCGGTGTCTGGGACTCCCAGGAGACAAATGAGTGAAAGAAGGTTGTTGGGGTAAGCAGTCCCGTACCCTGGGGAAAAGCAGGGTGGGAAAAGAAGCCAGGGTCCATCTTGTAACCAAACCAGCTACAGGGTTTGGTCCCCCTGATGAGGTCACATCAGCTAGGAGAGAGCGAAACAAATGGCCAAGTACCTTCTCTTCCACCCATACCAGTCTGTGACTGGAGAGATCATGATCCTCTTCGCACTACTATAAAATAATCAAATATGATACATCATTATTTAGCAGGGTACAGTCTTAAATCATCAGCAGCAACTAGAGAGGTAGAGAGCAGAGCTCATTTAAACACAAGGAGCAAAAGATCCTGCTTGAAATCCGGCAGCCCAGCTCTTTGCGGGGTGGGCTGGCCAGTCACTGTCCTCTGGCAGCCAGATCAATGCTTCCAGCCAGATGCCGCGTTGAGAGGAGCACTTCCCCGCAAATCACAAGGCTCCGAGAGAATCTCTTTTCTCATCAAATGCTTGGCTTTTTCTAACAAGGTTTCCCCAAAAGATACCAGTTGTGATTATACCAGCTACCCAGTTCAGCTTAGCTGATTGAAAAGAAACCATAAGTTTAAAAAAACTTTAAGGTAATCCTGAACATGAACTTAGTGGTGCACAGGTTGGAAATGACGCAGGATAAGAGCTGGTTTGATAGCCTCTGAGAGGCATAAATCTTTCCTGTGTCCAGGACGCCAATTTGTGCATGTTGTGGGAGACCTTGGATCAAGCCAAGAAACCCTACATCTGCTAAATCATAGAATCATAGAATGGTTTGAGTTGGAAGGGACCTTTAAAGGCCGTCTAGTCCAACCCCCCCACACACCCCCACACACAAGGAGCAGGGACATCTCCAACCAGATCAGATTGTTCAGAGCCCCATCCAACCTGGCCTTGAACATTTCCGGGGATGGGGCATCCACCACCTCTCTGGGAAACCTGTCCCAGTGTTCCACCACCCTCATCGGAAAAAATGTCTTCCTTATATCTAGTCTGAATTTGCTTCCTTCTATTTTAAAACCATTACCCCTCATCCTATCACAACAGGCCCTGCTAAAGAGTTTCTCCCCATCTTTCCTATAAGCCCCCTTGAGGTACTGCTATCAGGTCTCCCCGGAGCCTCCTCTTCTCCAGGCTGAACAGCCCCAACTCTCTCAGCCTGTCCTCATAGGAAAGGTGCTCCAGCC
>WHYT01017626.1:16962-44761 GCA_009806455.1 Tetrax tetrax
GCCTGTCTTTTCTAAAAAGCCTGTACCCCTCCATGTTGACGCTCCAGTCGTAAGAGTCGTCCCACCACGTCTCCGTGATGCCAACAAGGTCGTAGCCCTGCTCGTGTGCACGCATCTCCAGTTCTTGCTGTTTATTCCCCATGCTGCGTGCGTTGGTATAGAGACACTTCAGCAGGGCCCCCGACAAAACCGACTTGCTGGCTGGAGCGACAGGTGTTCTTTTGTATCGCAGTTTAGGTTCATTTGCACTTCCCTGCGATCCTTCCCCGACTTTTGGGCACTTGGTGCTGGCACTGGTCCCATGCTGATAGCCATGCTGACAGCCGTGGGCTGAACTGTGCTCCCCCGCCCCCAGCATGCCCCAACATGTTTGTCTTAAATACTGTACCTAAATCTGTTTCTGAAGGGGTATTTTCCTGAGCAGGCTGGGAGGCAGAATTGAAAATCTCTTTGAAGGAAAGACTCTTAATAACGGAGAAAGAGCACCAGCCAATAAAATAAACGCATGCAGTGATATTTCCAGGATCCCTTCTATGAAGTGTCTGTTCTATAGGATGAATATACCAGGGAAACACATAGCTGTTTTGGCTGGAGCAGACAGAAGTGACTGCAAGATACAAAGAAATAGAACTCAGTGTTAGAAGCAGGCTGGTGATTTTTATTTTTTCTTTGTTGAAGCTGTACTATAACAATCAGCATGTATTAACCATTTGGCTGAATAATCCAAAGAAGGTTGTAAAATTCCTATCACTGCATTTACTTAAAATTAATTGGACAAAAAGTTTTCAGTTCAATCTCCTGAGCGATATTTTTGTGATAGGACATGGCAAGTAAAGCTGTGAATATGTGTCTGGATTCTGCTGAAATGATTGAAGTGAGAGGAAATTTCCATGTGGTGATTGATAGCAAAAGCTCTTCAGGACATGTTCTCAGCTAAAGCGTATCTGGCGTGGTTGTCATGCAGCTGCACAGGAGACAGGGTGACAATACGCTTTCCTGTTCTCAGTGTCTAGTTGTGCCACAAGTAAAACTTGATATTATTTTTTCATTCAGTGAAACTTTCAGTGTTTATATACTTTGTTCTTACATTACATACAGTGGCTTATGTTGTCCTACCATGAAACAGAACTGCATAAATAGCACTGAAAAAAGCAATGTTTGTGATCCATAGAGCAAACAGTAAAAACCACTGAATTCCTCAAACTTTGCAATGCAAGTTCCGTGTAGCTCTGTGTGCAGAAGTGCTACAGTAGTGTAATAGGAACAGTGTCCTCTCCAAAGAAGGAGCTGAACCTCCTCAGCAAACGGGCGGTTAACTTGTGCTTGATGGAGCTCGACAGCAGTTGTGTTAGCTCCTCCCCCGTGAAAATTCATTAAATCTATGCTTTGAGTCAAAATCTCAACCGGTGCAATTTGGCATGGCCACATCCCAAGGCAGCTGAGACGGCATCAACGGGAGTGAAGGACCAGGCTCTCCATCCACAGGTGGAGTCCGTGTCTGCCGTGTGTCTGTCTTGGACAACCCAGCTCAGTACTGGAAAGCAGGGAGAGCGGGCGGACGGGATCCAACCACCACCGTGGGTTATTAACAGCTAGCAGTGTCTTTGTATCGCTTCAATTATGCTCCCCTGTAATGAGTTCAATATATTTCTGTAATGTTACTATAAAGCTGCCTATGGGATGACAGGAATATATGGTATGATGTTACAGTCCCTTCATAACATCCCGGAGTAATTAGGACATAAAATTGAAGTGAAACTTTAAAACACGTTTCGGCTCTGTTCTATATATATATTACTCTTCAGCGGGCAAGGACAGTAATTTAATATTGACTTCTGACTGCAAGATTACCGTATAATCTAAATGCTAATAACAATTAAAGCACAGCCTGGTGATTAAGATGTCTCTCGGAATATTGAAAATACAGGTAATAAATGGTGTAAGGATGTGAAGCAAAGCTGGAATTCAGGAATCTGTTCTGAAGGCCTGTGCTGAGAAAAAATAGCCTGGGCTGAAGAAAAGTTTTCTGCACAGTCTGTGTACTTCTTCGATGCCAAGCCCTCAAACACACGGTTTTGTATGATATATTTTTATTCCAGGCTCTATCACACAGAAACCAGACCTTTGAAGCCCAACTGTCCTTTTTTTCTTTCTCTCTTTTCTACAAGCAATAATTTGTCTTGGGAGAGGTTAAAGCAGTGTCTTCCCTCACAGACTGAGAGCAATATTTTCTTTTGAAAGCTAGTTCTTATTAATGAATTACACACTTCGGAGTTTTCTAGGAGGCAGAAGAGCTACGAAAGGCAGCTAAAACATGAAAGAAATGAAATGCATAAACCCTTTAAAAATATCCAGCCATATGTGAAAAAGTGTGCGATCTATTAAGCAAGAGGGGTGCTGTGATAAACGTGCAGCACAAAAGGTCTCTTGCCTCAGCTGTTAGCTCTTCCAAAACGCTGGCTGTGTTTAGCTTTGCTTGCAGCCTAAAGCAGTAGCACTTGTTCCCCTGGCTAATATCCCGAATTTAATGGATTCTTAAGGAGGTTATTAACAGTAATGTACTAGATCTGGAATATGATTGCTGGAGCAATCAGGATCTGGATTCTGGATTGGTACCTGCCTTGCTGACGGCTGCCTGGGAAGCTGTGGAGGGGACGTGGTGGATTCTAGTGCATCCAGGATCTGTCCTGACATCTTCAGGACATCTCTGCCAATGTATTACCACACTGAGAGAAATCTGCCTGTGTGGCCTTTGGTTTCATATTGCCGTGCCCACTGTAGCACCCTTGAAGATGCTCACTGATGTGTTTGTGCAGAAGGCAGGTTCAAAAGCTTCTGCAAATTTCTTTCGTTTTTCAGTCAACAGGTTCATTTCAGCTTTTGAATTCATTCTCGTATAAGAACTGAAATTCTTTTTTTTTTCTTTTTAAGTGATAAAAAAAAGCTTTGCAAGATTGTCATTTTTTTCTTGGGCTGTAAATTTCTCCATCTGCTTCCTCAGATGCAGAGTGACCTAGCAGTGCGTGGAACAGTTGTCACAAGCCACGCGGTGCCTGCCCAGGGATCCTTCCCTAGCCAGTGGCTTCTTGTGGGTTTTTTCAGCTTGGTTTAATTTTCTACATCGTGGAACTCACAAGGCTCAGAGATTTATTTTGCCTTTTTCTATTTTTTTTCTTCTGTAGTTTAGGGGGAGGAATGGGGCAAAATGAGGCTGTAGAAATATATCAGTTACAGACTCTTCCAGGCACCCAGTTCCCGCAAGCAGTGGGAATTGCACGCTCTGAACCGCCAACGCGCGGGTGGAGGGGCTGCTCTCACCCCGCAGGGTACTGGTTCCTGCCATCGGCCCTGGAGCCACATGGCCCTCAGCGCTTCAGCAGCTGGAAAGAACAGGGACCTGCGTTGTGGGTGTATAAAGTAAACCATGCTTTTGGTGCCATGTTTTGTATCGGAGAAGGCGGTTAAAAGAGACGTGATGGGGAAGTGTTACATTCTACAATAAAAATTATAACTAATGACTTGACTTCCCATTCCCCTTTGTGTTCAGAGAAAGGCAGACAGAAGAGAAATAGTTGAAATAGGTTTGGTTTATATTTTTCACTTCCTTTGCTGTTCAAATGTCTTTGAAATGCCAGGATTTATATAGGTAGAGGTGCTGGTTTGTTTTTCTGTTCTTTCTCTCTTCCATTTATCTTTGTTCCAATCCCATATTTTGGGATTTCTGTAGTGCATCCAGGTTAACACAAGAAATCCAAACCTCACTGTGGATTTCTAGCAGATTCCCCTTTTGGGGGGATGGAGTTCAAAGGCCCTGGCACAGCATGGCAATGGTGCCTGTTGAGCACAAGCTGTGGATGCTTTGAAGTCATGCTTTTCTGTGTGACTCCTGGTTACAGAGGCGAGCTACAGGTGGTAGATCTTTACTGGAGTATATGGGAAGAGATACTGAAAATATTGCTAAAATCAGCACTTGAGTGCTGAGGGTGCTGCTATGATTGGGCCTGCAAGGAAATGAAACAGTTTAAAAAATATAAAATCCTCACTTATGCTTCTAT
The DNA here is from genome assembly GCA_009806455.1 of Tetrax tetrax. NCBI lineage: Eukaryota > Metazoa > Chordata > Aves > Otidiformes > Otididae > Tetrax > Tetrax tetrax. Next base: position 21,018 of record WHYT01017626.1, read on the forward strand.
AGAAGTTCATTGGTGATAGAGCCTGGGTGGCTATTGTTCATCTCCAACCCAAATATCTAAGCCTGCCTCTTCCCTTTGGCATCTTGGGAAACTCCACTGAGTTTGACCTGCAGCTCTGCTGCGTCTCTCTGTCAAAAGATGTGTGGATGTCAACAAGAGGAGTTGTGGTCCCCACAACACCACCCACTCTTAGGGGTGTTATGTGCTCTGATCTGTTTGTTGAGGGCACAGTATGACCCTGTGATTTGATAGGGAGCCATCGCTGAAGACCGTTTGTTTCCCAGCTCCCAGTTTACTCACAAATAGTGTAGAGAGAGGAGAAAAGGAATCTCACCATCACAGCATTCCATCATGCTTTTTTATTTTCTTCTTTGTGAGGCTGTACAATAGGCTGTATGCATGCCAGCATCTAGAAAAAGCAGAAAGGCATCTGTGCAGACAAAGAATAACAGAATGAGGTAGATGGGTCATTTTGATTGTTTAGTCTTGCTGTAGCTGATTGCACAGGGAGAATGATCCCCATATTGTTGTGACTTGGGAATCGAAGGCATTGAGTTGTCTATGTGAAATACTGGTTAAAGAGAAGAGAGGGGGAAAACAAACTCAGCATTCTGCTAACCACTTGAATAAAATGGAAGACTTCTGTGTCTCTTGATGTGTTTGTGAGCTGGGATTTAGAGTGCACATACATTATTCTTGATGAAAACATTTTGACTGCTTTTTGTCAAAGCCCGTCTGTGCTATAAGTGCTTCTCTTCATCATAATGGGTTTTCCTGATAGATATCCCTGCCTGAACAATCTTAACCAAACCGTTTCCAAGCTTTATTTCTTTACAATTTAAGAATGTGCTTTTTATGATAATGCTTTTACTGTGGATGTTGAGCAGTACCCAGAGGTTTGAAGCATTTATTATTGTTAATAATACATGTTTAATAGATCTGCTTTCTTCTGGAGACTGCAAAGAACTTGATTAATTCTGCAAATGGGGATTATTTCACCTGATAATGAAATGTCCTCATCTCATGGGCAAGAAGAGAAATGGGATGGGACATAACAGTTCAGCAGAAGAAATACAGAATAGGTTATGCAACTGTAGTGCAAGAGGAGAATCAGACTGAGGGAAAGGAGCCCCAGCCTCCTTCCCCTGTGATCTCAAGAAGATTGAGTCTTTGTGCAGACTGGCAAGGAAAAGCATAATGGCTCTTCATTGTCCTCCTGCTCAAGGCTGAAAGGAAGCAGTTGAGTTGGGAGTAAGAAGGGCTAGAGAGCTCACGCTCCTGGACAGCTTGCTCTGGCATACCTATGTCAGTACCCGCTGCCCAGATGTGTGTCCCAGGAACACTGGGCATCACTGGAGCTTTGACAACTGGATGGTTCAATCCAAGTTGGTTACAAGAAAGAAGTCCCTCTGTGGGTTATTGCACTTTGGTAAATTCTGATCTATCATAGTCAAAGTGATTAACTGAATAAGAGATTATAATCTATATCCACAAAGATATTTACATACTTAGCTCTCATTGATTTTTTTTTTTTTTTTTCCTTTGAGGATCCGGTTCATAACCTTTTGTTCAGGTTTTTGTTATGGACACTTGATTTCTGTTTTATTACTAAAACTCTGAAATGGGATTTTGCTAACAGACAGATAAAATGGTCAGATTTTTATTCAGGGCATATTCAGTCTCCTAGAGTTTAGAGCCCTAAAAACCTCCAGTAGGTATTTAGGAGGGTGTGTAGTTCCAACATTTTCATTTGGTATGTCTTTGGACAATTTTCAACTGCTGACATTGTAGTTGCAGGGGGGGCAGTGGAGAACGTGGTGGCAAAATTTTGTCAAGAACTGTGGACAGAAGCCAGGTAACTCAGGTATGCAGGGAAGAGGGGAAGGAAAGCCCAAGAATTTCCCTTTGGGGAAAGAAGAGGCATCATCTCAGTAGTGTCTGAATCACTGGGCATGTTCGTTCTGCATGAGATCTTCCTTCAATGAATAACTTCTGAGCGAACCAGGAAGGCTACAGGTAAAAATTTCAAACGTGTAGAATAATTTTCATGTTGCTAAGACTTGGATATTGAAATAGCCTTTGTTATCTTCTGTTTACCTCTCTTCATTTCAAGCAGGCAACAGACAAAAAAATTTAAGTATGATGGAGATGGAAGTCATGGGGAAATGAGGACAGGTCACTTACATGAAACAGCTGAATGAGTGCAAGTAGGAGGAATTCTGGTTTTACATTGTCTATCAAAAATAGAATGGACAGAGGGCCCACAGGAGAGAATAAGTCAATCTGTGCAGAGGATTTGCTGTGAAGGGATTATTAACTTCAGCCGCGTTTGATTTTTCTCTCTGTTGTCAGAGAGGTGTTCTGCTTGACATGGCCTAGCCCGAGGGTAGGACACAGAGTTCATGTTGAGCCTCAGAACACTGATGTTCGATAGGGCGCTGACTTTGCCTTATGCTTATCTGTGAATACGTCTTGTATGAGATACTGATAGAAAATGTTAATATTTGAGTCTCCTGGTTTTCGTAAGACTGGAAAATTGAGCTGATTTGTATTTCTGTGAATTACAGACATTTTAACAAAAGGAACAGGAGCTATGAGTTAGAAAATGGCCCCCAGAAATCCTTTGCCATAATAGCAACCAACTGACTGACCCTGTAATGTGCAAGCTTCTAGGTGTGCGTTCTTCTAAACCATGGCAATGACAGGGACTGTGAGTACACGGGTGAGGTTGCGATTGTCACAGTCAGGGGAGAGTTTGACTCTTTGGTAAAGACGTGGAATAGTGCCAGGCTGCAGGTTTCTGAGCTGTACATGGCTTGTGTGGAGCTTTTGCAATGTGCATGGAAGGAGCAGAACATGGCTGCAGGCTCACTAACGAGCTGGGGAAGATCTACGGCAAAGACAGTGACTGTGTTGCTTCAGCTTTGCCGAGAGAGGTCTGTGGTCCCACAGAGAAGAGCTTTGAATTGCACACAGACATTTGCTAATGGAAAGACTTTGAACCCTTAATTTTTGTTTTAAAGTTATTTCCAGTCCAGTAGGCTTCAAGCTTTACTGTGGGGGCTGAGTTTTGTTCTCCTCGTGGGGTTTGCATCAGTCCAACCTTTGTGTGCTGTGAATTCTTCCAGAAAGTGGTTATAAATTTGATTTAGGAAACTTTGCTTTGGCCATTGTTAGAGATGCTACGGTAAACGACGTGGACGGATCACTTCTGTCAATTCCCGCCTTATCAGCAGGGCTTATCTCAGAATAAAGACATTTTAAGGCTAAGAAATGCTTACCTAGTTTGTCAAATGCCATTGGTGTTTATTGTTGTAATTCTGCTGCATGTTGCATGAGCTAATTGAAAAAGAAATTTTGCTTAATTGAAGGTTAACAGATCAGAATTTTTTGAAGTTAAATTCAACTAGGAGCTAATTTGGGCTCACTAAATTGTATCTGACAACTGCATCCATTTACCTTATTACCTCTATTAATTTGTGTGGCATTATATTTCCTTTCATAGTCTGAACTTGACTGGCTTGACATTACTTTGCTTTTTAAAACTGTTTCTAGTATTTTATTTTCTAATTAGCACTTCATTTTTCATCTTGCTTAACCCTGTGGCCTGCTGATATTCTCAAGAGGAGTGGCAGGATGGATTTTTCAGCTATTTAAGTGTGGAGAAGTCCAATTTTAAAGCACCAGCAAGTGTACCTGTTCTTCAATTATTAGTTTTAATTAATTTTAAGACCACCTTGTCCACCTTTAGGACTCTGATTTTAGAAACCTGTGCATGTGAGAAGATGTATTGATGCAGAATCTCACAGCTGGTTGTGAAATACCACAGGTGAGTGGCAGCACCGAGAGAGGCTGTCCTGGCTCCCAGCTGAGCGCACTTTATTACATGCTCTAACAATTCAATATTCAGAACAAAGCAATATTTTAAAACATTCTGAAAAGCAATAAAGGCTTTGTACTAAAAATAACAAAGGCTTTCCCATTTAGCTGCTCCAGTTGAGGACTGTTGTTTGTTCTCCGAGATAATTAGCAGCCATCCGCAGAGCTTTCTGAATGGCTTTGTACACAGAACTGACACTTTAAAAACACTGAAGAAATACAGCAAGGCTGCTTAGAACGTAACACAAAATACCGATTAATGAGTCACCTTCCAGGCGGATGGAAGAGTAAGAAAAGTCTTGAATATGAAAAAATCCACTCATTCAGTAATGTACATCGCCTGTCTTTAGAGCTTGTTTGCCATCAGGCCAGCATTCTCCCCTGTAAGCTTCCCTGTCACTGAGATACAAATTCTGAATCTTTCTGATCAGAGTCAAACACTTCCAAATTGAGACCTGCTTTTTTTTGGGAGCAATGTGCCCCTTCAGAAGACCAGTGTGAGTGTTCTAAAATGCATACATCCAGTGAAGTATTAAATACTACGATTAAAACTCATAAGAAATAGAAGTACAACTTAAAAGAACTAGTCTTCTGTGTATTTTTAGTTCAGAATTCTGTAACTTCTGTGCTTTATTAAAAATAACAACTTGGCACCTGTAACGACCAATAGGCAGTTAATCTGAGTATGATCTGAGTACGCGAGGCGAGATCCGCAAATATTCGCACCTCTCAGTGGCCATGGCCTTAAGCTCCGTGACAGCCCAGTTCATTTGGGACATCACTGTTCTGGCACTGATTGTTTCTGATTTATCAGTCTGCCAAGTGAATTTCTCTTTTTTTTTTTTTTTTTTTTTTTTTTTTTTTTTTTTTTTTCAATCCTTCAGCAAAATTGGAATATTGTTTCATCACTGATCTGTGGCACCTAGTCCTTGGACACACCTCTCCCATCATTTTGCCCTGTCTAATGGTGAGGTAATCAATGACTGATAAGCAAAAGGGACAATTCCTTTGCTCTTAATGAACCGTTTCCTGGCTCCTAGAAGTTCAGTGCCCTCCTGGCCACAGGATTTGTACATCCTACTTGTACGTATGTCACTGGTTGAAGATGTTGGGATGTAGGTTTTGTTTCATCCATAATTGTTTAAGCACTTGCTGTGATTTTTCTCTCTTGAACAGCACAGGTTGAGACCCGTAGGCTGGCAAATACTGAGTCACTTGTTTCAGCAGCCTTTTATTTGGGCTAATTTTTGGGTGACCTGCGGTGTGGTCTAGAGCAGACAGTTAAGAAAAGTGTGTGTCGCAGTGCACTATCCACATCCTTGCACACATGTGTCTCAGAACTGTGTTTTGTGATCCACGTGTTAGGGAATAGTGGGTGTTTTCTGCCACACTTCAACAATGGGATCAGTGTTTAGAGGTGGGGCTACAGACAAGAGTATGGCTTATTAGATCAGAATGACTATGAGCCATGTGCAAGGCTGTGATCGTCAAAGGAATGCACAAATTCAGTACCCATGGCTTCGATTTCTCTCATCCATTCACCCCTTTCTTTTTTACAAAAACCAAAAGCTGCCCAAGGCCAGCATTTCAAAGGTACCTGCATGCATATCGTTCGGCGTGGAATATGTACGATAATTTGGATTATTTGCTATTACAGATTTTGTCTATCACATTGCTTGTAAAGGTTTTCTTTATCTGCTAGATGTGCTTTTATGACAGTCGCTCAGTATTTAATATGATTTCAGTCTCTCTTATTGGCATCTGCATATGAAATACAGACGAATGTCTCTGCAGCAGAGGATAATGTGACCTCGGGATGTGCCATGTGATTACAAATGATAGGAAATTTGTCTTCTGAATAAACTTTTATGACCATATGTAAGGACAATGATTTAAAAGCAGTAGTGTTATACGTGAGGTTATTTAGAGACAGAGAATTCAGTCCCTGAAAATTCCTGATAGAAAAAGCTAAAATTTCCCACAAGATACATCCTAAATATTTTTTTTTCCTGTTTAATTGTTACAACTGAAATAGTTATTTCTAGCACCGTCAAGGTAAGAGTAATTCTACTCTCACTTTCATAGTATTTATATTTACTATTTTAATTTTGCAAACATCAAAGGCTCATTGCTCTCCATGCAGGCTCACTTGAGACTACGCTGAGATTTTTCACTTTGCTCAAGAAGCGTTACAGAGTGCAGATATTAGAGTTAGTTCTTAAAATGATGAGTAACCAAATGGTTAAGTATATAAAAATAAATTCTGATGCTCATTAACATGTGTCAGAAATTGTCTTAATTATTGTCATGTTAAAGCATAATGCGAAAGACAATAACCTTGTTATGCCTTGCTGGATGACTTACTGTTTGCATCCTCCCCTAATGCCAAGTGCAAGATCTGCGGGGGACTTTGCGCTATAATGCAGCTGCACCTGGGGTTACTCCGTGCTCTCTTGTTGGCCTGACTCCTGCACAAGGTTAAAGATTCTCAGTAATAGTTATATTTTTATGCAAACAGGTTTTCAGTAGTCTTAGAGAAAACAAATCTTTCCATGTCTTTGCTTTGTGACAGAACTGTGACATTCTTTTAAATACAGAAAATATCACTGTTTCTTATGGCTTTAACAAATCAATCTTTAAGCTTCCAGTGTCTGATCTGTTCAGAAATCACGTGTTTGTTCAGCATCACTCACACCCAGTACAGGTGGTACAGACTTGTTACCATTTGCTCAGCTGTATTACTGACTGGTATTTAGGTTTGCCCTTTTTGGGCCTATTCTCAATATCAGACACGACTAAAACTGGAACTTCTATCCCAAAGAAAATTCTTGTACTTGAAAGCAAAAACCTCAGTTTATTCAAGCTTTCATGAACTTAGGTACTCCAAAGCACTCTTGGAAATGTGAAAGGATTTTGTTCTGGTAATACCAACTGAAAAAGAAACATGGTTGACTTTTTTTTTTTTTTTTTTTCCCTTTTCCCTAGTAGAAACTGCCACAGAAAATTTTACAAAAACGATCAATGCAGAGCTTTTTAATTTGCCCAAAGCACACTTTCGGACATAGATCACTTCCATTTGTGATGTTCTACCGTCCTTTAAATAATACAATAATGCCAAGGAAATAACTCTGCAATCCTGTCCTTAAACCCCAGCTCTAACTGCTAAAGAATGCAGTCTTTGTAAGAGCCTGGCGATGAATGCTAGAGCTGGACAGGTGCTCCATATTCCTTGTGACACTTCTGGACGTCACATTCCTTTCCATTCACCATTTTTAGTTCCTTTCTGTAGTTAGTCTGCAAAAATTTGAAATGTGCTGAGACTCAAATGCAACCTTGGTGTCGCAGGACTCTGTAACGCTGGTAATTCACCTCACCTTTTTGCTCAGCAGATGCGCTATTGTTGAAAACATCTGTGAGCCCATGCTGAAGCCTGTTTCCTCTCCAGTGATTGAAGCTGAATTCTGAGAAATGACTGGTTTTGTTGGCAGGCATGCTAAAGCTAAAGCAGCCTCCCTTCTGAGCACATGGAGGTCGATCAGTCTTACGAATCCTTTGGGATCTGGCCAGCTGTGGCACTCGCACAGAACAGCTATGAACTCCTCCTGAGTTATGGGGAGACTTCATCTGTGCTTCATCACCTCCGGCTTCACAGTGAAGCTGAAACAGATTTTCCCATGGCAGGGTGATCCCATCCAAACATTCCACAATCCTCTTGCAGTTATTTTTAATTTGGAATAAGTAAGGAGCGGGGCTGGATTTGCTAATACTGCATCAGAGCAGTGGCCCACCTGGTCCGGATTGTGGTGCTTTTATTGACCAGTATCAGCTCCTTCCAGTAACTGAAGGAATGGAGCAGACTGGTTTTTGCCTGCACTCTGTACACAGAGACAAGCAGAAAAAATCTCTTACGCTGGGCTTACTCTGTGAGTGAAAGCTAAGGAGCTGGGCCTTTGGATTAATTCATAAACTCCAGAATGAATATCCCCTATTGTTTGTTTATTACTGCAGTGCCTGCTGGTTCTGACCAAGATCCCCGAGATGGCTGCTGTACAAACGCAACCTGAATGGCAGCTCCTGGGGTGCTGCGTGTATCTAACTGGAGATACAAAGCACAGGAGGAGAAAAGCATCTCGTAGTGTTGCTCAGACAGCTGGTCAGCAGCAAAGCCTCGAGGATGATGCTCGCTCCGGTCTATCACTTGCCAGCCCAGATTCCTCACTCTTTTTTCCATGCCCTCTCAGAGCTCTAAAATACAGAAGTGTAGAAAGATCAGAGAATGGAGAGCCAGGAGGTGTTAAACAGCAGTGGCAAAACACAGTAACAGGCAGAAACAAAAAAAGCATCTATCTGGCAGTATGCGGAAAGTGCTACGGCTCTTTTCTTTAAAACATGGACCAAGAGGCAAAAGATTTCAGCTTGGTCCTTTAATATAAAAGCTTCCTTCTGTTAGGACTTGCCAAATACGAGGACTTGGGAACACTTCTGAGCTCTGTCATCTGAGTGTCCTTCATGCGCGTGTCTTTGGGCTGGGATAAGACCAAAGTCCACCCTGTCTCCTATTCACCTTTGACTCCAGGGGAACAAACCTGTGTTGGCAGTAGGGATGAAGCCCTGTTCAACACAGTGAAGTCCAGGGAACTTGCAGTGATGCCTACCCGATGCGATTTAAACACTGATGCAGTGATTACCCCTGAACCAATGGGCAAGTTTGCATAGCTTAAAATAACTGTACTTGGTGTGCTGAGAAAAATATCTGCTCTTATTTTAATTACTTTGTTATTCATGTCTCAGATTTTGGGCATGGAGTACTATAGGTAGATTTGCTAGACTTACTATATATAATATTCTAATACATTCCTGTGGAATACTACAGTATTGTACCGAATTGCATACTCCCTGTGGGTACGTGCTGAGATAACGCTGTGCTTTCCGTGTTGCTCCCTACCGGTCGCTGCAGTTTATTGGCTCGTGAAGAGCTGCTCAGGCGATACGCAATTCAAATTGGTACAGTGGGTGTCAAAGTATATTAAATTTCAGTGTGATAGTACTACACTAAAACTTGCTGCCCTTTGGTTGCTTAAATAAAACAGATCATCTTTACTTGCACAAGACCTCTGTGGTTTGGAAATGGAGAGAGAAGTAATGATATTTGGAATTCAAAAGCAAGATCAAACTAGTTATTCAAGTACAAAAAACCTACTTTTTATTTTCTTTTTTTTTTCCCTTAGAGAGACATGAATGAGGGTAGGTTTCTCCCTGGCCTCCTTTTTAAATGAAGACTTTCTCACCAGAGTCTGAATTTCTGGCAAACGTGTCATTATGCTACTTATTTATCATCTACTCTTCATAAATGTCAAGTATAATAACAAAAGGTTCTAATAAACCTGTCAGAATTGTCTCCTGTCAGACTGAGTGAAAAGGTTATGTATAATAATAAAAAAAAGACCTAAAACAATACTTAAGTCAGCTTTGGGAGGAGTCCTGCTCTATTTGTCTCTCCTGAGAACTTAGTGCTTCGCTGCTGCATTAGTAAAATAGATTCTTTTGAAACATGCGTTAAAACCTACATCAGATTCACATACATGCGCACAGTACCTAATAAAAAAAAAAAAAGCAGTATTTTAAGCTAGTAATTTCTGTACTGATGACTCAATTCAGGGAGCTGACGACAAGCTCCCATTCTGAGATATGTCAGATAACGAGAAATATCCTGGCACCTTCGTGCTCTCTGAAATTGTTGTTTCTTTTGAAGCCAACAAGGATGAGAATAGTTTTTTGGACCCAGTTCAGGAAAGTCAAGTACTTTCCTCACTACTTGATTTTAACTGGATCCGTGCAATTTGTTGCTATTTATTAAAAGCACGGAGTACATCTTATCACTGAGCGAGCTGCTGTCCTCCCACGCTTCCTCCAGTGCATTTAATTCTCTCCTTTCCATCCGCCTGCATAATCATTCCATTACAATTGCTTGGGAAAGAAGTAATTGGTTTCAAATGTTCCTGGTTGACCAATTTATATTTGAATACTCGGTTGGGGACTCTGTGTTCTCAATGGAGTGCTCGATGTTGCCTGTGTTACTGATGGTTCCCTGAGTGCCCATCTTAAAGATTTCCTTCTCACCATGCTACTATTTTTGCTTGACCTTGCATAGGCATATTCATAAGAGGATGTTGTTGTTAGGATGTTCTGAACTGAATGGCTGTAATAACGCACGCAGACTGCCCAGCTCAGACCAGCCATTAGCTGCTATAATTACCGCTCTTGTCCATTTTACTGCTATTTAATGACTTGTATTGTGTTCATTCCCAGAAGCACAAAAGGAGCAGACCCCAACGCCCTGCGTGCTGAACGTGCGTCTCCACAAGGTCTGTGGAGGCAAGACGCTTCTATAGCTAAACAGACACAAAACAATAGCTCGGAGGGATGGGTACGAGGGCTGACGTACCCGGGACTCCGCAGCTGGTCAGGGGCAGAGTGCGGAATAGCCAGCTTGTGGTTAGGATGGTGAGTTTCTTCCATTAGCAGTAAAATTTCTTTATCCTGCCGGCTGGTAGCAGATAGTCATCTGGCCTAGAACACACCTGTGCCGCACGTAGAAATGGGATATGAGGAGCCTTGCAGAAACGTGGCGTTTCTAAGCCTCTTTCACTGGCAAGATAAACGTTGCTGTCTGTGCCATCTCACCGCTTCTGTGCTTTTCTCTCAGGTCTCCATTCATATTCTCTCACACCCCACTCCTCAGAGAAAGGAATGGGTATGTATTTGGGGCGGCTGACCTGTTCCGAGCAGCAGTGTCCCCCTTGCAGTGAAACATATTAAAGTATACTGAAAGGTGCACTGAAACTCTGAAGTCATCAACCTGCTGACCGTTCCCGCTTTCACATCAATGGCTTTTGTTGGCCGTGTGATATACATGTGTGTGACTCCTGTGCTTGTTAGAGAATGAAGTAAAGGTGGGATTTTGTTGAATTGAAAAGGGAAGAAATGTTTATTAAAAAAATAAATCTACTGATTTCTGTTAATAAGTTATTCTCTAATTACTAAGTAGCTCTAAATGAGCTTTTTCCCCCCAAGGCCCTAGCAAAAAATAAAGCCCAGAAGGCTAACTAGCAGAGACTGATGTATTGTTATTTATTTCTTCCTCTCCGTTCTCTACAGCTGTTTAACACTGGCTCTTCATGTTTGATCAAAGATTCGTGTACAGCTCCGGTTATTTTACTTAGCAGTCTAGTGATCAGTAACTGCCTTCTGGGACAGCCACATTCAAAGACGTTTCGCATACCAGTAGTGTGCTGATAACTTCCCAGTGACGGGACTCATGAAATATTTAAAGAGCAAAATGTTTTAGGTCAGGTATACACTGACAGTAACTAGCTACTGCTTTAAATTGGAAGAATGATTATGGTATCAATCAAAGGCAAATGAACATCTTCATGTAGGCTGCGAATTCTTTTCTGCCCCAAGTCTCTGCAACTCTACATCAGGTGTTTTTGCATCTGTTTTTGGTGGTTTGATTTGTGAGTACAGCCCTAGCTGCAATGCCAGTATAGGCTCACTGGATTGAACGTTACTGGAGCTGAAGTGCACAGCTGCTCATTCAGGAACTGTACTAGGCTTTTCCTTCCACTGATGTATCTGGGATATTAACAAGAGGGATTTGTGGTGCAAGCTGTGTGACAGCTTTCATGAGTACAAATGCTCCTCACTTGCGAACTCTGATGGAGGTCACAGCAGTGTAAAATGGCCCATACAGATCCTCTTACCTTCATCTTAAGACTGAGAAATTAAACTGGACTATGTTGCGTAGTAGTTACTTTACCCTCTGGTTAGGAGACAAGGATGTCTGTGAATGAGAAACAAGGATCAATTTTGTTATATCCAAAATATATAGCATTATTGTTATATATCCAAAATATATAGGTTAAACTGTGAGGTGTAAAACTTGAGTAGAAGTCTGAAATCTGGCTCTGGAACAGATGCAGAACAAGCACAAAATAAGAAGCTTTAATAATGACATGAGTTTGAAATGAAAGGATTAGTTTGTTTTGCAACAAAAGCTAAGGGAAAGAAGTAACATGAAGCAAGCCAAAATGATTTTGGGGATGGGGGAAAAAAAAAACCCAACACTTTAAAGCTGTTTGGAGAAGTGGGGTTCTGAGTTTCAGCAAGGGCTGTAAAGATTAAAATGGTAGCTCGAATATTGTGAAATATAACAAGGGATAGAGAATTGATTCGGTACTGTTCACTTGTATTGCCTTCATTTTCTTGAAGTGCTGGGGAAAGACACACGTGAAAAAGGAGACGTACGTAAATAAAATAAAATAATAGTGGAAATGAGGGGGAATTAATGAAGAACGTTTCAGAAATTCTTTTGCTCCCCTTGTTTATTGCTGAATATGTAGGGGGTCCCGTGATGACTCAACGATTTAGATTCCTGACCCAAACTGTACATGTTTCACTCAAGTGACAGTGTTAAAGGAGTTTTACTTGGGGCTTTCTCTCTTCTGCTCAAGGTACGCTGGCTGCTGTTGGCATTGCTTAGGCAATGGCAAAGATTTGTCTTTGTTTGCGAAGATCATGCTGGGACTGTTATCACTATCATGATGACGGACTTTTTGGATTTGAACCTGGTCAAGATCTATCACACAGCTGTCTCCCATCACAATTCCAGTGCCTGCTCACCAGGTGGAGTTGCAGCGTGCAGCCAGCCACTGTTTGTAGTCTCTCCAGTGCTGGAGTTTCTTCTTGTGTGAAGAGAAATAGTTGCGGGGTTTTTCGGTGATTTATGTCAGACATTTTTCATATGGGAACTCTTGAGAATTGTTTTAGCACTATCACACCTCTCGGATTCATTGTTTCTCTGGGAAGTCATTTCTAGAAGGCCAAATTGCTGGGCAGAGACGTATTAGGAGAAAGGGGATGTTAGTGCTGAAAGAAACGGTAATGTTTGTTTCCTGATTTGATAGTGCTGTAACTGTAATTCTTACTGATAGACCAATTTCAGATTCTGGTATCTACTAATTCTCTAGGGGATGGGGGATCCAGTTCTGTAAAACATAACAAATATGTGGTATCTTTCTTGCATATTATTTAAGTTTTCTCACATGCTCTAGGACTTCAGTGAACTGCGGTTTTAAGTTTTCCAGTTGGGTTTACACCTTCTCTGTACTACATTTTTTGTGCACCAAAGAACTACTGGGTGGTTTAGACACAAGGCAGGAATTTTATTGCTGAAATTTGTTTTCCAGGATGTATGTCCAGAAAAGAATTTCCTAGAGGAGAAGGAGCCACAGCTATTCCATTTCAGCCTGACTGAAAATTATGAAATAGGCAGGGCCCTATTGTGTATTGAACTCATCTTGATGGAGAACGTACTCGAAGAAGAAACAGACTTCTATAATGTAATTACTTCTGTTTGACCCCAGAGTTATGAAGCTCACTCGCCTCATCCTTGTTTAATTTAGTTGTGGCAAAAAGAGATCGCATAGACCTGATTCCCATTTTTATTAAGGCTATTATTCTGATAGAGAATCTTACTGACTTTTTGTAATGCTGAAATGGAATAAAGGAGTCTCAGTAGAAATGAATGTTAAAGCTTTGGCAGTGTACGTTCTCGCTATGTGTTGCAACGAAGGTATATGTATTTTTTAGAGTTCCTTTTATTAGCAATAAAGGTTATACACAAGCAGCAGTTGAGTGGAAAATGGGAAGCATGGATTTTTAGACACAACTGTCTACTGCTTCATACTTATTTTGAACACTTGGTGTGCAAGAATCTTGTGCTGGCTTTTTTACGAGTTGAAATGAATCCTTTGTCATTATAAGTACTGGCAATGATTCACAAATACTAAATTTTAGGTTGTAAACAGGAGATTTTCTTGCTGTGATTTAAATTCCAGTCCATCCTCTAGTCACTATTGAACTGGAGAGTGGCACTGTTGTTAGTTACCTAATTGGCACACCTTGGATATTTTGTTGTGATGCCAGTTGTTTTTTTTTTTTGAAAATGTGGGTGCTCAATCAGGTCTTTGAATAGAAAATCCACTGAATATCCAGGAAAATCTGGTTTTATCATTAACAGAAATGGTATAGTTAAAACATGCTTTTAAAATTAAAATAAATCTTTTTTCTCTTACCTTCTTTTGACCTTCTAGAAAAACTGATCAAGGGATTCTATAGTAATACTATTGCAGCTGATAATTTAAGATAATGTCTTTATTTTCTATGGAGCCTACTACTGACAATATTCAGAACGGATGGCCCCGTGGTTCAGATCAATAGATATTTTCATTTAGTGCTGATTTAGCTTTGACTGGAAAGGAAAGCAATTAAGCCAGGTGTGGAGAATTAGTAAGCATGCATGTATGTATTCATGGAGATGGCAGTTAGATGACCCCCTTTTTACACAGTATTGAAATAGTAACATGTTTCAAGTAAATATCAAAAGCCATCCAAACAGTTGCCACAGTAACGATAAAAGGAATTTATTTTCAGTCAATCAAACGAATATTCAGTTTGATCCAGTTAATTTCCACAAAGGTACTGTGCACTCATTTTATACCAGTATTGAATGACATTCAAGCATAGATTTTTCTACAGTTGGCCAACAATTTCTTCTTTTTAAAAGCTTTTTTTTTTTTGGTGAAAATTGTTGAACATTGGCCAATTGCACTGCTACTTCAAGACAGTGTTCAATATTTATCAGTTTTCTGCATCTCTGTATCTTTTTGAAGCTAGATATCAAAGTCCGTGGGAAAAGAAGTCTCCAAGAATCCTGCTTAGGGAAGAGTTAGAGCCTGACCTCATTTGTTTGGAGGAAAGTAGTGGCACAGGACTCAATTTGCAGTCAAGCATCCCTTGTATTGTAATGTCTAAGAATACTGGCATGTACAGATAAATGGACAAATGCTAATTGATTTGTTCAAGATTAGCCTGTATAATCTTGGTTAGGCTTCTGTTCTTAAGCTTCCGTGTTTATTTTCCTTGTGAAATGTATAGCTTGTGCACTTTGTATGGATTTAAATATCTCTGTTGAGGATAATGACAGTGCCTGCAAGCAGAATGTGTTAGAGAGGGCAGGAAGATGGATCAGCCTTTTATGGAGTTTTTGTTCCCCCTGCCCACCCAAATCTTTCCCAGCCATTATTCTGTTATTACAGGATGATAATGAAAAAGGTATTTGGACAGCAATTGTGTTATTCCATAGTGCTGACGTCTGAGAGTGATTTATCTGGTGTGTCGTGTCCCCCCGCCCCCCCAATCTTCTTTAAAGATCTTAAGCATCCAAAATGGTTAACCCAACCAGCACCTACCACCAAAGCTTCACAGAAAACTGACTGAAATGGAGTGGCCACGTTCAGTTATATGTTTATTTCAGAAGGAAAAAAAAAATAATTATAGTGCTTCCAGTATAGTTTATAACATAATTTGTTCAAAACCCTGATGCTTTTTTACGCTCTCCCATTGTCTTGATTATTCTGGTCTGTGTAAAAGGATGAACTTTCTTAGAGCCTAAAGGAAAATAAGGTCCAAGTCTGATGACAGCCAGAGTCCAGTTGTCAACAGACTGTTGACAAAGCTCTTTTGCAACAATGAGTAACGTATACAGTTTTAAGGGCAAAGGGGTTGAATGTGTGGAATTAAAGCAGAGGGCTACAGCTACTGCGATTGTAGCCTAAATTCAAGGTCTTGCTGTTTCCAGGTTCTACAGTAGTGTTCAGTACTTCAGGATTATGCAAATCATCAGCGGGTCTTGGCTTACATTTACATTAAGCCACTAGAAAACAGCAATAAGGATGGGATTTGATTCAGGTTTGGTTTTGGGTTGTGCGGTTGGTTTTGGGTTTTTTTTGGTTTTTTGGGTTTTTTTTTTTTTTTGTCATCTTGTTTTTAATAGAAAACTTGAGAAGTTTTAGAATGAGAAGCTGTGTGATATTGAAACCCATTTGGCAGCACTTCAGTTTTCTCATATGTACTTCCAGATTCCTAGAAGGGCCAAGTATCCTGGTGTGGCACTGGTCCTGTAATGGTCTCATGTGATGATGGATCCATGCCTGTGAAGTTGATTACATTCCCTCAGAATTATTTCAGTTCTTAATTTTGTTTATGCTTATAAGCACTGAGCGATTATTGAGTAGCCTCTTCTCACCTGGAAGACTGCAAACGTAGGTCTTAGTGAAATGTAAAGAAAGGGAATTAATGAACTGTAGCAGATTGTAGGATCTTTCACTGAGAAGTGACAGCTGGAAGGTAGGACCACTTCCAGGGGTGCCCTTGAAGACACGACAAGGGATAAAGAGGTGCTGCTACCTGAGGAGAGTAACAGGTTCTTCTTTCACTTTGCATCGCACAGGCATTCAGAAAGGCACAAGCTGCCTGAAGCATCACTGTGTGTTACTATACTCCTATATGCCTTTAAAATAGTAGGTTTTGTTAACGGTTGCTGCTAATGATAAATATTTATTTCCACTTTAAAAAGGAATGCCATTGCTACTGTCTTCAGAGTGTCCTTGAGTACATTTTTAGTGTAACTTTAATCAAATGTCATTTTAACTCTAGTCCTATTCTGCAAATCTCTAGTGAAATTCTATTAATTTTCAATTAAACTTCAAGTAAACCAATTAGCATTTTCATTTCTATAGAGCAACAAAGGCAGAATGTGTAATGAGTCTATCCAGTTGTTCACAGAGGAATAAATGGTCTGGATAGATTTCTCCAGTGTATCTTTCTGTGAAACTTTGTCAAGTATATTACCTTTATCATTTTCTTCTCTGCTTTAGGCTCCAAATTGGATTTCTTGTGGTGTATAAAACTGTATTCAGCCACTTCTTTCCCTAAGCTGTATTTCTAGTATTCTTTCTGTCTTCATTGCAAATCTTCAATATTGCACTAGTGTGTTTTTACCAAAGTTAAAACAGTGTCTAGCTGAGGCAGGGACTCTAAAATACTTCTTGTCCTGAACAACTTCGGGATCTCAGTTTGAGGACAGGAGAAGGAATTTTATCTTTTCATTTTACATATGCAAATAGAAGTGTCTGAATTATCACAGCTGGAAACACTCAGACCCAGATCGTTTCTGTCTCCATCCAGTATTTCATCCTTTCTTCCACTTTCTCTTATTGCTACCTCCTCCTCACAGACAGACGTGATCCCTGCCCTGAAGACCTTAATTATAAAGAATATATAGTCCCTGAAAGGGAATCCTGGAGTTCTTCCAGGGTGGGTATGGTCTCATAAACTTTCATCAGTACTTCAAGCTTGCAGCTGTCTGTACTGGTCTGCCTCTCCTTTAACGCTGTGCTAATCTAATTGCTGGGTGCTGTAGTCCCCTACCCTTTCTTGTGCTAGCTCAGGTGCTTTTCTGACCCTGTACAGGGCTGTCAGAGGTCAGTAAGCTTAGCAGAAAGCTAACTGCTGTTTTGTGCCAGCTTAGCCATACGAAACAGATCTGCCTAAGCTGCCGTGTAACTGCAGCTCAAAAATCAGTGTTGTAGCCAAGCTGTAGTTGTGCTCATCTCTTCTAATATCCTTTAAACTTGAAAGCAAGAGAGGGACTCACCCTCAGCTAAGTTTCATGCTGAACATAAACACTTGAGTGAGGAAGTTGGTCTGTGGAGGTTCCCTCAGTAGTTGAGAGGACTGTGCTCTCTGAGGGATGCTTAGAGCACCCCAGATAGTACCTACTGCAAAATCCTAATGACTGAGATAGTTTCACTGAGTGAAGAGGCTATCCAGGGAGCCCAGTCACCTCATTCAAATAGTAGTTACTTCTGCTTACAGCAAAGAGGTTAAGCTCAACCAGATATAAACCAGCCCTGTGCTCGCAGAAGCATGAGCAGCTCTGACCACTAGCCGTGACCACAGAAAAGAAGTCTGCCCATCTTGCACAGCTGGCACTAGTTGAGCCAGTGATATGCCAAACACATTCATTTCTGGCCCTGGCTTCAAGGATGCTTTAGTTTTTATAGGACACAGACTGAAAGTTGTGCTTTTAACCAAAACCAGTCTCAATTAAATCCCTCCCTTGGCAATGTCTTCTTTCCTCCTTCATTAGTGCTCAGGCACAGCACTGCCCCAGAGCACCCTTCACCACAGGATCCTGCTTTTTTTCAGGTGCTCCCTCACAGAGATAATTTCTGGTTGATTCCACCCCCCTCTCCACCCCTTGCTGACTGTACAGGAATAACACCACTCTGTTATCCTCTTTACCAGACTGTGGCACTCGCAGGTTGCCCTCGCCTCAGAGAGCCAGTATTGGCTTGTAAACACCTTCCTCTGCTGTCTTGGGAAGATTTTCCTGGTTGTATGAACAAAGTGGGTCTCCCAGCTGTGAGAAAAGTGTGAGTACACAGCATAGAGTTCTGTAATAAAGCTATTACTTCCAGCAGAAGACATTTGCCTCCGTAATTCGGATGCTTCAAGGCAGTGTGCAGAAGCAGCTGTCTCTCAAGACAAACCCTTAATTAAGGATCCCCTGGCTGTTTTCCAAAGCATTTCATGAGGTGGGAAGGGGAGAAGAAATAATGTTTTGACAAGCTTTACAACTACGTGGCGAGAGCACCTCTGCTGTGTCTGCATTGCTTCAGCGTGTCAGACCACCTGCAGACTTGTGCATCCACTGCTGGGTGTAATGCCTGGCTGCGTGTGTCTGATGTGTGAAGGAGCCTTATTCACCTGAAGAAAGGATAAAAGGGTTAAGTTAAAAATTGGGAAGCCTTGCAGCTGGAGCTGCCACGGCAGCGGTGTGGGAGGCAGGCTCCTTCCCTCTGATAAAGGCTGATGGCTGGGGCTGCTCGCTGTCCGGTTTATATTTGCTGAGGTAAATGTCTTGTTTTTTTTTTTTTCTTTTCCTGCGATGAGTCGCTGCATTGTGCTCTCGAAGACAGCCGAGGAGCTGCTGGGCTGTGCAGGGCCTTCCTCGGGTTTTGCTCCGGCCTTTGCGGGACAGTTGGTGGCAGCACCTGAACAGGAGAGAGGAGACCTGCAAAAGGTTTTGTTTTTTTTTTTCCTGAAGCCTGAGACCAGAACCTGGCCTCGGAGTCCGTACCGGCTGCCACGAGCAGGGCGAGGTAGCGCTCAGCGGCTGTGGGGGAGGCTCGGGCCGGTCGCAGCCGGCCCAGCCGCAGACAAAATGGATCCGCTGCGTGTGGCAGCTCTGCGAATGCAGGGGTGAGACAGGGCAGGAGGAGCCGGGCAGGGGGCACGAGGTGACACTGGAGGGAGAGGAGGAGGCAGGAGTTGAGGTACAGGAGGAAATAGAGGAAGGCACGAAGGGTTGAGGGGCTGGGAGCGAGGGTGCGGTGTTTTCTCTGAGCACTTGCTTAGTTCTTGGTTGTTTTTATTTCTCAATGTCATAACCAGTAATGAAGTGTCTACTAGCTGGCAGTAAATTAAGTCAAACTCCCTGACTTGAGACAGTTTTGCCAGTTACACTAGACTTAGATCCAAAGATGGAAAAAATTACGTGGTGCCAAATACCCCTGTGAGATTTTGCAGTTTGCAGGTGTAAAGTTAAAGTTTTCAAAGCTCCTCAACAACTCTCAGTGGGATGTGCAGGCACTCAACTCTTTAAAATTTTATTTGGCTATGCTATCAAGGACCTAAATACTCATAAACAGCAAAATGTGTCTCAGGAGAAGTCCTTGCTGTTTTGTTGAGCCAGGCTGTAATAGAAAGCAGTGGCGTTTTACTGGCACGGCATTTGGCCCTTTCTCATTACAGCCCATGTGAGTAGTTAAAAGGGCTGTAACTTGTAGAAGCAGGAGAAATAATGTTAAAGTAAATAGAGCAAAGAATGCATGGGCAAGAGGGCAAGAGGGGATTTTTACAATATTGTTTTGCTGTGGAACGAGAGAACAGTGGGGAGGAGAAAATCCAGACTTGCTGTTGCTATTCTTAATAACCCCCTGAGAGGCAAAATGCAGCAAAGTTGTAATCCTGCCCAGAGGTTAGGCAGATTACCAGAGGAAGTCAGGCAATTGGTCAGCCAGGTGTCTGTCTTGAAGCTTGAAAAGCAAAACCAGAGACTAACAAAAACACTTGATTGAGTCTTTCTGATAGCCAGCGCAAAAGGATGCAGTGAAATGTAAAACAGCGCGTGGCAACGATGCGTGCGCTCTGGTGCTGCGGAGATGTGGCTGACTGCTGAGGAGTCACTGCGTTATTCCACATACTGCAAGTGAAAATCTTCCTGCTCAGCACCTATGTCCCGGGGCAGGCTTCCAAATGACATGCGAGTGGGCAAGGTGACAATTAGTGAGCTATTCTAGGCAGGTAATATATGCTGAGCACCATAAAATCGAATCCACATCTTGGAGGTTATGTGGGTCTTTCTGATGACTCCATTTCTGAGGCGGTGTTTCACTTTTAAGGTATCAAGTAACTTAAAAATTTCTATCTACTGTTATCAAAACTATTAAGTAACCTGATGAGACAAAAGGTAGAACATGTTGAGCTAAAGGTTGAGGATTTAAGGTACGCAGTGCTATCTTTCATGTTAGGTTTGTCCACATAACTGTGTTAGTCTGCGTTCAGTCTCACTGGAGCGAAAGGCTCCTGAGCTATGCCGCTATGAATGAGAACAGTGTCCTTTTTTTAAGAAAGAAGTTCTATGAAAATCTTTTTTCATTTTATTTTTTTTTTTTTCAGCAAAAAGACCTATGCAAGGCTATTAATGCCACAGGTTATAGGATTGACCTTAGGTTTGACAGAAAGCCTTTCTCAATTCTAAATTACTTTAGGGTCACATTTCTTTGTATGGTACAGGTTAAGCTTGAAAGAAGTTGGGTTTGTTTTTTGTTTGAGTTTTTTTTTGTTTGCTTTTGTTTGTTTCCTAAGCACTTAGCTCAGTTCTGCCTGTCAAGTCTTAGTTGCGAAGAACAGAATGCTATTTTCTGTGAACCTAAAGATTTTTTGAGAATCTTAATATGACTAAGTTTTCATTACTTTAATAATAATAATGTAATATGCAATATTATGCTGTGTAATATCAAAAATATGGAAATTGAGCATTATGTGGGAAGATTGGGCCAATCCTGAGATGTTCTCTTACACTTTTGGGATGATATTCTGAGGGTTTGGAAGTAAGAGAAAACTCTTTGGTTTAGACTTTAAGTAAACAGTTATCACATCTAGATGCATTTCAATGCTGCCCCTGAGGTCTTGATTTTCCTGGCATGTCTCTAGTCTGCTCATTTGTATTACAGCGGAATTGGTGCAGGATGTTGCACTTTGGATGTCATAACAACTCGCGCTCGCTTTGTCCTGCAGTAGGTGCTGACAGAAGGGGCGTCACAGGAGAGGACTGGGCTCTGGGTAGCCTTTGCGTTTTGGCAGCTGAGCCAACAGGCCTTATGTTTTAGATGATCTGTATAGTGAAGCCTTTTAAAATAATGGCCTTGAGCAGGCTATCAGCATTACTGTGACCTCTGGTGTTTGGAACTATTGATAATAACAATAATAATAATAATTTGGGAGTCACTTTGTGGTCCCCTGATGAAAGTAAATGCGTAATTAGATATTTGAATTAATTATGTTGCACTTGAGTTAACTGAGATGCCAAAAGGCTAAATGAGTCCCCCAGGGGCTCATGACAAGTTGGTGGCAAAGCTGAAAATAAACCACAAATATTTTCACCTCCGTGCCTTCCCTTTCCTATAGACAAAACTGGTAATTGCTCTTACTTTACTTTTTTTTTTAAGGAGGGGCCGTGTGTTCCAAAATAGAGGCTAGGCAAAATGCCAAGCATTGAAGAAAGAACAGCTTTGCATAAGCAGTATTTGCTTTAGTTTGTCTTCAGTGTTTTTCTGACTGTCTTCCACAGATTAAGAGGGGATGCTTCTCAAAGGAAAATGTATGGTGTGGTCGAAGAGCTGAAGAGCCAAGAGCTCCATTTGCAGATTCTTCATTGAAGGTAAGTTATGTAAACACACGTCTGAAATAAATTTAATTTATATAATTGAGGCAGCAAATTAGAGAAAACAACCTAGTGACAAACTATTGTAATTATAGAAAATCAGCCAGTCAACTAATTGAAGTAACAATCTATCAACAAAATTTATCTATTTAAACACCATACAGTAGCTACAAGGGTAAAGCCGGTGAAATGCCATCTTCCCCTTTATAAGGGGAAAAAATAAGTGGAAGTTTGAACTTGTTAAGGCTCTGGTTTTGGAAATTGTGTAAAGGTAAGTTTGTGTTATGCTTTTATTGCTGCTTAAAGCAGCGAGCTGTAGGCAGAAACTCTTTGAATATTGGGTGATATCTTAGAACCAGTGAACTCTTCAGAAAGGAATTTCTCCATGGTTTGTGGTCCAGTGACATGAGTTTTAATAGGTTGTGACAGGTGTGTTTTATGTTGATGAACAGAGGTTTTCCCCAGATGTACTTGGAATACTATTTCTGAGCAGCAGAAATCATAGCTAATTATTATTATAATTGGTCAGTTATTAATTATTACTGTAATTGATCATTTTGAGTAAATAAGCTCTTAATTTGCATTTGTACAGCATTTTTTTTGTGTTTTTCCCTAATACAAGGGAAAATGGGAGGAGAGGTAGTTCTGTTTAGCTCCAGTTATTTTTGACGTAGTGTATAATTATGTCTGTAATTCCATTTAGTACAGTGCTAACGCAGTAAATGAGACTAAGTGTAGGCATGACTTCCCTTGTGCAAGTATCCCAGCCTTCTGACACAGTCATGGTAACGGTGATTTAAAAGGGAGTTTTTACTCTTCCAGGCTTGTGCCCTACTCTACAAGTAGGCCCACCGAGAACGTTCAGCCTGTTTGCGCAATAAATAGCACTATGATTTAAGTTGGGGTGGAAGTGAGGGAAGAGAACTGCTGCTTTACTTTTGGACTGCACGGCGTTTCTCTGTGGGAATGCTAGGGAAGAAATACCCCTTGCTGCAAGGCTGACAGAAACGGTGCTCTAATAATGCTCCGTGTAAACACTTTGCAAAAAGCTGATGGTGTAAACAGCAGAGAAGTGAAAAAAAGCATGTGGGGACCTGTTCAGGTTCCCAGCAGCTAGAATTTTTATTCTCTTTGCCACACAAACCAAGACAGTATCAGAGACAATGCCAAGACACAGTCACCATGATAAAGCATTTACACACATGTCATTTTCTTGAAAAACAGTGAGAAAGAAAGAAGAGATTACGAACTTCAAAGAGCTGCCTTTAAGCTGGGAATATTGTACACAAGCTGCCAGAAAACTATTTGTCTCTTGCTAATGTAGGAACAATCTTCACTTGAGCCAAATTTCTAAATGAAAACCGGAGCAATAGCCAGCTTTGAAACTTTGCTTTGAGTTTTGGCAATTACACGACTGGGATGGCACTAATGCCAAACGTCATTAATGCAGGAAATGTATGAATGCATGCAGCAGTTCTTTCAGATTCTGTTGGTACTTTTGCTTTGCTGTTGAGACATAAGTGTCACAGCTACAAGCACCAGTAACGGAGGTTATTTTGAAAGAATTCAGAGAAGCACAACAGACTGCTGTTGTGTTGTTCAGCCGCAGCCTGTGTGTAACATTTGCTGCCTTTGGAGTCTTTAAAAATAAAAAAAAAAGAAGGGGATTGGAGGTGTGGGTGTTTGGTTTGTTTTTTTTTTTGTTTGTTTGGGGTTTTTTAGTTTTATGTGACTGGAGTATTATGCATTGAGAATGTAGTGGGTAGACAGTCCATTCTGGGTGTTTTATAAATTAATGTATCTTGCCATGTGATTTGGCAAGAAGCAGGTTAAATACATTCAAAATACTGTCTGCTAAGCAGCTTTTCTCATGGCTTCAAAGTTACATGATTTTTTTTTTTTTTTTTTTTTAGGGCAGGGGATACTGGCAAGTGGTGGGAGTGAATTGTTT
>WHYT01017626.1:64668-83852 GCA_009806455.1 Tetrax tetrax
TGGTGGGAGTGAATTGTTTTTACTCATTGAATGCACTAGAAAGTGTCAGGTTTAAGCAGAGGGTTTTTTTTTTTTTTCTGTAATTCTGCAAACATTTGTGCAGAGCAAAAACTATCAAAATGTAATCCCCTAAGGAACTGAAAACCAAAGTAAAACATAGCATTCTTTGATTAACTTTTTCAATGGAAACAGAATTAGGCCACTGGCCAACACTTTTGCATATGATTTTATTTAAGACTTCTGGGCTAATTTTACTGACCTTATTTCAGTATCTCATTTCATAACTGGTTCCATTTAAATCAGTAGTAGAGTGTAAGCATTTAGAATTTTTTCTGATACATTTTTTAGTCTTGAAACAGTCACATCATAATTCTCTTTGTCCTTGTATTTAGTACATGCGAAGTTGTCATGAAAATATATCGGACCTTTCGGGTGATTGTTTGCTGTACTGTTCTCCTTGCATTCCCTGGCCCAAGTTGGCTCGCTCTCCTCTTTGCGATAAGATTCATAGTTGGAAACTTTGTGGTCTGTGTCTTTATTTTACCCTCTCTATTTTTGATCTGTATCTGCAGGGAGGAATGGGCAGTGTGTAGCCATTCAGTAAAGGCTGAATCTTATTTTAGTAAGAGTTACACAAACACATTAAACTTGTTTACTGAGCAAGCATGTATTCACAAAGGTTTGAGTTACACTGACTACTATTACAAAGTGGAAATGAACACAGGGATAAAAGCAGGAGAATAAAAGAAGAGATTATAAAAGTGCCCTTTTTTTTTTCTCTCAAGAATAAAGCTGTTCTACACTTGGCCACAAACCACTTTCTTGATAATATATATTTAGAATGATTTAAGAATACTTTAACATTTTAGTTACGTATTGCAGGATTTCTGAAGCTATGCACTTCTTGTAGGTCTTTGAATAAATGAAATACTGTCTTAGTTATTGTCCTCCATTACTGTGCTATCTGAGCAACTCTTAATCTTTAATGTACTTACTCTGACAACACTCCTGTGAGTTGGGGAAGTTCTATTATCCTTTGCACAAGTGAAGAACTAGGGAACAAAGAGGATCAGACTGATTTTCTTTTTAGGCTCTTTGCTTTGGTTGGAGTGAGAGCTGTGTTATCTAAGTGTCTTCTCCATTTGCATTTCTGCTAGTGGTGCAGTACTCATTGTGTCAACATATAAATTCCTTTTTTTTTAAAAAAAAAAAAACAACCTGTAAACATTAGGAAGACCAGTGAGTAAGGATTGCTTTAGGTAAAGACAGTGAAAGTGACATGATTTGTTTTTAATACATGGTATGAATTTATCCTTTTTTTTGCCAAAAGTAAGTAGAGTGTGGACTGCTTTTTAGAGGAACTAATTAGGAGTTATGGGGATTGTATATTATGTGATGCCTGGGGTAGCACCTTGACACGTTGGCTTTGTGTAGGAATTGGGATGGGAGGAGGGAAAGACGCTCCTCTAGTATCTAAACGTAGTAAACCGATCTGTGATCAACTCAGACTGCCTAAAGTTTGCCGAGATTCGTTGGCTGTTGAACAAAGTTGAGTGTCCGTTTATGTGGTTATTCCCTGGCAGCAGAACCTGCGTGGTTTGGGTTGCTGGCCTGCAAACACAGCTTACAAAGCTGCCAGAATGCACGTGTAGCCACTGCCCTTTTCTCTTCCCCAGCTGAGCTGGCACCTCTTTAAAACACCTATACAAATATGTCCTACTTTTGTCTGTCATAATTTGATTGTATGTTCGGATGGAGCCCTGATTTCAAGTGTGTTTTCATATAACTAATAAACTGTATAACCGGCTTATGGTTTTCATTGTATATAGTGTGAACTTCATGATTTTTTGACCCAGAAAGAGGAAAGCTTATAGCAATGCCTGCAGTCTTAGGGCAGTGTATTACTTCAGAGTCCAAGGAAGACTTTTTTTCCCAGGTCAGTAAATGCTTGTAGGTTTTGATAGATATTCTCAATTATGTCTCCAAAAATGAATTATGAGCTTTGAAAGGAACAGAATAGATACACTCTTAGGTCTTTGGGGGATTCAATGTGTAGTTCCAGACCAGTTTCTGGAAGGAGGAGGTTATAAAAATCAGGGAAGGAAAACCAGCCTTATTACTTGCACTTGCAGTACTGATGAAGGGTGATGTGGAGTGCGTGTTGTATGTATTTGTAGGTGTAGTCATGTTGACTGAAAATGTTTTCTCAGCATGTCTGTTTTAAAAAAGCCTGGGTTTTTTTAAAAATTTGATTTTTCAAAGGAAGTGACTTCTTATAAACATGCTTTGCTTTACTTCAATATGAAGAAAAATTCCCTATTTACAGTATAGACACACTATCACTACAGTACCATTTAGTCGTGTGTGTCCAGTGAGCGTGGGACTGACCAGAACTTGAACTTCTACTGCAACGAGTGCTAGGGCTCTACTTTAAGATGCTGAGCAAGTGAAATAACTTGGTTTTATTTTCATATTTACTCAGTGGAAAAAATGAAATTGATTTCTTTAGTTGCTTTGAGATTCACTGATAAATGTTGAATCCATTGGCTATTTATATATTTCTATTACCTATAATATACTGAATAATTTGCAGGTACTAGGTAATAAATGATGTGATTATGGCCGAGTTTTTTTTTCAAGGGAGCCTGAGTAGACTAAGCCTGAGAAGACTAAGCATCAGATTGCCATACAGTTTCTGTCATAATTGGATGCTTTATCTTTCCTAAGAAACCTGCATAGTCATGCACAAAACTTCATTTTTTGGAGAGATGAGATATCATGGTAAAGGTCTCTTGTAGGTCAGCCAAACTGTCTAGGATGACTTCTTTTTTCTTGTTGGTGAGACCTTTTTGTGTATGCATACCTATATGTTAAGTAGGTAGTGTAATATCCTAGTTAGGAGTCAGAGAGAGATGCTGATACTGAATAACTTGTCTTATTTTGTGGGTTTTCCTTGAATTTTAGATCAATCTGATGCTGGCAGGGAGGGGAAACCAGGCTGCTTGTACCTGAGAAAAAGAAAGAAGCTAGTGGTTCGAGCTGTTCTTTGTCAATGGAGATACAAGAATTGTCTTCACCATCTTCTCTTCACCTTCTGTATAATTTGCAGCCTATTTCCTGGTGCTGAAAATCAGCCATCTCCTTTACAGCCTGTGGAAAAAAACTGCGCAGTTGTCTTTTTTTACTCTGGTTGTATTTTTGTTCTTGCTACTTTCCTCTGGACTTTTTGCAGTTGATGTGTGTCTTTTATTGGTCTGTCTTTGTCCAAGGCAAATGCAGCTCTGTAGCCAAATTCTTTCTGGTGCTGGACAGAGATGTGTGTCTTGTCTCTTCAGTTTTTGTAGTCGGGATCTTCCAACATGGAAGAACTGTAGGGAGAAAGTCCTTGGTCTGTGAAACTTCAGGACACCTTAAGTGAACCGGAGCTTCCAAGAACCTTTATTCTTTTTAGTAATTTGGCTTTAGGCATTATGAACATTACTTTTTTTCTTCCTATACTTCTAATGCAGCAGGAGGAAAAAAAAAAAAGGAATATGATCTTTCTAAATAAAATTGTAGCAATTGAACTTGCATTATTTGGTCTGTTACAATCTAGTTTCAAGTAGTGCAAGCCACAGTCTAAAGTTGAAGTACTATATTGTGCGAAGATTCAGAGAACTGGAGTTGAAGTAGAGCAGCACAGTGAAGGAATACAGTTTTAACAGCAAAAGGTGATTTTTATGAGGATTTATTTTACATCCTAACACTTACCATCCTGCTCAGTAGTGCAGGTCATTTTGGCACTTTGCAATTCCATTAAAGGTACAGATTTTTCAGAAACAAAGGTGTGTCGTGTGACAGTAGGTTGCAATTAAAATGTTGGATATTGAAGGGTAAATGAGAAGAGCTGGTTTTGAGCATCAGAAGAAAGAACACGCTAAGTACACTTTGTATTTAAAGCTCTACGCTGATTTTATATTCACTGATCAGATTGAACCGAGCTGTATAACACAAGGACTAAGCACTCAACTAGAGTTTTCTAAATGAAGTTATTTCTAGGCTGTTCATGGACCATGGAGCTATTACCTCCCCAGGAGAAAATAAAACATCTTGAGTGTGTCAGGCAGCATCTTTGATATTACAGTGGCCAGAAAGTCTCATAATAAAATGTTTTACCTGAAACAAGAGAGAGGAAGGAAACACCCAGAGCCTAAGCCACTACCACAGGATCTTTCTTTGAGAAAATTTTGGATTGGTTACGACTATATTTGTGTTCTCAGGGTCACTCATAGGTTTAGCAGGAGCTGCAAATACTCAGTGTTGAGAAGAGAGTTTGAAATGCATAGGAGCAACAGTATCAAACCCAACGAGCATGGCTGTTACTGCGCTTTGAAACATTTTCAACTGAGTGACATTTTCAAAAAATACCCTGCAAAGAGTAATGAACAGAACTAATAAACTTTTGTATGCAGCACCTGAATTGTAAGTTGCATGGTAATAAGCTTGCAGGCATATTTTGGGAAGTTATACTGACTGTGGAAATATAGTAAAGCTTTTAAGCCTTGGGAGTTCATAAGTTTTCCCCTTGTCTCTGTGTTCTGGCAGTAGCCATTTACAACTGCCTTTTTTAGCCACAGGAAATCCCTTCTCTTGAACTGAAGAGGTATGTGAAATGTATTCCCTCTAAAGGCAACATCTGTGCTGCTTTGTGAATCATCAGCCAGAAAGGGTGCTGGATATGCTAATCAGCTTAACCGTGTTAATGGTAAGGAATGATAATTATTTTCAGGTAGGAGTAGGTCCTGTTTGACACCTAGGGAAATAAGATTGAGACCATACATTATTGCAGGCATCTGCAAAGATATATTGCTACAAATTGTTGTCTTCTTTCTGTTTAGCTGCTTGCCTCAGTGTGTTCAGATTTTAAAAAGGGGGGAAAACCATGCACATCAGTAAAATCTTCAGTTAATCAGAATTTGATTGCAGTAAGAGCTCAGAAATCATCATACAGTGTTGTTAATTATTAGAAAGATTATGTTGTATGTTGAAGTAATTGTGGTAAAGAGCCCAGCTGGAAAAAATTGTTCAGATTTTCAGCCACTAAACTGTATACTTTGAGGTCATTTCTGTCCCTGTCTGTTAATTGTGTCATTGTTCATTTATTTCTTACTTGTATTAAGTAAATGCCTGACATTTACCAACTAAATAAGTATGTCATTGCCCTAGGAATTTTTTAGACACATGAGAAAACACTGTTCTATGCAAGACTTCCTAAATCTCTGCCTTGTTTGTGTAGTTAATAGTAGTATCCTTTCTATGTTGTGGCGATTTAAGGTACTGTTTTTTCTGGCTCATCTCATTTTCATGTGAAATCTATTGGCCCTGGCCACATCCTAGGTTAATGGTGGAGCCAGCAAATGACTCCCTGCTCCTGTGAGTGTCTGTCTAGAGCTTTTGGAAAAAGCCATTTATTTCAGAAATCTTTGGGCCCAGGCATTTCTGCCTCTCCTTAAACTCAGTCGTCCCTCCGCTTGCCTTCTGTTCAGGATTGCTGGACTTCAGGATGATTAAAACCACTATTTCCATATTAATCTTCTCTTCAGTGAGTAACAAAGCTCTCAGATGATAAATTTCTGCCTGATTTTACTAATGCCTCAGTGTATAAGCCTGTTGAGGTGAAACTATAAGGTTCAGGCTGAAATTTTACACCCCTCCTGAATTCTGACATAAATGTGATCTACCAGGTATGAGAAACTGATGCAATTATTTATTTTACAACTTTCTGCGTGAACACTTTCACCTGAAGCGAGATCACTGGATAGAGCTCCAGTGCATTGAGAAGATAAGCTGTTTCACACCAGCTGTGAGGTATGGGTGTGTGCAGAGAGCGTTATCTCCTGATAAGTAGGAATTTGTTGTGGTAGCACAATGGTCTGTGAATGTCTTTCCATGTTCCAATCTGAGCTCTTGAAATAGGTTTAAGTAGTTTGTAAGCCTTTTGTCATTCCCCTGCCATGGTTTGTATTGCAAATAAAAAATAGGATGTGGCGCGGGATGCTAGTGAGAAGTTCAAAGGACAAAGGTTTAATTCCTTGTGACTTTGTGCAGTTTGGTTAAACTGTGGCTGCGCTGGAAGCTCTATTAGAGATACTTCCTTGCAGTGTGAGGACAGGGACATTGAACCTTTGATACCGGATGCAGTATAGTTGTACTTTACCTGGGTTGCCTGATGGACATCCCTGAGGCTGCGTAGTCTGTTAGCTCCAGCCCGGTGTCAGGGAAATGTGAAGGGGTAACAACTGGTGCCCGAACAACATCAGTTATGTCTGTGTGGCACTGTGACATTTCAATACACCTGAAGTCACTGGTGAGACTTGGGTAGAAGAAATATTAAGCTTTTTCACCATTGTGATTCAGAATCCTCTTTGTGTTAAGTAATAGATAGCAATATAAAATATTGAATCTGCTCATCTTTTATGACTTAGGCAATAATAAAAGATCCTCTCTGTGTAATGTTAGAATGTTGAAACATATATTCAATATATCGCATAAATTAGTTAGTGGATTTTTACAGGTGTGGAATTTCAGTTTGAAAAAAGAGAAAATGAATTGGGTTTTTTTTTTTAAGCCTTAAAATGTGATGGCCCAAGTAAATGTTAAATCCATGTACGCATATGTAACTTGGATCAATGATTTAGTCCATTTCTAATATCAGAATGACACAGCCAGTGTTTTTGAAGAAATGGAATGCTATTGATTTACTCAGCAAGTACAAATAAAAAACTCTACCTATAATTCCAATTTTGGTAGGGTCTGTTTGAGCTGCTTTGAATCTGCATCCTCTTGGGCTACGAAGAATGGAAGTATAACTGATTATTGATGTGCTTGTGTATTCATGTGTGCTGCTAAAAATCAACTAAGACTTCTAGTTTTGAAAAGAAATTGTTCTAAATGGTAAAATGATTTTAAGAGTTGCAATACACTCCACCAGGGATGGAGTAGTGAAGCAAAATATCAATTGCACTTAGAGATGGGCAAATGTAGTATGCTTTATGTTGAATATTGGTAGTGACCGTGTCTTAATTATGAGATTATGTGGCCTCATAGCTGGTGCTGTGGATTGTAGCCTAAGATTTGGATTAGGTTTCCAGCTCTTCCACAGAACTACTGGGTGACAAAGGGAAGCCATTCTCTAGATCTGTCCAAAAAGGAATTAAATGTTGTATAACAGTTGCAATGACTCTGAGCTTGAACTAAGGAAGAAATTAACCTGTTTCATTAAGGGTGTTCAGTGAAATCTTTAGGATTTTTCCAGAGTTGATCCCAAAGGGGCCGAAATTCTTCACTGCTCGAGTAAAACTCTGAAGCTGTGGAGTCTTTCCATACAGGTATTTCTTAAATTACAGTCCTATTCTTTCATTGCAAGTGAGACCTCCTTATTTAAAACTTAGCTTGAGATAACACTGGAGAGGCCAATTGCCCTGCCCAGATATAAAGATCATTGTAATTACTTGAACTAGGTGGCACGATGCTGTGACTTTTTCTTTAGTGGTAAAGTAGACATGTTTTCATCAAGTGTGGCCATAGAAACAATATACTTAAACTTTTGGCCAATAGGTTGAAATTGTTACAGGGCCAGTTGCGTGTGGCACAGTGCTTTTTATATGGTAAAATATAAATTTTTGCAACTACGGATCTGTGACTATAGGGGGAAAAATCAAGATTTGGAGGGATTGTCTGTATCCTTTTATTATTCTGTTAATCCATCCAGTTCCTCTCATCTACGTATCCATTCATCCTGCCCTTATCTTGAGGGCATTTAAGCTTTTGTTGTAATCCACAAGGATAGCCATAAACTCATAAAATATAATTTTTGGAGTAGGAGAAGTACTAGAAAGATATCCATCAGCCTGCCAGCTCCTTAGCTTTGGGTCTGAACCTGAGGATGGTTTTTTCAGTGAAACAGGAATTTATTAATAATGCTCTGTTGCTCAGCCTGCATGTTAAGGTGTGGGGGGGTAAACATAATTGTACTTTTAAGTTACAGACACTAAAAAGACACACAAAATGACACGCAGTTTTTGGTTGGTTTGTTTTTTTTTTTTTTTTTTTGAAGTGGACATCAGTGCTTTAATATGAAAACTGTTCATAGTCTATAAAGAAATAATTCCAGTTCAGATAAAATCTGTGAAGGGCCTATTAGTTTTTTGATTGCTAGGCCTGTGGTAGGATTACACAGCAAAGCAGAGAGATTGTATTTGTCAAAAGTGACAAGAGCTTTTCCAAGAAATTCATACTGCAGGAGCAGGAGAAGAATCAGCCAAGTTTTCCATTATTGGAAAAACAGATTTATTAAGCATTTAGGGAAGTACTTATGTTACAAGATAAGGTTGGGAAGGACAGACCAATAGGCCAAATGGAGAGGCAGCTGAAAATGCATCTTTCTTTGATAAGGGTAACAAAAGCTTGCTAAGTAAGTGTGCAAATGCTGTATGAGAGAATATTGGCACCCTGTGAGGCTTGTCTGCAGCATTGATCTAAGCCTCAAAGATGCTGAGAAGAAAACTGCAGGGTTTACTGGGCCTTAGGTGGAATCCCCAGGGCATTGTATTCTGAGTGGTGGAATTGTGGAGTTTCCCAAGTGGATGTTTCCGATGTCCTATGGTGTAAACATAAGGTCTAGCAAATCGGACAGGTGTGGATAATATAAAAATAGAGGTAACTACAGTTAGCAGAGAGAAGGCTAAGCCAGCAAACTAAGAAATACTGAAAGAAATCCTCCATTAGCTAGGTGGATTATTCAGTAAATTGGGGAGGACAAATGAGTACCTAGGAAGGTGGTGGTGGGGTGGTTTTGGTTTTTGGTGGGGTTTGTTTTTAAACACAAGTTTGTCCTGTTGGAGTCTGAATTGCATTCTGGAGGGGAGAGCTGAAAATCGTATCAGGAACTAAATATAAAATATCTCGACTTTGATCCGTGCATTAGCAATGTGCCTCAGCTGTGCGAATAGGTTTTATGAGAGGTGAAAGATGGGGCTCGTGGACAGGGCACTGAAATGTCAGTGAGGTCTGGATTCAGCGGTGTTTTTTGCTTCTGCCACAGTGTCTCCCAGTGTTTCTAGTGAATCACTTGGTGCTTATAGGAGCTCCTACGGTATTCATTTTTTCTGACCCTTGTCCTCTGTTTTCAGATGATGCACTTTCAGAATCTTTCCGCAGTATGTTATGCTGATAATGTCAGTCTCTAGGAGAGAGGGAAATACAGAAAATAAACCTGTTGAATGGATGAAGTAATTACTTCAATAATTACGAAGCGAGAATTATTTCAATAAAGATCTTATACAGTGAGTATGTCCTGCTTAAAATTGTTGTTTATTTGGATTCCAAAGACTGTTAATAAATTGATAGAAATTCAAGGACAGAATGGAGGAAAGACTGTGAGGGACAGATGCATGCGTGAGCCTGGGATCCTTATGCTGAAAGGCACTGAGGATACTCAGCCCTCACAGACCTTTAATCTCTCTCGAGTTCTGTGGTAGCGCTGGGACTGTGTGAGTGTGATGCAGCTGTTTGGGGAAGAAGTGAAGAGTTTTAACATACACAATATAAACTGCTGAGGAGTTTTTGGACAGGAATGGTGCAGCAAGGGTAGGAAATGATGAAAACTCCTAACAGATGAGATCAGAGTTCTAAAGTGTTTTCTGCAGGAGATGAGAAATGAAAGGGAGCTTACTGGATAACTCTGTATATAAATAAACTGGTTTATAGTTTAACTCATGGCATAATCACAGCCAAGCTAAAAACCAAGATGTTTGTACCAGTTAACTTCTGCCTAAATCTTTATAATGCCCGAGCAGTGAATTATGACTGTTTTACAGCATTATCTTCTCTGAGAAAAAAAAAAAAAGTTGGGCTGAATTATCTTAATAAATAAGCCATTTCAAAGGGAAAATATATGTAAATTCCAATGCATGCAGTTTGACTTGTATGCCTGTGTTTGCCTAAACCTCACATCATCATCTTAGCACTAGGATAATAGGAAAGACAATTGTATTCTTAATGGGAAATGTTGTGTATCTATATGGATTTTTTTTTTTTTTTTTTTCCCTCTCCTGAGGAAAAACAGTAATTACATGGTGAGGAACATTTGCTGAATGCATGTACCTGTATTACAGATGTCATAAATGATAGGTATGCAATAGCATATGAAATGAGCATTTCACCCGTTTTTATGAGCTTCTGCATGGAACAGAAAATGTAAAGGCAATATTTGGGAACTCAAATAAGATATGTGGGAGAAGGAAACCCTGGTCAAAGCGGCTGGTGGAGCTTTATGGGTGAATACCAGCCTGTGTACAGAGCCAGCCTAATGCATCTAATCACTTTATTCAAACTTAAGCTGATGGTATACAGAGCCAAGCCAGAATAAATTCTGCCCTACAGGATGACCTTCATATTTTTTCACTGGATTAAATGGCAGAAATTTGATTGTTTATTTTGCAGGAAACTAAGTCTCTTATGTTTTTGGTAAATGAACTAAAATTTTGCATTAATGCCTTTGCTAGAAAAGTCAGAACACATAAAAGTATTTATTGACAGTCTGCATACTGTTTGTCAGTTATGTTTCTCTAGGTGACAAGGTCATTAGACATTATTTTTTGGCTCAAGGTAGAGTTGAAGATGCTATGAACTTAAATAAAACAGATCTCTATGTTCCCCACAAAAAAAAAGCCAAAAAAACCCAACAGACCCCACACCTGACAAACTACAGAAATGCAATCAAGCTTACTTATCCCCTTGAGAAAAATGGGTTCATTAAATCATAGATTGAAGATAGTGAATTGTTGATTTTATCTCTCTCTCAGACAAGATCCAATTTAGCTGATAGAGAGCTGAACATGAAGAGAATTGTAAGTTGTTTATTTTCTTAAAAAAATATGTAGCTAATATTTAATTTGCAAAATATGTCCTCTCATATTCCTTTTCAAACCTTTTATCTGTCTTGAAGATTATGGAAAAATGTTGAGATAACTTGTTCCATTTTATTCAGCTTCTGGAAGCAACCTCGGTTCTTTGAAGGCCAGAAATAGCCACAGGTGACTAATTCCAGAAACCTAAAATGGGTTCTGAATGCTCAGACTCTCCTGGCTTTGCTGGAGCTCCTGCAGCAAGTGTATAGTTTTTCTGTATTTTTAAAAATCTCTTAGTAGCTTGCTTGTATAACAGAGTTTACAAAGGACACCTGTAATCTCCAGACTCTTAAAACTTTTCATGGGACTCCCAAGGGCACTGCTGGTGCAGTAGAGATGGACAGGAAGAGCAAACTGTGGTATTGCTTATAGACCACAAGAACCTGGGAAACTTAGTGTAAATTATACAAATAAAAAGCTAGTAAACTTTATTCTTTCTACCTCAGCAGTGAGAAACTAACCTTTCCACTGCAATCTTCCTCTTTTATCCAGATTTTGGTAATATTTTACCGTATTTGGTATTTAATGGAACTATTGAAGACTCACAGAAATAACTGCTGCAGTGAGCGTAGAAGACAGTGTAACTGCGTTCAGCAGAGCGATTTACATAGGCATTTCTGTTTCCCTCATCCTTGCAGTAGCAAAGTGCATTGCAAATGCTGAAAAACTGTATGAGATGGGAAGGTCGTTATGTCTCCGTGACAGATGCGTGGCTGAGGTAGGAGGAAGTTAGTGGCTTGTTGGGATATAGAAGGTAACATTAGGTAACAAACTCGCATTGAAATTTCAGTTTTAACTCTGATAACACCTTTCGAATTTCTCTAAAATGAGGAGTCTGGAATGGAAACCCTCTCCCTTAGCTTGTTAGTGTGAGCAGAGAGTGGATACTTGTTCTGCTGTAGCATCTAGTCTGTGGAGTTATTTTCTCACACTACTTGGAATACTCTGCATTCCCTTAAATGACAAATACCCTGGAACAGCGAGCAAATTGAAGCACAATGGCATGTCAGTTAGAAATGAAACAAAGTGAAATTAAATACAAATAGAAATACCATTTATTTTAAATAAAAATAAAAAAAAAAGGCTAAATATCTCCATGAGGATGCACTTGGTAAAATGTTTCCATTTAGCTTGATGTTCATCTCATATAAATAATAGTGTATTCCTCCCTCTGGTGACTCTGCTTTACAGAAGGCACTATCAGACACTGCAATCATGTGTGTAAAAGAGCTGTTTCTAATTTTCTGTCAGTTATTCAGTTGAGCGAGCCTGTTGTTTGTAATCTGATATCTGGGTGTCTACAGATCAGCAATAATTCGGATTAGACAATTCCCTGTTCAGATGAGAGTAGATGCCTTGACGTGGGGAAACTGGACACGTGTTGGATTTTGTTTGGTGTTTCATGTTTTGCCATGCTTGTATTTCTCAAAGCTGATACTGCATTGTAGGATGTAAGCAAACCATCTGGGACACTGAACGCTTACCCCTTCTTATATTATTGTGTGTTCTGGTTTGTCCGTTTGTCTCTGTCTGTGTCCTGTCCCCATCCATCCCGTGTCCTGTCCCGTGTCCCATCCCCACCCCCCCCCCGTTGGAAAACAGGCCTGCTTGCTACTGTTTGAGTTATTGTTTTGAATTGCTGCTGTGTCTACTTGAAAGAGACTGGAAAACTGATTGTTAATGCAGTGTAAATTTAAAACAGTAAAATAATAGTGCTGTGTTGAGTAGTTGTGAGTACCCATCATCTTTCACTCAATGTTCCTTGCAAAAAGGGTCCCATGCATCCCGGAACGTAATGATGCTGGTGTGTTTGAGATAACAAAGCTGTGGGAAGGGTGGATGGTGTGAATCAAAAATCACATTTTTGAGTCTTTGTAGGATTGAGATCTTGATTTGCAAACCCTTTGCAACATAGGTGAACTCTTTTGACGTGCATACACAAATCCATATGCATGGGGGGCTCGATCTCAGCTGGGACTTTTGCACGCTGCCTGAAATGAACCTCTGACCATGCTTTTGCTAGGTACGTTTGTGCGGCACCTCATGCTGCTGCTTCTTTTGGACAAACTGTTGAGAGGAATGTTCATAGCCTTGAGAATTAAAGCTCCTTGGACTGATTTGATTGATGGTGCTTTTATCAAGTGCTGTGCTGGTATGTTGTGCATACGACATACAGAGTATTGCACTTGTTTTCCAATTGAATGGCTTTTCTCAGTGTAGAAACCCCATATTCTCTGCTGTAAACAATGTAGACCAAAAGTCGAATAAACAGTGAAAAACGAACGGAGTACCCAGGGATTAGCAGACAGTGCATTATGTTGATTACCCCCATTGTCTTCAGCTTAATAAATTCTATTTTGCTGTAAGTCAGTTCAATTGTGTGTGAAAATAGAGAGGGTGGAAAATGAGACTGAACAAGAGGGTTAAATGACAGTGTGCTATTCAAGAAGCAATTAAAAAAAACCCCCAACCCTTGAGGAAACGTAAAAAAGAAGAAGGTTTTGAAGTGTAAAATACAATACACATTTCTGGTTTAATGTGGGAAGCTAAAGTAGTCTATCCAGTCCTCATCATTAAACCCATACAAAAGCCGTTGATAAAGTGCTTTTTAATGCATCATGTGGCACCTGCAGTACTGCAACATTGACTTGTGCTATTGAGCAATCACTAAAAATGGGCAAACGGGAAGTAGCTGTGATTCTAAGTCATAGTTTGGGCATCTCATTCACTGAATCCTGATGAAGATCCCTGAGACCTGCTATGATTCAATACGTGCTCTGGCAGACCCTCTTGCAGAATAAGGACCTTGAACTTTGTCATAAGTGAATCCCTCGTGAGCAGATGTGTCTTGACTCATAAGAATAACCTTGCATCCAGGAGTTTCTAAGAGGTGTTTGGAAGGTTCAGTTAATATTAACCCTTATTTATTTATCTGCTTTGATATGCCTTGATAATTACTGAATGTTCAGTAGACTGCAAGAAAACTAAAAATGCCCATAACATCTGAATGGAACAGCCTGATTAGGCTGGGGAGAGAAGAGTCAAGTATAAAGTAAAGGAAAAAGTATGAAAGAAAACATTTGCCACAGAGCTGAGCTGTTTATTTTGTAGTATGTTTATTAATAATTTTATTTCTATGTTGAAGTTAGGAATTGATACCCAGAACTCCTGAGCATCAAGAACTCCAGCTGGAGCCAACAAGAGGTGGAAGTGCTCAGAAACTTTGGAAAAGTGGGCTGGTGTATAAGGAAGTAGTGTCATCTAGTGGTTAAAGGAAAAGACCAGGAAATCAGGACTCCTAGTTTATAATTTAAAATTTACTGCCTGCTTGCTGTTTGATGAATCTACTTGAAAATCTCAATATACCATTTCTGTGGGGGAATGGAGGAGGAGGTGGACAGATAAGGTAGCTTTTGGCCCAGCTGACTTTTGGAAAAGCAGAAAGGAACATGTGCATGCCACCACCAGAACTCTTTTGTACAGAGGCAATTTGGCGCAAACCCAATCCTGTTTCAGGAAACACAGGGAGGATGCATTTGTATTTAAATGTGACCAGAGCAGTTTAGAATTTGGCAGTTTTATATCGCATGGAATGCCAAATCCAGGCGCAGGGTGAGGAATGTACCTGTCAGTCTCCTTGTGGATAATGGAGGAGAGAGGGAGCTGTTTTGTTTGTGTGTGTATAGATATATATAAACTAGTAGGCAGTTTAAAAGGAATTTATGGTGCTTCAGTAGTAGTTTTGTTCATTGCTAATGATCACTTCCAATGTTAGCAGTTTGTGGAGGACTCCCAGCTGTACCTGTTGTTTCTCTCAACTGCAGTAAGTAGTATCTCCTGCTCTTTTTGGCAGCGAACGAGCTGGGATGAAGGATACAGTAGTAGAGCTGAATTCCAGAGAGCATTAAGGTGTTGCAGGCAGAGAAGAGAAATGCTGTAATGGATTTCTCCTTTCCACAGTCACCATTTCTGAGAAGGATCTCAGTCCTAGCAGGGCAAATCTGCAGCCTTATAGTCGCTGTGGATCCTTACGGTATTTTGGATACCTGGCGTGGCAGTGCACACTTGCCCAACTAGGAAGATCCTGTCCTGCAGGCCAGTTGGAAGTGGATAATGGCAAGACAAGGGCAGCAGAGCATTGCTTGTAGTTTAGTTATTAACAACTTTTTTTCTCTGAATTTTGAAGGTTTCCACCCAACAATTATTGCATAGCTAAGCCTGCCTGCTGTAACCTGTGGGCACCAAGGAATGAATTTGCCTGAGATGCCCTCCAGCTAACACAGTGCAGGAGCCTTAAAACAAAATGACAGAGGGTTTTGTTGGTCCCTGTGCTTTTGTACTTGGGGTTGACTCATTGGTACTGGAGTGCATCACACTTTTATCAGAGATGATGCTTGTGTGTTTTAGGAGAGAGTGACTGATTTCCTATCTGTAAAGTAGAAATAGTTATAGAGGGACTAAGGCAGGGATTTTTCTGAAGTATTTGTGTGTGTAATTCTCATTAAAATCAGTGGAAGTTATGCAAGGCATATCTTTGACAGAGGTTTGTTCAAGCTCCCTGCTGGCCCAAGAAGCTGAATCTTCATCTCGCGCGTTGCATGCTAGTGCTGTTTGCTCCTGTAACATTCACTCAGAGGTCTGTCCTTGCATTCAGATCTCTTCTGACATTCAAATTGGCTCTAGCTATGGCAGGTACTCTGTCTGTCTTAGCTTTGTTGACTTGCCGTGCTAGCAATATTTCATTGGCTCGGTGATCCCATCAATAAACAGCCTGTGTGATTCCCGCAGAGAGGGACCTGCAAATAAATGTTGTGAGCTAGGGACATCTTCATATCTGTTAGCGAGTGCTGCATATGGGATTTTCCGTGCAGATAGAGTCCCCACAGCTCTAAACATGGGACTGCTTCAGTATTCCTCTCATGTTGCTCAGCATGCTCTTGTGATGGCCAAGAGCACACGGAGATTTTCAGGGGGAAGGCTCTAAGAATTCCAGGATGTGTTCCTCCACCTCCTGCTCTGTGGAAGCTTTTCTTTACACTTGCTACAAAACAGCGCAGGCTTTTTCCTGTTGACAGTAAGGAGATGCTGGACTGGCTGAACCCCTCTGAGCAGACTTTTCTTACCAAGCTGGCATGGAGAAGCCTCGTCTCAGTTGCTATGCAAGCCTGAGGAACACGGCAGCATTTGGATCTGCAGCCTGGGCAATGTGATTGAACAAGGGGAGCAACATAAAGGGCAGCCGACTGCAAAGCTGTTAGCATTCTGCACAGCACACAACTTCAGCTCAGTGTTAGATGTACTATTATAATTCTCTGTTAATTACATAGTGTTGATTATATAACTACTTAGCAGTTCCTCCTCTTTTAATGAGCACAGCTGTTTTCTGTCCAGCTTCAACAGGGAAAATTTCCCATCTCTAATTTAAAAGTAATACACTCAAAGAAAACTCCAGAGGGCTCTTGGGCTCGTGCTGTTTGATGTGTTTTAACGCTCATGGTGCCTACAGACTTCCTTCAGCCTAGAGAGCACTTACAGCCATTCCCCTTACACTCTTAAATGAATCTTTGTAACTAATGAACTTTATTAATAGTGTTAAAAAAACTAACAAACACCTCACCTTCTTGTAAGGAAAACCATTTTGTTTAGGCAGACTGATACAAGCTGTCATGTTACTATGCTAATTTGGATCCCTGCACTATATTCATTGTTTTCTGAGCAAGCACCTTCTACAAAGTGAGCCAACAAACAGTTTTCTGCCAAAAACTCTCCAAAGAGGGAGTGATATAAACATGTATTTCCTTACACTGAGGTAGCTGTGAGTTACTGCTTTCCAGGAGACAAAAGTATTAACATCTGCTGGAGACCAGAGAGGCTGAGGTGCTGGAGCATTAAAGAAAGGTAACATGTAGGCAAACAGCAGCAATATGCTGAGCAAAGACCTGAAGGTCATTGCTTGCCCCCAGGTTCATGCCAGACGTGCTCCATCAGTGACAGTAATATCTGAAGGAGTTTGCGG
The DNA here is from genome assembly GCA_009806455.1 of Tetrax tetrax. NCBI lineage: Eukaryota > Metazoa > Chordata > Aves > Otidiformes > Otididae > Tetrax > Tetrax tetrax. The sequence goes on from WHYT01017626.1 coordinate 81,634, forward strand.
AGAACTCAGTCCAGTTTTATGTGTTGCAGCAGCAGTGCAAACATTTTGGGCGTGGAGAGCTTTTATTTGGAAAACATGTCTTTGTTCAGAATTGAACCATTTCTTAGGAAGATGTACACTTAGATGTAGTTAGTTTGTTAGTTTAGTTTGAAAATTTGCCAAAACAAATCACTTCAACTTTCTAGCTTCGTTTTCACAAAGTCAAATTAATTTCACTAAGATTTTTATAACTTTTAATTTTTCAGTTATGTGATAATATGCTAGCATGTTTTGACACTGTCAGAATACAATCATCGTGGCCTGAAGAGAATGCAGAAGTATGTTAATTTTTTTTTTTTTTTTAAAACTTTTGGTCTATAAGCAATTTTGAAGGTGTGACACAGGAGGAGGAGATGGCTGTAGCAGGTCTGTAGCAGTGGCAGGAAGTCTGTAGGAAGAGCTGAGCTTTATTTCCTGACTGGTGGCCCGTTATTTCTGCTTCACGGTTCTCTGTTCTTATCTCTAACGAGATCTGGGACTTTCTCAATCTGTTAACTTGACCTTACTAACAATATTTAAAAAGTTCAATAACTGATAAATACTCGAGAAAATGATTGAACGTGCTGTGGAGCTGCAAGTTGATTGTAACCACCTAAAATAAGTTTTGTTGATGTACTTTAAAAGCACTACTCTCATCCATAACATCTATTAATTATTTATTAGTCTGTGTACCCATTATAGGTGTAACCTTAACATAAATTGAGACTGCTTGATCTATTATTGAGAGCAAAGACTGTATTTATAGGAAGATAATGATTTATCTGGAAGTTGCTCTTTATCATTGCCATTTTAAATACAGCACAGATAAATATGTCTCTTTAGCTGGAGTGTCCTTTTGTTTCCCTGGTACGCCTGATTGTAAACATACATCAGGTTGTTTCCCTCGGGGGGCCCTGTTCAGATAGAGCTTGAGTTACATTATGGTAATAATGTTCATTCTTTGTATTAATAATTACACTGAATGCTTCCTGTTCAGCAAAGTATTATATTTCTTTGGTGTTTTCCTTGCTATTATGAACTGCTGTGCTGCTCCTGTGTATTTTATGCCGACAATGCAGGTCACCTGTGGGAAGAAAGTCAGAGATAATCCACTTTGGCAAAGGAGGAAATAAACTCGGATGTTGACTTGCCCTTATGACCAGATGAAGTTTGTTTCAGTTCTATGAAATGAAGACGCATGTGGATTTCTAATCCCCTGCCTTTACCATACATTATTTTTCTTTGCTTTGAGAGGCAGTTATTCTGCATGGATTTGCATTCCTGGGTAGCTTAAATTCACCCATGCTTTCATCGTGCTTTACAAATGAAGGAGGGTTGAGGGGCATCTCTATGTTGTGAGTGAGGAAAGTGGACCACAATGATCTTTTTTTTTCTTTTTTTTCCCATTTCTTACTGGTATGTACATTCATTACAGAACTTCATGGAGTTATTTGTATATTGGCAAGATGAATAGATTTTGGTTGGTTCGTGTATTTAATGTATTGCTGACTACCACCACTAGCTGCTAGGTGGAGTGTTGCCACTGTGTGTGTATTTGCATTTATTTGACAAAGGGAGCCAGTAAAAGGTGAAAAATTTCCCACTAGTGACACCTGAACGTCCTCCTCCCAGGAGGAAACCGCTCTAGTGTAATAAGACAAAGCCCTGCAGCAGTGAAGAGGGTAATAGCAGCACTTAGAGAACCTGCTTGCTAGATTTCCTGGGCAGAAAATACATAGGCTGTGACAGAAGATCATCTTTTAGCCTGGCTACCCCAGATACAGACATGGTAGTATTAGGAAATGTTGTTTAGCCCTTGCACATTGCAACTTTCAGTTTGTTGGTCAACTTGAAAGCCAGTCTTGAAAAACAAATAAAAGGACAGTGTTTCATTCTCCTGGACAAGATTAGGGTGCTGAACTGCTGAGGAGAATCTTCTTCACTGTGGGCAGTGAAAAGGCTGGGTGAGGCTAAGATGTCCACAGATGAAACCACTTGCAGGCTTAGAAAGGCAGAGGCTTTGTGAAAAGTCATGACTTTTAACTTCAGACCTTGAGCTCTGAAGCCAGCCAGAGAAAGAAAAGGTCCTTTGGATCTTTTTGTCCCTTTCTCCAAGTCTTTCTCTCTCCCTCTTTCCTTCAAAGCAGCAATTTTTCTTTGTGCTTTTTTTTTCTTTTTCTTTTTTTTTTTTTTTTTTCTTT
>WHYT01017626.1:84891-122945 GCA_009806455.1 Tetrax tetrax
TTAGATATTAGAAAAAAATTTTTCACAATGAGAGTTGTAGAGCACTGTCCCAGGTTGCCCAGAGAGGTGGTGGATGCCCCATCCCTGGAAACGTTCAAGGCCAGGCTGGATGGGGCTCTGAGCAACGTGATCTAGTCAGGGATGTCCCTGCTTCTTGCAGGGGGGTTGGACTAGATGACCTTTGAAGGTCCCTTCCAACTCTAGCCATTCTATGATTCTATGATTCTATGACCGCGACCCCCATTCCCTCTTCCCCCCTGTGCCGCTCGGGAGGGGAAGGTAGTAGAGATAATGTTAAGCTTGGGAACAGGGAGGGGTGCAGGAGGTTTATCTTGTTCCCTGTCTCATTAGTTATAAATGAATAGTTTTCCCCAAGTCGAGTCTGTTTTTGTCCGTGATGGTAACTTCAAGGATCTCTCCCCGTCCTTATCTCAAACCTTGAGTCTTTTTTCTTATATTATCTCTCCCTGTTCTGTTGGAGGGTGGGGGGAGTGAGGGAGAGACTGTGTAGTCTGGTCCCGATGGGGGCTGAACTACGACATGAAGTCTCATATCAGACAAGTTTTAATTTAGATTTATGAAACGAGCTTTTGTTATGTTCCCCTAACAGCCCATGCAGTGTGAGACCTCAAAACAGATGCTGTGGGTTGTTTTTTTTGCCCCCTCAGTCCATGTCGAGTGGGGATATAAGTGAGAACTTACCCTCTTCTGAACAAGTGGTTTAAAGTGTTTTGTTGAAATGTTTTTGCATGCACATTTTCAATAGGAATTAATTTATTTCAATTTTAGAAAGGGAAAACAAATTTCCGAAATTAAGTGTTGTGTAGTCAAAGAAGGTCCTTTGAAATCGATGGGTTTAGTGTGTCGTTTCACAGTAACTGTTAAAGGTTTTTATCTGTTTGAAGGAATTTAATGCAGTGTTCCTACTGACATGAAACAATTTTAAATTTTACCTTGTGAAATTTTTTGTTTGTTTGTTTCAAGTCACAGTGAGGAAAAATACAAATATTTTAACTGGAACAGAAATGCAAAATATTAATTCAGGTGGACTATGTTTTTTATATATATTCTCCTAAAGCTAGTATTAAGAGAAATCTTACAGCACAGAATGTTTGAGGCTAGAAGATCGTTCACTCTGACCCTTCCTCACCTAGAAGCTAAATAATCACAGCTCTCTCAGCCTCTGCTTGTATGTGTATTAATGCTTTCCAGTGCTTGAGTATCATGCACTTGCCTCTAATCCTGGATTCACGACTAGGGGTATGAAACTGGAGCCCATGGAAGACCAGGACACAGGTGCTGATGGGACAGAAACATGAGAATGAAAAGGCATCGTGTGTGAGCAGTGCCTACGACTTTTCATGGGTTTTGTTCTGTTAAAGCACTGTTTTTCTGCACACAATTTCTGTTTCTAGAGTGGAAGGTAATTCTCCAATTGAGAATAAACTTGCCAAAACTCATAAACTGCCTCCTTTTCTAAAGCTTTGGCAAAGAGGGGGGAATACTGACACAGAGTGTGTGTGAAGCCCAGTGACAGCGACCTTAAAGTCTGACTCAGTAGCTGTTTAACTTGGCAAAGTCTTTACTTTGACTCTGGTTGGTTCTGGAAGCATTGAAAAAATGTTTCCTGGTTTGTACGTGTGACTACATGAGTCGCTTGACAAAAATATGTAGAGAGGTAGACCTTTGCCTCTCAAAGGCAGTTGTTACCCTTTTCAATGACTTTTACTGAAAGGAGAGTTATTTTTTTTCATTACTGTAGGAGTTGTCTGTTTCAAGTCATTCTGAACTTTGATACTAAATTTATTCTTGGGCTTGGGTTTTATCTTGCTTCTTGTGACTTCAGAGGAGTTGATTCTGACTCGTTCACCGTAAGTTCCTTCAGGTCCAAATCCTGGCCATGAAATGTCCCATTTATATCATTACCACTGTAATTCACAAAGACAGTCAAGTAGGATTGTTGTGACAGCTCTGAATTTGCTTTCATTGTGGAGTATTCCTATTTGCATACATTCATAGTCAGATGTTTACATCGTATACATATTTAGAATTACGCTTTTAATCCCTCAGAGGAATGAATTTTCTTAACCAGCTCGAGTCTGGACATCTGTATTGCGGTTGGTGAAATTAACTGTTAAGAGCATATGCGTGGAGGGGTTCAAACTGAAATTGTAGTTCTGTCAGCTAAGACTCCCAGTTTCTCAGGATGCACAGTTTCTAAAAGCTCTAAAATCTGGTGACTGAACCATGGAAAACTGAATCGCACCCTGGGTGTACATTACTGTGTGTCCCAGCTAGAATGAGGAGTCCCGCGTGGTGATAGAAACGGTGCACATGCTAAAAGACACTGTCCTGTGCAAATCCTGCTTAACCCAAGTGGACGGGATGAGAGGAAAGAGGTTGTACTTGGTGCTGCATTGTGCCACATAATGTTAGGATAAAGGCAGGAGTAGAAGCTGGATCTTCTGACTTGTATTTAAATCATTATCAGGTAGACAGTTCTGCCTGGGAGGAATATCACTTGCAAACTCATGGACTGATTTGGGATGGTCTTGCAGTGGAGAGGCTTTTTGCTGGGGTATCCTGGGGAGAAGTGAGAAATGTGCTTAGGGGACACTTGTAGAGATGATTCCTTTTAAAAGGTTGTGTGGCCACATCTGGGAGGTGACAGGAGAGAGTTGGTAAGCAGCTATATCACAATCCTGGAAGATGACTTCACTGGAAATTCCCCCCTCCCCATAGTGAACCACACAAAAAAAAAAAGCTGAGTGATGGGTTGTGCTGGGATATGCCTTTTCTTGAGTGAAACCAAAAGCTGAGGCTGTCCTTAGGGAGTTGTGGTTCTGAGATCTGCAGTGGTTGTGACCTGGGCCCTGAGTCTGAAAAATGTGGTGATCGAACTGACGGTTTATTTGTTAATCCCAAATGATCATGGCCCTTGCTAAGAGTCACCGTGCATCCTTTAGTAGCCCTTGCAAGCTTTTGGGGAGCTTTTTTCAAGTCTCCTTGAGGCCCTCAGGTTGCTTTTTCAGTTTCTTTCAGCTGGCAGAGTGAGGATTTGACCAGATCTTATCAGAGGACTGATGTGAAAAGAGGGCAGGTTTTGACCCAGCCCTGAACAATGCCTAAAAATCAGTGCTAAGAGATTCTTGAATTCGCTGTCTCCCCAAGTACTCCGTGTTTCAGAACATTGATGCTTTACTACTTTAGGAGCTGAGTCAGCCTGGGGTGTTGTTTACACTGCTTGAGTTTGGATACCGCGGTGGAGGACTCGCGTGGCAGCGCAGAAGCGTGTGCTGCTTGCTTCCTGCGTTGATGAAAGGAGAGCATGTTCTGAACCAGTGTTGCCCAAACGAGCAAAATCAAGGAAGGCTGCCTGCAAACAGAAGCAAAGCATTTCCCCTGTCTCCTAAACATTAGTATTTCTCATCCGTTTGACTTAACAAGGGCCATCACCCTGCCATTCTGATTATCCCTGTCAGACCCACAGGACGTAAAGGAGACCTCTGATTTTTAAGAGGAGAGTGCCCTGATGCCTGCATGCCTTTTAGTCCATCATGAGGCACATTTTGTCAGAAGAAAGCGTTTGAAGATTGCCTCGATAACACAAGCAGATTCCTGCCATACAGCAAAGGGCTATTTTTTATTATTTACTCAATTAATGGAAAGGAAACATTGACTGTCTTTGATTAGAATTAATGGTTCGTTAGCCTGGGCTGTCATCTGCTAATGCTGTGGATCTGGATGGGGAAGTTGATGAATTATTCTGGTTAGAGGAATCATAGTGGGGATATGGACTCTTGGAGAAATACTGAGTATGAGCAGGGCAGCAAAGCTGTGGAAGTGGTTTCTGAGGGCAAAGAGTCCAAAGGCCTGGCTTTGCACTCGCTCTGGGCGTAGATAGATGTGTGCTTCCCAAGCAGCTCTGCCTGTGGCAGATATCGCTGCCTGCTGCTGTCTGTCCTCAGCACTAAGTGTTCGTTACTGCTCCACTGACAGAGTTTACCACTTCCTAAATCTGGTGGCAGAGCTACTTAGGAGTTGTCATTTATTTGTTTCTGTCAAAATGGGAGCCAAGTTAACAGAAATGAGTTGCTGAAACTGATTTAGCAGATGATTTTTTTCTTCTTAGTCTTTTACTTTTGAAGCAGGAGCTGGCTTTTCACACCACGGTATACTGGAAGCTGTGGGTCCCAGCGCAGAGAATGGAAGAACCCAGCGGGTCCACAGACTGTATTGACATGGACCATAAAGTGATAAACGCGAAATCAGACCTGTATTGAGGAATCTGTTCCACAACCAACCAAAACCTTAGGCTGCTCTATTGAGGGGCTTAGATTTGGGCGTTATTTCTACCTGGGAAGGTAGCAGGGGTGAAAGAAACAACCCTAAGGGTTTTCAGGGACATGGGAGAGAAAAAACAAAACTCTCCTGGACAAACGGGTAAGCCAGCAGCACTCTGGTTTAGCAGAGATGGTTTTCCCCTTCCAGGTGGAGCTGCTGTGAGAGTAGGTAGAGAGGTAATGTAACATTCAGATCTGGCCCCCACAGCAATGCAAATGGAATAATTTTCTCTCTAATACGTATTCTTCGTATTAATAGCAAGGAAGCCAACAAACAAAAAGTAATCCGTCACTTTCTGTAAAATTGTCTATCTAGACAAGAAGAAACCCACTGCTCTGTGCTGCCTTTCTTATTTCTGTTTCATTGTTTCTATTTAATGAACTGGCAAATAAATTACAAAAATCTGTTTTATAAGTCAGTTACTTATTAATTCCGTATTTTCTGCTACAGGTTCTTAGATTAATGAATCAAGGAGATGGAAAAGCCTTCTAATTTAATTACACAACTACCATTGCTGTAACATTTATTTTAAGGACATGGCATAGCTAATGGATGTTTTATTTATTTATTTTGAGTAAGTAATCTTAAAATTAATATCTGCAAAATTTATTTCTGGCTTTTGGTATTTCACCCCCCCCCCCCTTTTTTTTTTTTTTTTTCATTTTCTGGATTTAAAAAGAATTGTGGACGTGGCTGAAATAGCTACCTTTTTGTGCAGATCCCACTATGGTTACAAACCACAAGCTAATTCATGCTCTAACAATGTCTTCATTCAATGAAGAGTGAAAAAAGTGAAGTAATGTGTCTGAATGAATACTGAACTCCAGGTGGCTGAATACTGCACGTCTCTTTTAAAGACGCTCGTGTGTCATCTCTAAATTCTGCTTTTTGTAATTACCAAGGTGTAACCTTAGCTTTAAAAATAAAAAAAAAATCAGTTCAGTCCCGGCAGTAAAGTCTCATGCACTCTGCAGTGAGGACTCTGCCAGAGGAAGACAGAGATGCTGTGCGGGTTATGCTGCAGCATCTGCCTAAAGAAAGTGGTGTGTTGGTAAAACAGAAATCTGTCTGCAACAGTTAATCGTGAAGGAGACGGGGATTTTTGCTGCTGTAGTTGTGCACAAGAAGGTGGAAAATTAAGACCTGTATTTTTGCCTTTGTATAGTTCAATGGTGCTGTAAAGGTAGCGATGGGAGATGTGGAGCCGCAGGACCGGGCGCTCAGCTCCAGAGCCAGCGGGCCTCTCCAGAGGCTGCGGGTGTGGCGGGGCTGCGGAGAGCAGCCTCAGGGTGGGCTGCTTTCCCTCCAGGGAAAGGCGCCTTCGCCTTCGAGCCTTCTGGATGTGCAAGACGTTTGTCTTTGTTCCACTCTGATTGTCTTCGTGTGTTTAACCAAAAAGGAGACAGATTATTTCCGTACATCTACATCCACTGTGTTATATATAAACATTTAATGCTTGATTCACTTCCTACCTGTTTGAAGCTTCCCTAATGAAAGAAATTCTTAAAAGGGGCTTTGAGTAACTGTTTCCTGCACCAAGAATGGAACCATCTCCCATTAATCTTGGGAGTGTAGGATATATTATTACTATTAACTCTAGTAATTAGGAGGAAAACATAACAAATTACTCTTAATAAGCCTTTCAGACAGGATTTTCTTTTAATCTACAGGCTTATTTGTATCTATTTATTTTTTTTTTTTTACCAAATGAAATTAGTATTTTCTGCACACTCTGAGATGACCTTTATTTGTTCACTGACAGATACAACACATAGCTTAAAATCAAAGTGTGATTTTTTTTTTTTCTTCTTTTTTTTTTTAATCAATCAGAGCTAGATATGAGGGGAAGGTACTTTGTTTTTTCAGTATATGGAAGGACTTCCACTCTCTCCATACGTTTCTTCCTTAATTCTCTTAATATGGAAATATCCATGACAAAAACCAAAGTCTTCCTTTGGGGGATCTTATTCCAGTAGTCCTGGAAAATGTGGACATTCCTCTGGCCTTTCAACCTAAGCAAAATGCTTTAAATCCTTTCACTGGTTTCAGTATTTTGGCTCGCGTGATTTCATCTGTGTATTTAGGTGATAGAGAAGCACAGGCTGAGTTCTTCAAGTCCTGTTTGGTATAAAAATGGGACGGAACTTGGTTTCAACAGCTGATAGCTGTTCTCAGTTCCAAGCTGTGCATTTTCGTCTGCAGCTGTACCGGCCACGGTAGAAGATGAAATCCTGCAGCAGGACTTTCCCCACACACTTGTTATCCTTCCTGCTCCCCATGGAAGTCAGCAGTTACTGTGGCAGTGCCTGTAGAGATGTTGGTCGCTTATTTATTTACGCAATATACAGCCTGAACCAGTAACTGGGACTTGGAGAACAACAGTGTGTTAACTTCTGTAACATCGTAATCTTCGAGGTAAGGATGAAGCCGTGGAATTGTTCCTTAAGCCTCTGAAGCATTGAAAATTTCAACAATAAACTAACTCGGCAAGTTTACCAGAACTATCCATCATCTAAAAAGAGATATTTTATTTCCCCACCCATTTAGTCAAATTAGATGAACCCTCATTTTCTCTTGATCAAACTTCTAAGCCATTTCCCAGTTTTTATTTTTTAAAGTTAACTTTTAGACCAAAGTATTTGCTGTTAACATAGAAAGATGCATGATGTTTTATTTTAGTCCTGCAAGGAACAAATCTTTTGCAAATAAGGTTTTGATAAAGCTTTAGATTAGGATTCTTTACCAACCTAATCAATCTAATGATTTTTGAATGATACAATTTTTTAAGTATTCTTTTTATCATAGAATCATAGAATGGCTAGAGTTGGAAGGGACCTTCAAAGGTCATCTAGTCCAACCCCCTTGCCAGGAGCAGGGACATCTCCAACCAGATCAGGTTGCTCAGAGCCTCATCCAGCCTGGCCTTGAACGTTTCCAGGGATGGGGCATCCACCACCTCTCTGGGCAACCTGGGACAGTGCTCTACAACCCTCAGTGTAAAAAATTTTTTTCTAATACCTAATCTAAACCTGCCTCCTTCTAATTTAAACCCATTACCCCTTGTCCTATCACAACAGGCCCTACTGAACAGCCTGTCCCCATCTTTCCTGTAGGCCCCCTTGAGGTACTGGAAGACCGCTATCAGGTCTCCCCGGAGCCTCCTCTTCTCCAGGCTGAACAGCCCCAACTCTCTCAGCCTGTCTTCATAGGAGAGGTGCTCCAGCCCTCTGATCATCTTTGTGGCCCTCCTCTGGACCCTCTCCAACTGGTTCATGTCCTTCTTATGTTGGGGACTCCAGAACTGGACGCAGTACTCCAGGTGATGAAGACGTTTGTCTTCATAACCTAATATTAAAAGTAGTTGCTGATAATTTAATTTTTCATGGGCTGAATTGCTACTTTTCTCTACTGAAAAACTTCATAGAGTTCTTTTCCTTTTGGTAGCTTCTTTCTGTGATTATCACTTCTGGGTCAAGATCTGACCATAAGTTTTTGTTGTGCATTATAGCAGGAAAGAGAACATTTTCTTCAAAGTTCTACTGAAAATGTTGTTCAGGAGATGACGTGGAATATATAAAAGATGAACTCTTCTGAAGTAAGAAGATTGTTTCAGAATCTCTACAGCTGCCTCATTACTGTATTTAATTTTGTATTACCTGAGCATCTCATACTTTTTTTTTTTTCTTTCCTCACTAGCATGTGAGAGAACTAGTTCTGCAACATATAGTGTGGTTAGAAAACATCTAAGGTGTTTAGAGTGGTGGAAACTTGGAAAGAATTAATTTGTTGCTTCAGATGACAAAGCCACTAGCCATCTGGTCAAGTCAGAGTTGATAAGTGCCACTGCTTTTAAATTAATAAGTACTGTGTTAGAGCAGTAATTGGAAGTTGCATAAAATATCGATTTGGGACTTTGGCTATAAATAATAGAACATATATATTGGATAAGAGCTTTAAATATTTCTACAAAAAGTTCTCCTTTTGTGATTACTGCAGTATTAAAAGATGTAATGTTTATAATATAATCCCATCTGATGATTAGGATTGGTAGAATAGTATTATTTGCTGAACTGCTATGTCAAAGTTTCACCGTTATTAAAAACTGTATTAGAGATTTGTCCGTTAGCAGTAGAGTTCAAATCCCATGAAATGCAGGTTACCTTACATTTGTTTTCCTGTTGTCCACAGCTTTAGACAGGATTGCCCCAATTCCATCAATACTGTACTCTCAGAAAATGAGCAGTGGTACAGATAAAAAGGTACAACCAGAGATCTAAGCAAGGTCGGAGACATAACTGTGTTATACCTTAGCTTGATAGTAATTAACCATCGTCAGGAATATTTAATTGCTATTTATCCCTGTCAATGCACTGAAACAGACCTATTTTACAGGAATGTAGCAAGAAGTTTTCAAAGGAAAATGTTTTGAGTTCAAATCACAATAAAACTGATGGAAGAGTACTTATCAATGCTATAAAAGCTCAGGAGTGAAGGCTGTCACTTGGGGCAGGGAGCAAACTAGATGAATATCCTGTTTTGCCTGAGTCTGATCAGATTTGAACATTTGTTTCACCGGCTATGGTTCTCTTAGCTGCTTACTAGCACTCCTCTGCTGAGGCTTTCTTGCTGAAGAGCATCTGCTGCCTCTTTTATGTCTACGGTGGAGGTGAAGAGGGACAATGGTGTAAATAAGAGAGGAGCGCTCTCCTCCGCCGTTTCCCCATGCAGCAATAGGGTAGGTTGCTCACCGCCGCCTCTTGCGCAATCCTGATGAAAGGAAGAATCTTCAGAGGTGGGAGGAGGCTGTGAAGAACTACTGTCCCAGTAAATTAACTTGCATATAATTGTTTGCTCTTCTCACTTTTGAAGTGGCATAACCATCCACCTTTAGCATGATATATTGATGCTATATTAAACTAATATAGGTTGCATTCCTCCTTTGTATTCATTCTCAACATATATTAAACCTTGTTACCATGCATTTAATCATAGCTACTGTGATTTAAGCATGCTTGGTTTTCCAGTAAAACCTGGTATAAAACAAAGAGGAGGGGGAGGAAAAGGAAAGCTCCGCTTGCAAATTGAATTGATCTGACCTCCCACCAGCTGTGCTAGCTGCTGAGAAACAATAACTCCAAAAGGGAGTTAACACAGCATTACTATTCCTTTACTATTTTTTTTTTCTGTCAAACCCTATGAGAGATTTAATACATGTGCATTAGTAAAGTCCAATTCCATGTAAATTCATGCTTCCTCTGAAAATCTGAGTTCCTAAAAATCGCATTCTCTGATTGGGGTCCTGCAATAATCGTGCTCACAGGCTCTGGAGCACCCAGCTGTTAAAGATGGATTGGTAGGGCATGAAGGATAGGTTGTGGTAACTGAAAATGTGCTTCTCTATATTTGCCTTTAATTTAGAGAACTTCATACTGTGGCCTGCAATACCTAGTGTGTTTGATATCATGGGGTAATTTTGCAGAAGTTTGAGATGGCTTGGAAAGATGGTCCAGAGCTGGTTTGCAGATATTTGTGTTCCTGTAAAATGTAGCTACACAGCAAGAGCTGAAAGAATAATAGCAAAGGATAGAAAAGAATCCAGTCAGGTAACCGCTATAAATTCTATTTATGAAGGCATTTTCCTTTTCCATTCTGCTGGCTGTATTTCAGAATGCGTTCAGACAAATAGTTGATACTCAGGCATTGGAATATGCTTTCCCTGTTAAGCAGATCACCTAAAGACATGTTTAAGGCTACCATAACATGTAGAGATTCCAAGTTCTCTGACATGTAATGTTTCTTGGTCATGTTCCTTCGTGTTGGGTGGACACTGCTCCAGTCTATGTGGGCCCTGTGCTACAGTGTTTGCATTCTGTGAGTAGGAGCTGGAGATCTCATGCCATTGGGGACCAACGTGGGGCACGGTATTTTTAGTCTCCTTACTAAACATAAGTCACTTTAATACCTCTCTTTCCAGAATAAATTCTTCCAAGTTGAAATACAATAGGAATAAATTCTATTGTTACATTTCCCCAAAGTGGTAAAAAATTATCAGATTTAGGACTGGCTGCCCTTTTGTTCTGATAGTTTCTTAATTAGAGGAAGCAACATTCACTTTGGATCTTTTCCTCTGTCCATTGTGGACAGTTATACCACAATTATTTGGGGGTGAAGAGATGGATTTCTTTTTTTTTTATTTGCAGCTTTTTAGGAGTGGAGGAGGAATGTGATGTATCCAGGATGTTTGCATTTCAGGTGAAGATCTTCCTCCATTTGTCGCAGGGGTGAATTTACATCAAGGAGCTCTTTTTCAGTTTTCTCTGAATGGCACTGCTCTGAGCTTTACAGTAGTTCCAAATACAGTCAGTCGTTTTGCCAAAGAGTTACGCACGCTGTGCTGTGGGTTATCCGTATTAGGATGCATCACAGTCGGTGCATGAGAGAAGCTTTCAAGAAGCCAGTTTAAAGTCCTTGCAGGTTCTTCATGGCTTATGATCAGAGGCTTCTACTTCTTAGTAACGCGTTGCAGTATTTATGAACAGGAATAGAGTGAGCATAACCATGTTGTTAGCTCCTTTTTAGCCATTTAACTTAACATACAAAGAAATTACCAGCCTTTGTTAATTGATATTGAAATTTGATCTAAGTCAATTTGTTTGGAATTTAAGATGAAATTAATTTAAGGAACTTTTGACAGAATACTCTTTTGAAAGGCTTTCCCTCGTAAGTTCCGAACCAAAGTAAATCACTTCCATTGAATTATTTACGAGACAATTTCATAGGGAGAGCTTCAAAAACCCTCCAGGCAATAATAAAATGATCTTTGCTGTTACAGTCACAATTTGTTCTGGATAATTGGCTGTCGTTTCCCATTGGGAAACAGTGTGGTTTTAGGTGCCGCTCCCTGCCAAGAGGACCAAGTGTTGCCAATCATATGGACTAAGTCTGTGTCTTGGTTTTCATTTACAAAAAAGAAGCCAAAACCTTTAGTTTATATCACAGACCTGCTGTTCAGATTTGCAGTGCATTGCAGAAACAAACTTTCTTGGTTTGTTTGCTTGTTTATTTTTAATTATTTTACCTCCCAAACGGGTAACTTACTGATAAAGGAATAGCACTTACCAGGCCATTTTGTTCTCTCATGTAGGTGTTTAAATGTAGACTGTATGTTTGCAAATGGCTGTTTACAAAGCTTAATGGAAAACAGGTTGGTTTCTGTGGAGGTGAAAAAAAAAAAGTTCAATGTTGATTTCATAATTCCATTGAAGTACTCCAGGGGAGATGAGCCAGTTCAAGCTTATTGTATCCTGTTTATGTGCGGTGGTCATCTGTTGCGAGCCTCTGGGGAAACAACGCTGAATTAAGGGTTGGTTTGACCCTTTGGGTGAGTCCTTCTCCCTCCTCGACTCCTGTGAGTTGAGCTTTTTTTGATGAGATTTCTGCAGGTTATTGGAAGTGGTGTGTCAAAACAATTCTGTTAGCCTGCTGTGATGAAGAAGACTGGAGAGCACTTACAGCTTAGAGAAGAGGAAAAAGAATTGAAACATTGTGGCAATGCGTAGTCAAAATCTCAGATTTTTAGCCTAAGCATTATGCCTTTCAACCATCTAGTGAAAAGGTAGAACTTTCTAGAATGGACAGACTTACACTGTTGAAAAGTCAACCAGAAAAATTGTGAAAATTATTCCTTTTGATTAATTACTAAAAAAACCAAAAAAGCTCAGGTTCTAGAGTTCAGGCAGCCTATGGTTGGATTTTCAGTGTCTCTTGAAATAATTTAGTGGATTGCCTCATTTCCTTTAATGGTGGCCACCAGATTGTAGAGCAGTAGCCAGAATACAAAACATATGTTTGTCCTTAAATGTATTGTTTTCTTCCGTTCAGTGGAGTCTTTGCCCAACAGCCTCCCCTTTCCTAGATGATTTTACTGCCTTAAATCCCCACGTAACTTTGCAAGAGATTTTCCTACCTCCTGATATTTTGTAGGAACCTATCTGGTAAGATTTGATGCAAGTTGTGATGTCAGAAATTGCTCAACTAGTACCGAATTTTCCATTACATTTTAATTTTAAATAAGTTTTTCAGTCAGAATGGAATTCCTGCTTAAAAGCAGAAATAACCTCTTCAGAGTGCCTGGCACTTCCTCATCTATTGACATACATTTTGTGCTCGGCGAGGCCTTGGCAGTGGTAGAAATCCCTCTGCAACCCAGGGGACAATGTGCATTAAAAGTTGATGGTCTTTCAGCAGATGAATGGTATATCTGCAACTATGTCTGTATGTTGCTTGAGTTCTTCTTTCTAACTCATATCAGTGTCTGTTCTTTCCCTTGTTCTCATTGTAATTTTTTCATTTCTATTGATATAAAATCAAACCAAAACTTTTTTTTTTGTTTTTAAAAGACACTTAAAAATCAGCATAACACTAGGAAGCAAAGAGGGAAGGGACTGTGAAATGACTACACTGTACCTTTTTCATTACTGTTGTATGCTGTGGCAAGTGTTAGAATTCTTTTGTCTTACAGTTCTTAATTAAAAAAAAAAAACCTTTTATTCTTTTCAGAACTGTTCATAATAAATGCAGTAATATTAACTCATCCTGTCTTTCCTGACAGTGTTTCATAAAAACTGTAATAAAGAAAAATGAATAAAATACCTGTTCTCTGATAGCTTCTGAAAAGTCGCCCAGAAGATTATTTATTTAGTCTGGAATTTTCAAAATATCCTGTGAACTGGGTGCCTAGTTCCCCTAAACTATTTGAGTGAATCAGTAATTCAGCATAAACATTTGCTCAAAACTGCCAAACCTCTATATGTGTTATAAGCATGTAAATATTAGCTGTAATATTTCAAATGATATTTTACATTAATTTGATTAAAATTTCTGGCAATGCTTGTAAGTGGTATGAGAATACATCTTCCATACAGATTTCTCATTGTAATTTATCATTATTTAATGAAAACTTAGAATAGAGTATCCAAACTTATGCCATATCCCCTCCAATAATTTGAATATTCAATCTTCACTGGATGAGCTGCATGGCAATTTGAGCTTCCTGATGATTTATTTTTTTTTTTTTCCTGCCAGTGTTCACTGCCTGCGTTCTGGCTCTGACCACTGTTGATAAAATTCAGGAAAGGATTATACTGTCTTATTCTATTAAATGTTGGAGTGGAGAACATAAGATGTGTCTGCTTATGAGCAGCGCTCGTCAAGGACAACCTTGATTATTTAGGCTTGTTTGAGCAACCATTCCCAGCCTTCAGACCACATCAGTGGATGTGTTTGTTTTCCTCTCATTGTTCAGTTGATTTTTGCTTTTTTTTGGGAGGTGGAGGTTTAGGTGGGGGAGTGAAGTCACGCAGATCATGCTTACCCCATAACTTAGGGCACAGAATCTCTCCTGCATAAACACGAATGGTTCTGGAGAGTTTTCTGTTGTTATTGATTATTGCCTAATTTGAAGTTTGTGATTTAGGATTTAAAGGGTGACAAAGCCATTTCTCAGAATATTGGACGTAGAGTACAATGACCCTGTGTGCGTGCATTCTCCTGAGAGCTGGCTGCAGCCCTAACTATCAGCTTTCTGTGTGTCCTGAGGTAAAGACAACATGATTTTATTATAATCACTGGGACTTTGCGCATTGGTATAAGGAAAATGTGAAAAGCTGGAGACTGAAATGTCAGGCTCTGTAAGAAATACTTGCAATTATTTTTAGCAAATTGGCCATTCTTTGTTTATTTTAACATGTAAGTTACCCCGGATAGATGCATTTTCTGTTCCTTGTGCACTGGTTCTGGGATGGCATCTTGCAAATGTCTAAATGCATCTGTTCATTTCTGACACCCGCTGGAATTCTAAGCTTGCACACATAAATGTGGAAACCGTGTTATGTGTATACTGATGCCTTTAGGAAAATACCTATTTTTTTAGTGGAGAGAATACTTGGGAATAATAAAAAAGTCTGAACAAAGAAATTCAACTTGTTGTAGAATTGTATCATTCTGAGTGAGTGGAGAATCAGGCCAGATGTGTCCTGAGAGAGCACTCAGCTTTGCTTTCAGCAAGATCCTCTGGCTCTGTTAAAGTGCTCAGGAGACAAAACTCCTCAGCAGAAGAGCAGCTCTGCATCAGAGGCACTAAAAATATTCCATATAAGAAGTTGCAGGGTGGAAAGTAAGAGTTATATTGCTGTTTACAAAGATCTCTATGGTTAGATAGACAAGAGAAGGAAAAGTAATTCCGGAGAGCTTAGTTGTGTGTCAGCTGGCAACTTTTGCCAGTGACAGATTTTTAAACCTGTGATATATTCATAGACAGATATATTCATGTACAGAAGTATGATGCAAAAATTCATTGATTTTTTTCCTTTGAGCTGAGGCAAACAAAAATATTTTGAAAGGAGTCAGAATCCCAGGTAAATAATGGGACATTTGAAGGTGAAACCTGGTTGCCCTTGAGAAATTTGTTACTTTGGGGAATCTGAAATGTAGCTCAGCATGCAATGCTTTTTAACGAAGTGTGACCTTTAACAGAGGAAATGGGGAAAGAGGAGAATGTGTTTGAATGTAAATTTCAGCATCTGTTAGGATGTGTAAGAAAGTTAGTTGTTGGCATTTAGCTTCTTTCTGATTTGCAGGCTTAAAAGGACTTGTTCAAATGCAGCTGATGGGAAGAGCAGCTTAATTTGCAGATCAGACCCATTTTTGGACCATAAAAGGGTAAAAAACAAACAGTTTTTTCCTCTTTCCCTCATCCCTTTTAAGTAGAAAGCTGTTACCTTTTCTGTTATTCCCACTTAGGTACAGTTGCCCAGTTGCTCATAAATTGGCTCATCTTCTGTCATTTTGCCTTTGAGTCAAAAGTAGCTCCGTGCCTGTGAGGGCTGGTGAAGCCTGCTTTCCAGTGGCTCTGTGTCTTGTGGCTTAACTTTTCTGTCATAATTTAGTATGTCTTATTTGAAGGTTGTATTGTGAGTTTCCTTGTTTTTAAATATGAGAGAGCCTACAGAGGAAAGAGGTGGTATAAAAAGTGTATTGGTGTTTGCTCTTTATTAAACAAACAAGAAATCACATAAGTTAGCGTTGATGTGTTTGGTATCTAAAAAGTTATAATCTTCCAGTTGCGTAGCATCAATAATGCCTGTTGTGTATGGATTCTTCTGTGTCTTGTAAGCTTAGAGATATTCTGAATTTCTGGGTGGGATGGGACAGGGAAAAGACATTAGCAGAGACTCCCTGCATTTCTGTGATCTCTTTCCCTTTGTGGAATTTGATTGAGACTGGTTATCAACTGCTCTCTCTCGAAGGGAGACAAGAGGCAAGTGTGCATCCGTGAATCACGATTGCTTCTGTTTCTTCAGTCTAAAAAAAGCCTCAAAAACTTCTTGAAATATGCTTTTTATAAGACTGAACAGAAGGCATTGTGTTGAGTTTCACAGTAAGTGAAGTTCCTGAGTCTGTCGTGCAATATCTATGCAGGCTGAGGGAAAGCATGGCTAGCTTTTTCAGTACTACTAGTACTAGTCTTGAAAATGCACAGCAGTTCTGCTTGGATTGATCTTCGACTTTATCTCCATCTGCTCAAAAGTAGCAGCTTTCTGCCCATCCTGGCCCCTGATCACACTATGGCCAGGTTCTAGGAGCATCAGGACACAACAAACAGTAGCTTACTATTAGGTTATCTTTCAGGCATTTAAAACAACTGGTTTTTAAAGCATTGGGCATTGCAGTATGTTACTGGGAAATTATTGTTAATACCCTTAAAGCCAAGCTTAGTTCCACACTTAGAACGCATTTGTCTTACAGACTATAAATGGATGTCTTTCCATTTCCTCTCTTCTTCACTTTAAGACATAAATTGATAGTTTTTCATTCCCCTGTTGCGACAAGTGTGTACTCAAAATGCATTCATCTCACTGTCAACAGACGTGGAAAAATTCTTTGCTGGAACTGAATCTGAGACTTCTGAATCTAAATGTATAAGCCCTCGCCACTACCATTTTAAAGATTCAATTACAGCAGAATAAAGGCATTAGGAGATTCACACCCTGGGAGGGGGGGAAGTGCTGCTACCTGAGGCCAGTCTGTGTTGCATCCTGTTCCACAAACAGAATCCTTCAAAAGCCATGTTCACAGAGATGGCACAGTTTCTTTGCCTTATGTGTGAATCAAGCATACCTGCGTCCTTCCTTCTCCAGTGGATTTCTTGCTCTGTATTTCAGATCTGGTGGAGGGGCATTGATTTGTTATATACTAAAGGTATTATCCTTCTTTTAGAAAAAAAGGAAAAAATAATATTTTTTTGCAGACATTTGCTTTTGTTGAACTTTCTTAGGGTCTACTAGATGCCATAAAATATTCCTAGTTTGCTGCTGTTGTGCTGTAATTATAGCACAAGTCAATTGTTTCCTTAGCTTTTGGTCTCTATAGTTAGGTGCTGGCTCCAGTCAAACGTTTGGATGGTTACAACACAAGAAACATCTTCATCTGAGAGGTTTTGGATGCTTCCTTAATACAAACAGTAACAGAATATTTAAGAAATTAATGCTGCCAGAAATTCCTCTTACCCTTAGCGGGAAAAGCTGAATATAGTAGATTGGGTCTGCGGAAATATTTTTAGGGACGTAATTAGAGAGAGAGATCTTGGGGAATTCCAAATAATAAACAGAAAGGATACTTAGGGCAGGAGGCAAACATGTGTGGGATCTTGCTGTGCCTGGTTTATTTTCCATGCAGTTGTACAGATTGATCGCTGTTAGGGGTTCTTTGATTCATTCCAAACGAAGCACGAGACCTCTTCTGGGACAAGGAGCTGGCTTCTGAGATAGGAGAACGTCGCCTCTCAATGTGGCGTTGCAGAACAGCATTGGTCAAACATTTTGTAACTTATTTAATCCAATTAACATGCAGCTAATTTAGCATGACACGAACTGTAGCTGTGCATCTCTACTCCAGCTTTGTTAGTTAAATTCAACATTAAGTTGTTGTCTTGACGCCTAAAAGATGTATAATCAGTCACGAATTAATTAGCATCAGTATGTCAGGTACTCATTAGAATAATTGACTAAAGTCTGTCTTGTTGAAAATGGCTTTTTGCTTAATTTTATGCACTTAGTGAAATGGAAAATACAGTCCTAAAAGACATACACAGATCTCATAGGTTATCTGCGTAATTAGTTTGCCAGGTTAATTTATGCACGTCCTGGAGTGGTTTCCGTAGCTCAGCTGATGTAGCCTAGGCAGTAAGTTCCCCCTGTTCTTTCAGAAAACACGTTTGGTATTATTGTTAGGTCACTGTAAGTAAAAACTGTGTTGTTATCTCTGACTAATTTGAAATATAAAAATAGTTGGCCAACTTCGGAGGAAGGGATGTGCTAGCAGAGCAGTCTGCACAGCCTCCCCAGGCTGTCCTACAAGAACTGCTTCTGAGACAGGGTTTTCGAAGACAGATTATCCTTCTGTGTTCCATGCTTTCATCCTCCTTCATGATCTGTTATTTTTTGCTGTGTCTGTGTTGTATGTAACTGTGAAGCTGGACTTAAGAGACACGTGACGTGCACAAGCATAGACAAAATGTGCAAGGCGCCAGATGTACGGTGCGACAGATTGGGCACCTGGACTCGGTGCTCTGTTATTTATGTAGTTTATGAGTTCAAAGATATATCCATTGACTTTACATGAAGGAACTTTTAGAAGACCTGTTAGCTTGAGCGTAGAGCCACGTCAGGCGATGAGATGTGCGTGGTTCTGTACCGGTTCGGTTACCTTGGTTCTGGTGAACCGAGGAGCCTTTGCACTGCGTTTGGCTGCAGGGGGTCGGGAGCTCCATGAAGTTTTGGAACTTGTGCATGTTGTCCTGCATTGTTGTGCTCTGTTAGGCGTCTCTCTCTCTTCTGTGTTCCTATTAACCTTGAATTGTTACACCAAGCGTTATTATCCAGGTCAGATGTCTTCATCTGGCACTTCACATCTGCAGTGAGAAGGGGAACCTGTGCCAAATTTTCTGTCCCCAGGTGGGCTGGTGCCTGCCGCTGCTCCTCCCCCCTCACAGAACACGCTGGTTGCCTGACTGTGGGCAGCAACAAAACTGGCAGCGTTTGCCCGTTTCCTGTCCCCTCTGGTCACTGTGCATCAGCCCTGAGCGCTGATGAAATGCAGCAGACGTGTCGCAGTGATGTGCTGAGCAGCACAGGCTGCAAATAATCTCTGATTCTTATTGTGATACTTTAGGGGTCTCTCTGAAAAAAATAGTGTGTATATGTGTGTGTTCTGGTTTTTTTTTGGCTAGCAACATACTCTCAACTTTAGTTCTAATCTGTGTTAGAAGAATTAGTGTTTGGTTTGTTGGTTTGAGTCATTAAAGAAATGGCTTCTGTAGCTTTGCTCTTGTTCAGCATCCATCACTGAAGATGATTTTCTTCAACACTGAGAGACACAACAGAAATGTTTTTACACATCCACAGTGATGTGTGTTTTCAAGGTGAATACCAATCATGCAAATGCCCATGTTTATTTTTCCTGAATTCCCCTTAAGAAAGGCAGAGAATTGTCTGACAGGATCGGAGGAACAATCTATGTAAGAATAATAATACCACCTTATTTTCATTCATACACCTCAAAAAACTTTTCAAAGGAAGTTAATAGCCTTTTATATATAACATGCATATAGTAAATGAATAAAACAGTGAGAAGAGGAGGGGAAAGTGACCTTCCCTGAGGCCACCCAATAAATAACTTTGCAGCCTGGGAGAAGAGCTCCTTGCCAGAGACAGAAGATGGGAAATGGCAGAATTTGGAATAGAAGCCTCAGTTCAGCGCTTTATCCAGCAACCAACATGGGCGTCTCGTTTCCAAGAGTGGAATTAAAAACATGCTCCGAGAGAGAATCTAAATATTAACTATCAGTTTGCCTAAACTCTGAATTAATGGGTTTGCAGAAAAGCTGTTTGAAATCTTTTGAGGTGATGGATTGCCTGTGTGTGTTTGAAGCATCCTGTGCTGCCTGACAGATGGTTCTTTGAGGAAAAAGGGTAAATACATTCCTAATTTACTGGGAAGGGAATCTGAAGAAGTAGTAGGTATCAGGCAAGGCTGGAAAAAGGAACCATGCGAATAACCACTCAAGGGAGAATATTGAGATGACCTTTCTTACTCTGGGTTCCTTTGGTAATGAAGGCAAAGTCTCTTTAAAGGGCAGCACATCTGAACTTCTGTGAACATGGCTTGCCAGTCTGGGAATTGCTCTGTATCTTCTATTACGTGAGCCTCTCTACGAATTGTAACCTTTAAATATTAAATACAGTTCAGGTCAAGATAGCCTAGTTTATGAAGTGGCGGGTACGGTGAGAGAGGAGTAAATACCTGCATTTTATGAGTGTAACTTCAGTCCAAATTCCAGGTTTGTTACTCATGTCAAAGGCAGACATAAAATCACTATAACAATCAAAACACAAATCAAGGCTCATAAAACAAACCCGAATTGTTAATGAAGTTCCTTTCAAGGGTTTGTTGCCACGAACAAATCAGCTTCCTCGGCTTTTCACAGCCCAGAGGACAGACTGGTGTAACAAAGAGCTGTTGCCAGTTTTAGTTCTGGAAAGTGAATCACTGCAACTCCAAAGCCTGTTCAGGAGTAGGAACATTCACTGGAGTACCTGTCCTGGGACTTTTCTACGTTTAGGAATACTGTAACATGTGTAAATAGAGTGGGACCTTTCTGTGGCTGAACCAATGCTACGTTTTATTCAGACTCAACAGAAATTCAGAGATGCAAAAAGAGCATGACAGGAACAGGCATGCCGACTTTGTGAAATATTTTGAATTGAGTAAGATTTGTAAATTCAAAAAATGTTCTTTGGAGTAATCAAATATTTTTATAAATTTGATTGCAGTTCAACAAATGACTAATCATCATCAGATCAGTGGAAATGCTTTGATAGGAAATAAGATTTCTGTTTTCTTTCCTGAAGTGCAATGGAAAAGTAAAATTTAGTTGAAACAAGGGAAATAATTGAAATTGAGGTACTTAATTTTATTCTATATGCTGTTATTTCAGGCTTTGTTTAACTAAATTTTACTGACCAGATTACTTGTTCTTCAGTCAGAAAGAAAAAGAAGCAATTATTCACGTTGACTCAATACTGCCTGTAAGAGGAACATAGAACACTCGATCATAGTTTCCAGGTTTCTAGAAACAGAAATGGATTTTGTGTTCCTTACAAGATGTTGTTAAAAGTGCCCAGTTCTAAATGCTTTTATGGGACTGAGACCGAGACCTGGCAAATGGAGAGGGCTGGAGAAAACTCTGCGGGAATGGGTTGTACAAAACTGTAGAAAGCTGTGGCCTACTTCTGGAAGTCTGGTCTCGAAGTCAATGTAGGAATATGTGCATGGCAAACTAACTCACCAGATTCCATTAAGGGGAAAAATATTTTTAAAAGATATAAATAGAAATTTAAAATAGTTGCTGTGAAAGGAGAGATCAATAGGTATGAGGGGAGGGCAGGAAGAAGTGAGCTGACATTATTAAGCTTTTAATGAAACTTCTGTTTTAATTATTGTACTTCCATTAACTTTAGGAAAGAAAAAAGTTTACAGAAACTGAAGCCCTTTCTTGCTGCTCTGTCTCCAAGGTATTGGGATCCAATAACGGTTTGTGAAACGTCCATAGAAGTTCTTAAATTTTCTGGCACTTTAAAGTGTCTTACAGAGCTCTGCAGTCAGATGAGCAGAGTGTTTCTGTTCAGTCTGTGTGTATGTAACTTAATGCTTTTGAGCTAAGCAGTCTGTTAAATTTTGCTTTTAATAGAAAACCAAAGAACAAATAATTGCTTTATTCCTCTACAGAACGTAAACTTTTTTTTTCAACACGGGGCACTGGCATGACTCATGCAAATTCGAAAGTGGTGTTCTTTGTCAAAAAAAAAGTGTCAGGACACTTGATGCAGCACTAATATTCCTTGTTTAGACCTCTCGATGTTGCTGTTGGCGTACAGAACAGCATTGCTTTCTGTGAAAATCATGTAAAGGTCTATTAAACGGCTTGACAGCTGGAACAGAAGCAATTGTCTGATTTGCATTTTAAGGGGGCTGTAGAGATGTGCTATGAGTGTGCTTCCTCTGCCGTGTTCCTGATAAATTAATAAATACTTGATGTGACTGGAAAGAGCCAAACTTTATTTGTGCAGTTAGCTGCTCTTAAAAATTTCACATAAATGTTAGAATTCAGCCAGGGTAAGATTCCCTGCTTATCTAATGCATCTGTCTTCTAACACATTGAACAAACTGCCTTTTTTTTCATCTTTGTGGTTGTTTATAGTTATTCCAAATGTTTAACAGTAGACATTTCGTGGTTTTCTGACAAGCGTTTTTTGCAACTGCCTCTGTTTCTAGAACTCTGGAAGTTGAGCAGTCCAAAGACACTGCCCCTTATGCCAGTGAAGAACAAAACATTGCTTTGGAAGGCAGCAGGTGTCTAGATGAATAAAGATAATTCATTTCCTGTGGTACCTACAAAGAACCTTGTCTGTTGAAGATGTGTTGGAAGTCACCTGAATGACAGACAATATCATCTTAAGGTTTCTTTGTATTGCCTTCATCTGTTTCTTGCCTTTTGTCTTTTTTGTTAGATTGTGAAGTCTTGGAGTGAACAATATCTTCCTGGTCATACGACAAACATGGATAGATAATAGTTTGGTTTATGACAAAATTTTTACAATCTTGTAAGATAACTAAACTTTAGGCTGGAAGGTTTGCACTGTGCGACAGTGTGTATCTTGGGTTTTGTCCTATGCAGTAATTCCTAAATTCCTGGTGTTTTGGTGTGGGAACATAGCACCTTGTGTTACAATTAGCTATTTGGAAATCCTCAGTGTCATGGTCCCTGATGGAGATGATTCAGCTGAAAAGTAATCCTTTTTTGGATTTTGTTTTTTGCTGTCAGGTTAGCCCTCAGCTTCCTTGCTTGTCTTGCTGTGCTATCACAGAAGCGTTGCTACCAGTGCCAGGCTACGCACGGGAAAGGCAGGTCTGGCAATCAGGAGGTGGACCTGTATCATCCTAGGCCTCCAGGTGCTGAAATGGCTGTGGAACTGCAGTCAGAGGTTGAGCTGGTTGTGAGAGGCTGCAGCTTTCTGCTTTGAGAGGTGTCTGTTGCTGTGAGTGAAGGTGAATTTTTAATGTGAATTTTCCTTGGTCTTAGTCACAGTGATGTCCAGGCATATCCTCAGGATAAAAAAGAGTCTCCTCCGAAGATTTCTGGGAGGTATGGAAATGTTCTGAGCATCACTTCAGAGATTGCCTGACTGTATTCCAGAAAGATTATGTTCCTTCTTTAAAAGTTCCCCGTGAACTGAGGAACGGGAAACCTCCCAGCTTCTATTCCTGTGGTTAAACCACTGTTGTCTCCTTCTTGCAAATGTGTTGAAGTTGCCTCAGTATGCAAAATGCAAAATCACTGATGTCTCAGCGGTAGTGCTTCTTGGGTGGTATCCCATCCTGGCAGACCTTATCTTTTTTTTCCTTTTTTTTTTTTTTTCCTTTCCTTGTAGCCACTTGCAGTTATTTCTTTGTTGCAGAACCCCAAAGTTGGTGTTTGGTCAATAATACCTGGTTCAGTTCAGTCATGGCACCTATTTTGTCAGTGGCTGCAAATGAAGCCCACAATGAGAATGTGACTTCAACAGTGACTCAACAAATGCTGCTTAGGGTTCTTCTGCTTAACAAAAAGTATTAATGGATCTCAGAAAAATATAGATGTAGATTTGGTTTACTGGTTGATGGCAATGTTGAGTTTCAGGGTGATGACAAAGCTTGGTGCTTTAGCGAGACTCATCGTCATGTGCTGTTTAATCATCACCACCATTGCATCAAAGTCTTCATTTTGTGTTCAATCATTTTCATCTGGGACCTTGAATGACGTTACACATATAAGAGTTTATTCTTAGTTTCTGTAACTCCTCTATGCGCACACCTGAAGGGGGAGCAAATTATTTGCATTGACTTTTAATTCCTCTCTAGTGGGCCAGTATAAAATAAACTTAATATAAATTAGTCTGACTACATGTGACATGGCAGGGGCAGGACCAATACGTTACCGATGTTGTACATAAGCGCTTGCTTCAGTGTTTTGGTGTGGTACTGCGCTCTGCTGTGTAGGGGCATCTAACATGGCCTCTGGGGCTGCTGATGGGCTCCTGTTCTAAAAAATGGTGACCTACTTGAGAAAGTTGTCAGTGCAAGAAAAGAGACCATCCGATATTTGCTTTGCAGGCTGAAGGGATTAGAGTCATTTAACTATGCATCTTGTATCCGTCAGGTTTTATAACCACATCCTTTAAGTCTTTTTAATCTTCACAGAATAAAAGGGTGGGGGAAGGGAGGAAGAGAGGAAATGATCTCATTACAAGTTTAGAAGCAGTCTTTGTAACTGAGAATAAGAGGCTCCAATGAAATGGAACGAGACAATAAATAGAATCATAGAATCATAGAATCATAGAATGGTTAGAGTTGGAAGGGACCTTCAAAGGTCATCTAGTCCAACCCCCCTGCAAGAAGCAGGGACCTCCCTGACTAGATCAGGTTGCCCAGGGCCCCATCCAGCCTGGCCTTGAACGTTTCCAGGGATAAATAGTCTCCACTTACATGTTACTAACTTGCTGTTATTTTCATTAAACATTCACAGGCACAATTTCAGTTACTTAAATCAACATGATGACATAGGTTAAAAAAATCAGTGGGAAGAAAATATACCTTTAATTATATTCTGTGATGACTTTATAAACTTTACAGAGTACATAAATGTGTTAATGTGCACGTGAGATTCCCACATCAGCAGAATGTGAGAGGTGTCTGTAGTCTCTGTGTCCTTGTGGTGTAGGTGGCTTAAAACATCCTTGCATCAAGGTTACAGTTCAGGGAAAACAAAAAGAAGTCCCTACATCAAGTGTACTTTGGCACACTGTTCATTCTAAATGATACACTTTGGATCACAGGATAGTGTGGATTGGAAAAGACCTTTAAAGGCCACCTGCAGTGGACAGGTGGACAGTGGACAGGCCTTTAAAGGCCACCGCAGGGACATCTCCAACTGGATCAGGTTGCTCAGAGCCCCGTCCAACCTGGCCTTGAACATTTCCAGGGATGGGGCTTCCACCGCCTCTCTGGGCAACCTGGGACAGTGCTCCACCACCGTCACTGGAAAAAAATTTCTTCCTTGTATCTGGTCTAACTCTCCCCTCCTTTAGTTTAAAACCATTACCACTTGTCCTATTGAAACAGGCCCTGCTAAAAAGTTTCTCCTTATCCTTATAAGCCATCATGTCCCCATCAAAGCTGATGATAAAGTTCTCACATTTCTGGTGGGGCCAACATTTCAGGCATTGTTCTGTCTCTGAGGAAATTCCAGATAAAAGTTCAGTATCTACAATATCTTCACTGGTCATTGGCAATAATCCATGTAGTGTTTTTTCTTGCAGAAGACTGAGCAGCGTAATTCTAATCCAGAAGAGTATTTGGGTCAGGTGTTTAACATCAAATTTGTGAGTACTATAATTTAATTGTTCTGGAGAATCCAAGTATTGTTTTATTACTTGCATTCACTCCCTGAGGATGTAGAATAGGAGTGTATCAGATCAGTTCTCCTTTCTGGTAATACTGAACCAGCTGCCTCACTAAAGACAAGGAACAAACAAAGGAGCAAGCAAACATCTAAGCACTAACCCAGTTCGTTGGGTGATGAGAGGGTGAATAAGCTCAAGTCTATCATAATATCTTGTATCTACACTGAACAGAAATTGGCTAGAGCACAATCTCACTTTCATTTTTATTTTATTTTGGCTTACAGGCAGGCTGATTTCATTATGACAACTTCTAGAGAAGTATTAATAATCCGTGTTTCCTATGTGACAATATAAATTTCATCAGTTACCAGTAACAAGCATCATAAAAATAGTTTGCAGTAGTTCTTTCTTGGCAGCTTGATAATCCACACTGCAGAAATAAGACATTTTCTGGGGCTCCTTTTCATGGCTAATGTAGTGCATGAACAGAGCTTTTATTTTTAGTATATCTTAGAATGGAGCAAAGATATTATTTGGCATTATCACAGTAGAAGTGCTCTTTGTTCAGGTCTGCTCCTGTTCTTGTGAAACACTAAATCTTGCCTTCCTAATGCCTGATCATACTCTGCCGTAATAAATGTTAAAAACAAATGGAAAAGAAAAATTCAAATATACCACAGTTGTACTCCGGAGATGTATTGCAATAGTGCTCTAACTTGCACTTCCATTTTGTATAAATAGCTTTCTATTTTAGCTGCTTTGCATTTATGAAGAAAACACCCTGAAGTTTCATTTCTGTTGAAGATGCAAGACTACTAATATGCAGCTAGATTAGTTACTGTCATCTATTTTTTATAGTATGAGCCCTGTTGGCAATCCGTGTCAGTTACAAATTAAGTTGCGTGGAGGTATAGTTCTCAACAGAAATCAATTTTCAGCACAAAATGCCTTATTTGCAGTTTTATGGCTTGGAACTACTTACATGAAGTGATTTATTGTTTGCAGTTAGGAGAGAAGGCTATTGAGGGGATAGCTGTCTGATTTTGACTTGTTTAGTCTTTATGGTGGTGTTTGCTTTCAAATATTAAATGCGAAATAATACACTATTCAATATAAAATTGAATTGTTGCAGTGCACTAATCTGTTGTCGCAAGGGAATTTGCATAATATGCAAGATTTTGCCAGCGAGTGGCAAGATGTTTCTTGAATTCTACGAGTGATGTTTCAAGCTGCCAAAGGCTGGAAAGGTGAACGCCAGGGGTTGCTGAAGGTAATGCGAACTGAATCTTAATTACTGTGTTTATTTATAAATAACGATGGTAGGGGTGCCATGGATAATAATGGACGAGTAGCTGGATTGCTGTGTGGGCCAGGTCCTCGGTAGCCATAAACTTGTTTAGGTTTGTGTAAACCATCCGTCTTACCTCTCGTTCATGTCGTCAGTGGGGATTTAATCCAAATTTCATTTGCAGGAACAGGAGTCCTTTTGTTTGTCCTTATGCACAGACAGACTGCAGAAACAGGGACGCAGGGCTGCCGGAGCTGGAATGCAGGTGTGTTTTGCGGTGTTGGACACACTTCTGTGTAAGGAAATAATGTCACCTCAGCAGCAGCTTCTGGAACTTGACCTCACGTTGATGGTACCAGGGTCTTGCTGGTGAGGTCTGGGCTGTAGTCAGGCTTTCGCATCTTATGGTTTCCTTCTCAGCAATATTTAGTTCTGTTTGTGTTTCCAGTTTTGCAGAGTAAATGTGTGGTTGCATAATGTGTTGCCTTATGGTGAAATGTAACAGGAGCAACTGAAAATAATGGGGAAAGTGAATGTACCATATGAAAGCATTCTGTCCTACTGTGACTGCATAGCCTCAAAAAATGCAGTGCTGTGAAGGAAAACAGCTGTCTGCAGCCATACACTTTTCCATAGGCTTGTATCTGACTGCTTCTCATATATCACAGGACTAATTCACTGTCATGTGGTCACTCACAATCAATACAGCAGAAAAGATTCTTCTACTTTTTTGTGCTTTTAATTTCAAGGCTATTCATTACTGCCTTCCAGTGCTGCCTAATATCCATCCATTCATCCTCATTCAAGTGGCTTTTCTTCTTAAAAAAGAGAGATGAGAGACACCTCTATATCTTGATTAAAATCTCCAGTTTTTTACTTTTTAACTACCACTCTGTATTTAATAATCCTCACTGTGAAGCATTGATTCCTTAATATTGTGGAAACGTACTTTTAAAATTACTGCTTCATCATTCTTCTTGTTCTAGTGTACAAAATCATTTCTGTGCACCCGATGAGGACTTCATCATATGCATAACGTAGTTGATGACCCTGGTGTGGTAGGTGAATTTACTGCAAGATCATCCCCTGCAATAATCCCATGCTGGGACTCGGTTTTGAAGAGTGTTGTTGCATGAGGTGTTGTTAACGAAAGTAAATATTTGATGGACAGGATCATGGTACATGGTGTTGGTGTTCTGAAGCTGATGAGTGCAGGAGGGATGGCTTAAAGATCTAGTTGCTGAGGTTTAGTGTCATATTAGGTTATTGGTGACACCTTCAGCCCACTGTCCCAGGCCATGAACCCCTTCCATGACAGGATAGAAAGGTGGCTCCTGTTGAGTACAATCTACGCAGCGCTGTTACTGCTCACCCCAGATGCAGGAGAAAACAGACTTTGTCATCTGCTGTGTTCTTTGGTCCACTCAGAGGCAAAACCAGAGGTTTTTGCCTTTACACACAGCATGTTAAGCTCAGTCTGAACTTTAAGTGTAGGAGTAGCGTGTGTTGAAAAGAGCGGTGTCCCGGGGAAAATTTAAGGCATTAAACAAAAGGCTGCCCAGTAAGATAGACTATTTTCAAGCTTATGTGACTGGATGGTTGCAGCTGGGACATCTGTGTGGCAAGGAAAGAAGCTGAGGGGAGCAAGAAGAAATTTAAGAGCATTTTAGGCCAAGGGTAGTAACTTGCTTTTCTGTCAGTGTGTGCGCTGTCTGTCTCCCCTGAGCTTTATGGTGGAGGTGTGCGAGTCCCTGACGTTGGAAGGAGCAGTTAACCGCATGGTGGTATGCAAAACTGGCAGGCACTCAACTTTTTCTTGCACTTTAGTGAAGTTTGTCAGCCTGTGAGATTTGCTTTTTGTTGTTTACAGGCTCTGTTTTTCTCTCCTTCATTATTTGCATTTTATTTTCTGCAAAGATAATGTGCCTCAAAATCAAACACAAAAGGAGGCTGGTGATAGACAAGCTGCTTGTTATCATCTTCAGGGAGTTACTTTCATTTGCTAAATATGTGACCCGCTCTCTTTGCTCTCTTTGCATCTTGGAGACGAATATGTAGTGCAGCTAGGGATAAAAAAAAAAAATAGTTGCCTTGACAAAAACAAGCTGGTATAGTAGCTGCAAGCTCTGTGGTTGCCCGGCTATGTTCCTCCATCAAAAGAGCTACAACTTGTGCCTTGGTGATTGTCGGGATGTGTGACAGCTGCCACCAAGTACAGTTGATGTCCTAGGTCTTCACTATTTTAAAAGCATCTTTGACTATGCTGTGTTCTGGAAATTTTTATCAGTTAGGAGTCTGGCATCTATGCCTTCTGTCCTTTCCATGTATTTATCCTATGGAGATGGGAAGTATTTCTTGAAGGAACTGTGTGTTGTCTTAAAAGCCTCTTGCATGTAGAAGACATAGCGCACCAGCAACTCTAAGTTCTGGCAGAATGTGGGATATTTGGATGCTCTTTGTCTCTTTATGGGGTTTATTGCAGGCAAGACGTTCAGAAACATGTTGCTGAGGTTGATAGAGGCCACGACAGCATTTGCTGTAATCCCGCAGGCAGGGACCTGGAACAGCGTAACCCCTGCAAGACAAACAGAAGCTGGCCAGCAAGAGACCGGAGGTTTGGGGTTAGGTTTGTAGAGGTGTATTGGTGACCATGTAGTTATCTGAAACATTGTTTATCTCCCAGTGTCCTAGGCACAAACCAAGAGTAGTCTGCTTTTCAAAGCATTAATGATCTGAAGATAAAACAGGAGGAAGCAGAGCGTGCAGATGGAGTTGAAGGAAGCTGTAGGACAGCATTGGTCACAGTGACAGTGGTCTCAGAACGTGTGTCAAGGTTTTTTGTTGTCCTTGCAACAAGAAAGGAGTGTTAGGAGAGAGTTTGAAGGGAAATAGCAGGATGGCTCCTAACAAGGGCTGAGGTACCACGTCTCAGATTTCACGAAGGTGGCTGGAAGACTTAGCGAGTTGGGAATGAAAGATGCAGCTGTGAGAAAAGGCAGGAATTGACTTCTCAGTACCGGAGAAGAAAGATTGCAATACATGTACAGTGTGTGTCCACTGATGTGATGCAGGCTCATACAGACACAGATTTTATATAGAAATACCCAAACTCTTGTGTAAATATCTCAGGAAAAATAAAATCAAATGGCAAAAAAGAAATGCTTGGACAATTTTGCTTTCTCCCACTATCTAATAATCTCAAAAGTCTTGTCCCACTGGGACACCAGTTTCACTCCCTGGGTTATTTTGGCATGAATTGTGATGGCATTTGCTATGCAAGGTGAACTTGGTGCTTGAATTTTTGCTGTCAGGAAGAGCTGACACTAACACCTCCTCACTCCCCACGTATATTATCAAATGCAAAACCAAAAGGATGAGTAGCATGTGCATGCACTGCTGGTCTCTGCCTAAGACTGCCATTGGAAGACAGGTAGCAAAATCAGTATTTTCTTTAGATAGCAGGTATGGAGCTGAGTTAGAGGTGAAATGACTTGTCTCGGATCACAGAATAATTCTTCAAGGGAATCCAGACCTCTTGAATTCTCGCCCACTTCTACAGACACCGCACACTGGTTTCTGTCTCAATTACTTGATAGTTTCCTCATTCTCTCAAATATCCTTGGATAAACAGATCAGCTTACGTTCAGAAAGGAAGCATGCTGGTTGCCCCTAGCAATTTGCTGCATACACCAAAGTAACTGCAGCATCAGAATTTGTTGCAGTCTCTCCTGGCAAGTGATCATCTCCTCCTAACCGGCAGAATGTCGAGCCCAGTGCAAAGGGGAGAGGCTACCGAGAAGACATCGCTATTTCCTCCTCCCAACTTGCCCCTTTAATTCTGTTGACATTTGATGTTTCCTCAGATTGCTTCTGGGAATTACGGAGGTCATTAGTGACAGGAGGTGAAAGGAGAAATTTAAATCATTTTATGCTCCAGAGAGAATTCCCTGGGACTTTGAAGCATATAAAAGCCCTCTGGAGTCCATATCCTAAAGGAACAAGTGATCTTGAGGTGTTGTAGCTTGAACTGGACTCTTTAATAACTAAATCTATGTTGTATGTACAGAGCTGAGGAAGAGGATCCTTTAAACCCTGGCTTTAAAATTTGATTTCATTTAATCTTTTTCAGAATGTTTCACTTTCGACATGCTGAACTTCATTTCTTGCTAATACGCTGATGTTACTTTCCGGTTGTGAAGTTAAGTCTGATGCTGGCAGAGTCCTTTCTGATGGTGAAGATGTGTGTACTTCTCAGCTTTCATTGCTCTAAGCAGGAAAGGCAGCAGAAGATGCCTTTTTCAGTTTCCCTGACTGAGAGTTTGGTTTATTGTCCAAAATACCTTGTGAAGGTTCTTTCTCCTTTGCCAGGTCATATGCTAAAATTACTCTGCTTCAGACCTCTTACCCTCAGGATTGCTTAATTTTATTCTCTTGCCAAAATAGCAAACTGAATGTCATTTTTCTCAGCCTTATTTACAGTAAGCTGCCTTTATTCAACACAGAGGCAGGAAGGGATTCTTAAAGTAGACATAGATCACATTTATGTTCACTTAATTCCCTTTTACGCTGCCAGAATGATGTAAATCAACCTTGGAACAGACCACAATCAGACACTCTCTGTCAATGGTCTTGCAGTGGGAACTGCAGTAAAGCTAATTCATTTAGCCTTCCTTAATAGTAGGTCACTTGTTATTTACACAGTTTACAAGTCATTTGAAGTTATGTTTTATTAGCACCAGAGCCAGAAAGATGCTGCCAGGAGGAACATTTTCCATCTATTTAGATGTGTCCCAGTTTACTCAAGGCAGTATTTATATTCTTCATCTTCACTATCTTTGCACGCCATGTTTGAGCTGGGGGTAGGACAGACCTTATGAAGTTATTTGGAAGCTTCTGTTGACCTAAATGAAACAGCTTTGAGACAACTGTGTGAGTAACATTTCTTCTGCATTTTTTGAGCTATTGACCACTATTCCTTTGCAGAGAACCTCCCTGGGAACCATCAGGAATTTGGGTCCCGTCTTCTCAAGCAGTGCCATTTGTCCCTTTCTGTTTTGTTTGATTTTCTCCTTTCTGTGGAGTATTTGAGGGTGAAAATCTATCAAAAGCTGCCTGCTACAGAGGAATATGTAAGACATACATGCCTGTCTACTGGGAAAGAATCTCTTCAACTAAACCACCAAACATTGCTGGCTGAGATAGCTGACCAGAAATGCCACTGGGAAATGTCTCTCAAGTGTAACCATATTGAACAAGAATTTTTGTATTTGCTGCAGCAACGTACCTGCACAACACTACGGTGTTAACCAGCATGAGAGCACAGTGTAGAAACAGCTAAGCAGCATCACTGACAAGGGCTTCTGATACTGGCCTACTCTGCATTTGTGAGGGACATGTCCGCTCTGTTCTGGCTTCTCTGGCAGTCTGGGAAATGAAGAGCATTAGTTTCTTTACTGTTAGTTAATAACATTCCAAGATCCTGAATATCTCATTCCAGGTGCAGATGATCTTACTGTCCAATTGTAGAGCGTGCAAGTGCGAGGAGAGGAAAGTAAGAGAAAGGGGAGTAGAAAAAGGACAAGAGAAGAGAC
The DNA here is from genome assembly GCA_009806455.1 of Tetrax tetrax. NCBI lineage: Eukaryota > Metazoa > Chordata > Aves > Otidiformes > Otididae > Tetrax > Tetrax tetrax. Next base: position 116,673 of record WHYT01017626.1, read on the forward strand.
ACGGCCATCAGGATTGTGCAACGCACCTTCTTCTGTATAGCAGTTCTAAAAAAGTAAGGGATCATTAACTAGATTTTTTTTTTTTTTTACCCAACCTTGTACTGTTAGCAATTCTATTAATAACAAGAACTCTCCTATTAAGCTAACTACACAATTATTAATCCATTAGTAATTCTGTTGCATAAAAATTCATTGTAAAGTCTATGCAGAAGGCACATTCTTGACAGACCTTTTTTTTTTGGGAGGGGGTAATGGGTATTGTCTAATTATGATTTAAAAGCTTGGCTTCCTGAACTTAATGAAGAACTAATGAGTTGCATTATTCCATAGTGCTCTAGCAAAACCTGCTCACAAATTAACTGTACCTCCTGTTCTGTGCCTTGAAAACTTCTCACAGCATGCTCAAGCTTTCTACTGGTTGTTCTCCTTTTTTTTTTTGTTAGGAGTCGCAAGATTATGTAAGAAAGTGGCAGCAATTACAATATTAACATAATGGGAACAATTAGTACAGCAAAATCCATGTTCTAATTGAAATGCACTCATGTCTTTGTAGAATGTCTTTGTCACATCTTGATTTACCTTCTGGTTGTTTTAATGTTCCGCTTTCTATTAGCGGGGTTGAAAGCCAAGTGAAGGCGTTCAGGCATGCAAGACTAAGGGAAAAATATGGGAAAACAGACTTGGAGCTTTGATATCTGACGAGGCCTCAGTTACAGTGCTCATTGATAATTTTCCCTTGAATCTTTTTGGAAAGAAGGATTAGGTGTTCATGAAAAGGACATACTGGAACCCGTATTTTGTCCTGGGACAAAACCCTTAGAAAACCAAAAATTTGATCGTTGAAATTGGATGTGTGGAAATCTTCAGAGTCAAAAATAAAACCAAAACTGTTTTCACATCAGCTCAGCTGAGGGAAAATATAGATCATGTTCTGCACTCCCTCTCCCTGTTTGCTTTTTCTGACTTCAGACAAGGCAATTTATGTCTTAGTAACACTGTTTTCCACACAGAAAGGGATTATAAATATTTCCTTACAGCTCAGGGTGCTGTTGAGTGTAAGCAGCGTGGTACAGGCGGCTGGTACTGGGATATAAGCTTTCTGTCTAACTTTATTAAAGCTTGTATTTAATTTTATTTGAGCAAATAGCTACATGTGATTTGAAACCTTTCCTTAGGTGAAAAGGGAGCTGGAGAATGTGTTTTCTTTTTTTATCTACTTTTGCCCTTTCTCAGGTCTTCCCAGAAAAGAAGATCCATTTATCGTAACTGATGATAACATTCGCCTTTTCAGTGTCTTGGCTCTTTGCGCTGCGTTTCGTACTCGCTGCCATGAATACCTAATCCAGGTGAGAATTAGAGGAGCCCCACTTGCAACGTTAAGCAGCTGCAGGACAGAATCGGAGGCACAGGGCTGTGTGTCCGTAGAAATTGTCTCCTTTCCCCGTGCTTCCCTCAGGCAGTGCTCACTCCCCGCTCCGTTCTCCCGTTATATCACTAAATGTCATGAGCTGTGACAAACAGCTGACTTATGATGGACGCTTTAAAATTCCCTGGGAACGTCAGGAGCTGTTCTGAATGAAAAGCAGAGTATTAACTTGAAGATGCTAAACTAAAAAAGTCCAACAGTGTCCATATTTTGGAATTCCTCTAGTTAAAGGACGCTGAAGGGGTTGCTTAGGTCCAGACACTTCAGTCCTTTGTGACGTATCTTCTATCGTATGTTACTGGGGCATAGATTTCTTTACCGGTAGACCTAGGAGTATGATTTTCAGAGGAGTATAATTCCCATTTTAATACTTGGTGTGGGTACTTAGCACCCTCTGTGCAAGTTGGTAGCATTTTTGGAGAATGAATGTGACCTGGGTGGTTACATACTGTACTTCCTTGTTGTGGAAAGCAAGAATTTTCATCTGTGAATCAATGCCCTACTGAGCAGAACAGTGTTGGAAAACCCATGGCAAGTTGGTTTATAAGGCTTTTTCTTCCTATCCCATAGAGAAGTTGTTCCTTCTTGGTTCTGGTTTTACTCCTGGATCATTCTGGGAGGCTTGGGGATGTTCTGCATCAAAAGCATCTGGCTGACTTCAGTAATGTTTGAGTGTTTAAGGTGCTGTGAGTAGCCTTCAGAGAAAGAAGCTCACATACATGGATGATGGTGATTAGATGCATGTTCTACAATTACAATCTACTTGCTGAATTTCTAAAGAAACTGCAGTAGAACAGATGACAAGCATTTTCTTCGTAGCGCTAGATTTTGATTAACCAAGCAAACTATGTTTTTTTTTTTTTTCTTATTCTGAGAGTTAAGATCAATAGATTGTTCTGCTCTTCAATGACACTCTGACTCACTTAGGAGGTGAAGTGCACTGTTACAGCCTTTATTTTACTGTCTATACTCCTTTTTTTTTTTTTTTTTTTTTTTTTTTTTTTTTTTTTTTTTTTTTTTGATGTAATTGTTTTCAGGGGATTTAATTTCCTAGTGTTATTAGTCACAGGTAAATGGAATTAACATCCGTATCATCTTTAATAAAGCGCAAAGAACAATTGCACTAAACCATACTGACCAACGAAGAGGATATCCCAGTTTGCTCCTATATCTTACTTGCTGACCTTTCTCCCTAGACTTAGTTAGCAATTAGGCTGTTGCTATTGTGGTTTGTATAAAGTCAGTAGTTTACAAATACATACATCTGTAGTTAAAACCCAGGCATGAGGAGTCACAATTAAAAAAAAATTAACCCTGAATCGGACAGCATTTGCTGGTAGCTTCTCAGCAGAAGGCTCCAAATGCCCCACAGGAAAAAGTCCATGAAGAGTGGTGGAAGAGGAAACTGTCCTCTGGAGATGAACTCATCCTCTACGTGTGCAGCAAAGCAGAAGGAGGATAATGACATGTTTAGATATTTGTCACTGCTTATCCAATATGCACCATTTTGTTTAACTTGACATGTAGGACAATTTTAGGATTTTAATTAACCAGTTACAGTTAGTTTATTATAAAACTAATGAAGGTAGAATTGTTTTCCAGTTTATGCCACAAACCCAAGTTAATGTAAAGAAATTCATCCTTTCATGTGGTAAAAACAAGCCTCTTTCCTCTCCTCACCGAAAATCCCTTTGTTCTGTGAGCTAGCTGCACAAAGCTGACAGTGCTGAACGGACGTGAGAGAGACGTGAGGCTGTGGCTCCTTCCAAGGAGGAGCATAGCTTGAAATTTGGACACGGCTGAGACCTGTGGCCTTCCACGAGGACCAGAAGTACCTGGTGACCTTGGTGCCTGGCTCCCCCTCAGTAGATTCCTGAGAAAGCTGTGGATCGAGCTGCAGCACAAATTGGAATTGATAGCAGGACATTGATACCACGGTGTGAAGCGGAGGCTCCCACGCCTGATTTGACCAACAACCCAAGTGGGGCTTTGGAAGGAGCAGGAGCTTTGCCCAGACAGCCCGTGAGCTCGGTTCTCCCTGTCCTGCTGATGCTCAGTCCCTGCTGTCGTGCCAGGTACAGTTTCTTTGCTGTAACAACTGAGGACGTGTGAAACTGAAAAATGGCAGTGCAGCAAACTTCTGCTACAATTTACTTTGATTAATGGATAGCCAAAGGAAAATGTTTTGCAGAAAATTTACAAATTGGCAAGTGTTTGTTTCAGAATATCAGCAACATTTCACAAATGCATTACAGCACTGTCATGAATTGATGCGTTCCATTGATCATCCCCTTCTGGACAGAAACAATCAAAAAACCCACCAAGCCATTTCTTCAATCACCAGTGGGCATAATAATGAACGTGTTTCATTTTCAGGGTGTTTGACTTCTCACGTTTCAAAGATATAATGTCATGTGCAGAACTTAGAAATTGTAGCTGGTAGGGGAGTTATGATTTGACAGCTGCTGACTCCAAACATTTAATTAAAAGTCATGGCAGAAAAGTAATAATTTATCAGTATTATAAAATGATTTGGTTTATAGTTAGAGGCATTTGGGGGTCAAAGATCCTAACCTTGCTGAATAAAAACAGGCTTGGTTTAGTGATCACTGATTCAACATCATTTAAATGTTCAGCTGAAAAAATATAATGGAATGTAATGGTACATAAATTCTCCAAGGAGAAAATCAAGTCTATATGTATGTCTGTATTTTATATTCTGAATGTTCTGCAGTTTGACAAGGACATGGATGAAGTTATCTTATGCCGGTGGCAGTAGAACGTTGATTAAGAGCCCAGTAGCAATTACAAATTGGCTGGTGCCAGCAAAACATCATAGACCTCTCATGTCCTGTGTGGATGCGCTGCCTACGTCTGTGAGTAACTGGTTAGCTTCTGGAGAGGAGAGCTTTCTGCTCTTCAGCTTAACATCGTGTCTCTTCTATTAATGGCTTGCCAAAGAAGAGTCTGATTCTGGTTTTCTTCTGCTTTGGTGTCACAGACGTATAGACTGAAAAGATGTTCTTTATTTAAAAAGCTGTTCAGTTCTTTAATCTCCCAGTTTAATGAAGCTGTTGTTTGAAAGAGTTGGAACTGGGAAGGGATGGCAGGAGGAAGGAGTCCTGGCTGTTGGCACTGTTTTGGCAAGAATTTCTCAGTGACTTTGCAAAGTTGTTTATCCTACTTGAACCTAGTGTACACGCTCCAGAGTTACCACCTCTGCTGTTTGAAGTAAACTTAATTAGGCTTTTATTTTATAGTGTCTACATTTAGACCTTGTCTAAGGCAGAGACTGAATACTTGTCTTCTAAGACCTAATCCTGAGCCAAATTCCAAGTTTCTGAGGACCTAAACTCTGCTTTTGATGTATTAATAGTGGAAATGTTATTATGAAGTGAATAATGAGTTAATACTGAAACAGTTAGTATGAAATGAACCTGCACCATGGTGTTCATGTTACAAAAGATTTTTTTAATCTTACATAATTAATTCCAGGCTTGCTGAATTCTCTTCTGTTCCCTGATTTGGCTGCGAGATCACAACTAAGGCAACGAATTGCACATTGCCACTGCTCAAAGTAACGATGGCAACAAATAATTATGAGCAATAGGTAGTCAGAGGTATATGTAATAAATCATGTTGAGCTATTTTAAATCACAGAAAATGCTTGAAAATGGAATCTTCATATGGAGACTTTATTAAAGGACAGAATTAGTGCAATTAGACTGGAATTTTTGAGGATGCCTAAATTGGTATTCAGATCCCACTGAATTTCAATACAAGATGAACATCTTTTCCCTCCCCACCCTTTTCCTTTAAGAAGATCCCTTTGCTTATGTTGGTGCTATTTATGCTTTTTATGTGTCTATTCTTAGCACTGATCCCATAAATAAACTGTTGGCTACAAGAAATTATGCTTCAAAATGCTGAAATTCTCAGAAGCCATCAATCATGGATTTCGACAGGCACTGGAAGACAGTGGTACACTCACACCAGAATTTATGCAATGAGTTATGAAGCTTAACTAACATGGAGTACTTTGATGTCTTCAGCAAAAAGTATGTGTATGCAAACCCAGGACGTTATTTTTAATATCACACCTCTCTTGTGTAAGAGTTACTTACCAGCTCTAGAAAGTGCCTTATGCTAATTAGAAATGGTTGGGGTTTTTTCCTGCAGTTACTGTAGTCATTTGATCTGCTGCCCTGGTCAGTAGTTTCCTATTGATTCTTCTTCAGGAGGAGGATTTTGCAGGCTGAACTGTAAAACAACTTGGAGAGCATTCTGATGATCTTTCTTTACTGTAAGTCAGCTAACGCACCTTGTTGCTTGTGTAAGCAGTGCAGAAAACTTTTCTTTGGTGGGATTTTGCTTTTCCTCTAAAATGGTGCAGAATCAGCCCTGGAAGGAGTGATCTCTTAAAGTTAAGCATGTGCTTAAGTGCTTTGCTGGATCACTGCCTTGATGTTCTCAGTGTAATTTGCAGGAGCTATAATTGCCTTGCCACATTTTCAGTGGCTGCACAGCATTAAATCTCCACGGCCTGTCCTCCTCCTGGAGCTGGTGCATCACCACTGCCTCTCAGAAATGCTCCCTAATGCTTTGAAGGTTACTGCAGAATAAGATGTCTTGTTTGACGAGGAATCAAATTCCTCAGAAATCCTTCTGTGGCTGCTAATACCTGAGGTGGTAAAGGAATGGGTGAAAAGTTTTGTGGATCAGCCTCGCCATCCTTTTCAGGATGAATTGACATGGCCTTTTACTAGGGAAGCTGTAGAGAGCACAGGTAATGAAGCTGAGTCTCCTTAGCTTGGTTTCTTGAAGGGTTGTGGATTGGGAATTTTTTT
>WHYT01017626.1:122965-160771 GCA_009806455.1 Tetrax tetrax
TTTTTTTTTTTTTTTTTTTTTTTTTTTTTTTTTTTTTTTTTTTTTTTTTAATTTGAGTTCATTTCAGTCTAGCTATTAATAAGCAGAACGTTCAGACTCTTGCCTGGGGATGGCGCAAGTGATGAATCACTCTCCGACAAGTCTGAGATGGTGATCGAGTGGCAGGAGTGGTACGGACGCACCAGTGTTGGTCAGGTGGCAGCTCAGGGTATGGAGCTCTGCACGGGAAGGGTCCCTGCATTGTCACGCAGATGGCAGAAAACCAGCCCAGCTCCGGAACATCGTTGCACTCAAAGCTGGCTCTACACGTGTGACGCTCTGGTCATGTAAAGGCTGCTGTTTTTCCTGCAAAGAAACTTTGTCTGCATTCTTCTGTGTTTCATGTAGATATCTGCACTACAGCACGTACAAATTTTCAAAGGGGAAGGTGTGACACTGATATTGTCCTTGGAAGTCTGGTAGCTGTGGGAATACTGGTTAGTATCTAGCCCTAGTAATCTAATGGCAACATTAAAGCTTTAAATAATCTTAGACTTTATCTGAGGAATGTGAATAGTGGCTTAAGCAGTGCCACTGGAGTCAGTGGGATCAACCTCATGTAAAATAGAAGGAGAAGCAGTTGTTCTGTAACTTTGGTGTTCCTTTCTGTGCTGCGGTGGGTGTCTTAGCATCTGCTGGTGAAGGGAGGTACTGGGCCAGGTAAATAAACCAGGCACCATGCCCTGGTAGCAAATAAATAGCACGCTAAACAAAAGTTGTTGGCATTTTACAAAGGAAACGTACTTAAATTATGAATGGTTGTCAGGCTGTTACGGGCAGCAGCGTTATAAATTAAACAGATGTTAGCCTCCTCTGTTCAGCTTTCTCTGTATTCTGTACAGAAACCAGGCTTTCAGAAGGGGAAATTGCGCACTTCTTGGCGAAACATTATTATTAGAAGAAATTTCATTACCAAATGAAATTGTAATCAATCATCATGGCAGAGTAGTATTTTCCTTTAATTTGTACCCAGAGTAAGAGCTGTGAGAGTTGAGTATTTCTGTACCGCTTTCATTGCACTTCTCATTGCAGTATTTGAGCGCGTGTTGATGGTGTATTAATTAGGATCACTGACAGCTCCGTCGTGATGTTGCTTCTCCCTAAAACCAGTGACACACACAGCAAAGTATTTTCTGGTCATGTTTTTGTGTCATTGCTTTGCTTTTGGATTTTTTTGTTTCCTTTTTTTTAAAAAAAAAAAAAAATGAGGTGAAAAAAGCATACCTCTCAACAGATGCCGAGGTTCCTGCAGTCCTCAATGCCCGCGGGATTTTGTGAACAACCTGTTAGAAATTCATTCCCCAGCCAGCCCAAGAGCTCGTTGCTACGCGGAGGAGCTGCGAGCTGTGTTGAGACACTGGAGCAGAAAGAGCTATCTGCAGCTTCAAGGGAGAGGTGGCCCAACTGGAATGCACATAGAAAATGTATAGAGGGGTGTTTTTCTCTACACACTGAGATTTTCCTCCACTAATGAAACCAATCATGGCTATGGAGGAGGAAGGAAAGAAAAATCTTCTGGTCATAACCATGTAATCTCTGAATATAGCAATCTAATAGATAAGTAACCATTACTTTATTGTTCATATAGAGGTAGACTGCTGTTAAGTTTAATTTCAGAATTCTCTGTGCTTTTTAAGTATCAGGGATATTTCACAGTGGTGTATGCTAAGGAAGGGCAGAAAAATCTCCACAAAGCAAAGTGAGTCCCGTAAAAAAAAAGGGAGGTGGGGGGGAGGAAGGTCAGTGAAAGAGATGGAGCGGGCTCGATGTTTCCTGGAATGACAAGAAAATGCAGCAGAAACTGGGTGAAGCAATTGTAGCTTTGGCTTTGAGATTAAGGAGCCCCGATGGCTAACCCATTGTGTTCAACGGCTGCTGCCGCGTCAGCCGGCTTCCTGCTTGCTGTGCCTGAGTGTGGGTTTCCCGTTCAGAGAAATCTACTTCCAGCTTTCCTGGTGATTTCTTGGAATCAATAGCCAACTTGGTAAATCTTTTGTAGGAGCACAGTGTGTGCAGCTGTGCTTCAGGTAATCCATTGCTGTGCTGTAATTTTTGTCTTTTTCGTTTGCTTGATTTTTTTTGTTTGTTTGTTTGTCATGGAAAGAAGGAAGGTCTTCATTTTAAAAAGAAGAATTAGTACATAGTTGTGGGACACGCCTTCCCTGAAAATGAGTATTTATAACATACTTTGTACATGGAAACTAGGAAGTTGGAGAATCTTTTATTTCTGAAGCCTTCCCAATACCATTTAGTACAGAAGGAAGGAGGAGCTTAGATCTTAGACTGTTTTGACTTTCTTTTCATGCTTGAACCCTGATTGGGAAGCATGGAAACGAATTCTGTGGTTATCACCTTGAATCCACAACGTTTGCTATACACATGAGATGTTTGCTGAGCAGTTGGACTCCCACATGGGGAGGCAGGTGTGTAAGTGGCTGGGCTATCAGACTGGCAGGCAGGAGGCTTGGATACGTTCCTACTTCCATCAGCTGCTTTTTATGTGACCCTGGCGTGTTAATTCATCTGTTTCTCCAGCCTGTCTGTTAAAATATCAGTGTATACATGAGAACAATAACAGCTGTTCATGTCCACGTGTACAGTGTGTACTGAACTGCAGCTTAAATTTTACGTGGGATCTCCAGCCACCGGTGTTAGGCAACAAATCCCGATGATACTTCTGACAATGGCTTTCTGCCCTCATAGCTCCTGCTGGAAAAGACGAAATACAAAATTGGTTCTTAGGTGCTATAAGATAAATTCTCAAGGAATTCAAAGTGCCACTCTTCCTCATGTGAGGGTTGTATCTGGGCAACTCAGTTTTCCAGATGCTCAACTGACAGAAGCTGGTATGTTATCTGGTGACGTCTCTGGAACTACATTGGGTTGTACCAGCTCATGCTTTGGCCCAAGACTTGTTTTTCTGAGACTGAGAAGCCAAAAAAACCATCGTTTTTCTTTGTATCTCTATTTTCTAGCTTCTTATTTCTGTCCCCTTCCAATGCTGATAAATTAGTAATTGTTCCTCCAGGCTGAGCTGGTGAGAGAGTCATACACTGCTGTATTTCTTCTGTTTTGTTTTTTGTGGAGGCAGAACAATGAGTAGGTTTGATAATGTCACTTCACATCACCATCTCTGAAAAGGGAGGAGAGGTCCATGCTTTACCCTAATGAAACTGAAGAAAAATACTTGGTTTCTTTTCTTTGGACCTGGGGTTTGATTTCTATATAGACAACTGGTAACATATATGTAGGAATGCTGTGAAATTTTCAAAGATTTGAAGCAGAGAATGCTAGAAGGTAAAGATTCATCCAATGTTAGAGTGATACTGTAGATTTGATGAGCATTTGTGTATTCTTTAGAGGCTTGGAAAACTTTTGAACATTCAGAATGAGGAAATGTGTAAATAATAATGTCTACAGTTGCCCTGCATCAAATTTTTGGTTGGACAGTTAAGACAAAAAATCCACTTATTGTTCACATCTGATGAGCAGAAATAATGCCAGGAAATCTGTTTCCCATTCAGCCCTGTTCTATTTAGAGCTGTCTGTGTCATTTGTGTCCCTTCACCAGCCCTGCCGCTCCTCGATGGCGTCCTGTGCGCTCAGCAGTGTACCTTGGCAAAGCTCTGCTGATCTCAGCACTGAAGATGCTCACCCCAGGAAGCCACCTGGCAGAAGTACATATTTTACAGCTCATAAACGGAGGGGATTGTGTGGCTCCGAGGGCTGATAATAGGAGGCAGCCCCATTCATCCTCCCATTGCTGGCTGGAATTTAGCCCAGGCATGGATGAGGTACAGTGAATTGGCAGGGCAGCAGGAGGAAGCTGGGACCAGCGATGCTCATGCTGTACCTGCTTAGCAAATAAACACCATACACATTTCCCACCCTGCCAGCTCAACACCTTCAACAGCTGCAGACAGGAAATAATCTGGAAATTATCTGTATTTTATAGGCATATTAAGCCTACAATAAGAGCCAGACGTTTCGGATCTAGCCCTGTATTTTGAGCAAACCAGCGTTTGCAGCATAGTTTGGGGAGAGGATGCTGCCTTTCTGGAAGATCTTTATGTATGTGTGGAGATCTGACTTAGTTACGAGTTCCCTCTGTCATACAAAGTGCACAGTTAAGCTGATAATTTGTGTGAGGATTCTGTACTAATGGACTGATGTGCATTTCTGTCAGCAGAGGAAGAAAGCAGGAATGAGGACATGGCAGCTTCATTCCCACTGTGTTCTGTAGCTGCAGGTGTGTTGGCTGAAGAGATTAAGGCCCTTTTGCACCTCCAGGATCTCTCTCCATTTTCCTGCGTGAGAGGTTTGGTCAAGTGCCTGTTGTTTAACTGCTCTTTCTTTAATTCCAGTCTAAATGAGCTGAATTAATTGAAAGATTTGAATACCAGATTTGTTAGTCCAGATACCTGACTGAAAAAGGCCTTGTGCGTTACACAAGGCTAGCAAGTGACAGTCAGGTTTGAGTGGGGGGAGGTAGTGCATGGCTGGAGGAAGCCAGCAGCCATAACCCCTGAGCCACCATTTCAACCCAGCCTGTTCCCTCCTGGGAGAGAGCAACTGCTGAGGTCTAAGAGCAGCTGTTCTGCAGCATCCTAGATATTTCTTACAGGATGAAGAGATATTGCTCCTTCTGATGCCAGAGGGCACTAAGGGGTCTGTTAACCCTGTGCTTGCACAGATCACTCATACTAGGGCAAACCTGGTGTGAAGTGCTTGCAGCTTTTGTGCTTCTTGCATAGATGTTTACCCTCCAAGCAAGGCAAAGGCACAAATGATGTCTAGTTGACCAATGCATTTTTTGTGTCCAGCCTGAGAAGCAAGGTGGCAGCAGCAGCTAAATGTTCATTCGTCAGCCAATAAAGGTTGGAATTTTTTCTCTTCTGTGCCTGCAGAACTTCCAACCAACCATAAAAAGTTCAGGGGTGTCAGAGTAAAGATCTATGGTCTAATCAAGAGGGATGTCTCCTCAGAGCTCTATTAGTTGCCAAGAAACTACTTTTGCAAAAGTGGAAATCTCTAACCACTCCTAAAATAATTGACTGGATGGACACAAAGTGACCTAGCTGTGCTCCAGAAGATTTCCTGGAACAGATGCTGAGATACCACAGTAAGGAGTGTGATGTAAATGTGTGGACAGACGTTGCCAACAAAATGGGGAGTCTAATTGGATTTAAATCCTTCTTGTTTAGGAAAAGTAGCATAGATTCCTGGCTAACGGAACAGCTATTGAGGACTGCGGGTCCAGTGACTTCAGCTTTTCTACTCTGGCCCTGGGCTGTAATATTAGCCATTAATTCTCCGCACTTTTCAAGAGGGGAGTCTCACATTGTATCGATCTTCTCTGTTTGGACTATAAATTCTTTGGTGCCTGTCTTTTCTTAGGCATTTACAAGGCAAGGTAGACCTGTCTTACCTCATGACATACAAGTCACACTGATGTCTATCAGAACTCATCCTTGTGTTTTCAAGAACTTTTGTTCACACTTTCCTTTTTGTACTTGTGGGTGGTTATGGTTATCCAGCTCTGCTTCAGCATGCTTAGCTGCCTACGGTAGTTGGGTTATGAGCAGCACTTCATGTGAACATGTACAGCCAAACAGTGTATGTGGAGATTATACACAGAATACTTCCCAGATCAATGGGTGGGAACAGAAAGTAGTGCTAGACTTTAGTATTTGGTGCTTCTGTATGTATTTCTGTAGTATAGCAAATGAGCTCATTAGAGCTCTTTAAAACTCCCTGGTTTGAAACTCCATGGAGTTACGTCAGCTGAGAGTCCCATCTCGTGTAAAGGTCTCATTTCAGCTGCAGCCTCCAAAGTTGAAATAGAAACATTGGAGAGAGAATTCACTGCGTAAAGGTTTTGATTTAGGTCTTGGATAAACTATTTCCACTGCCAGGCAGTTGGCACTCATTTTGAGTGAAGGATTTGTTTATTTCTGAAGGATATAGCTGCATCTGAGAGAGTCTGCAGTTGTATGGTGACTTCATAAACCTAAAGCTGGAAAGCACAGACCTGGTTAATATTTCTTGTCTTTACAATGTGTAACTACTTCTTTACTATCTGTATATACAGAGGCTTAAAATGTTTCAGATCTCTTATCAAAATAGATACAGATAATTCAAAATCTTTTCAGTTCTGTGATTTTTGGGAACCTGGAGTTTGGAGAGTTAAAAGTTTTTATCTGGAGTGTCTCCAGTCATCCCTCAACTGCTGCTGCCGCCACGCTGATCTCTTGCCCTCAACTTTGTGGTGTATGAGGCTCCATTTTTAAAAAAGCAAAAGCAATTTTACTGTAGTCTCCATGATTTAAAGCTTTGTTCCATGCTAAAACACAAAAAAAAGCTTCTGAAGATTTAGATGCTATACCAGCTTTTACAACAAGGAGAATTTAGACTTGTACTTCCCGTAGACTTTGGTTGTTGTTGGCTGCAGTTGTGTGAGAAGTTTTCTTCAGTGAAGAAATGTGCTTGGCTGGAAACAGCCAGAGCTATTGCAGGATGAAGGGTCTGCCCAAAGCACAGAGGGTCTTCTCCAGCATCGTGTGTACGGAGCTGCTGAGCCAGGGACAGCACGTAACGTAACGCCTCGGTCCGGTGTCTTTAGTGTCAAATGCACTTCTGTGATCTATTTTAGTGCCACAGAGAAAGCAGTTAGAAATGATCTCAATAAATGTGAACACAAATAACCTGCCCCTCTACTACTGAAAGTTTTGCATGGTAATAAAAATTAGCTGAGGAGAATTACCAAGTCATTTCAAGTACCATAAAGTAGCTGTTGGGAATAAAAAGTGTTGTAACTGTTAAACCACAGCCCAGTTTTTGGAGGAATGAGTTATTATCATTAATTATCACTCTATTTTATAGTTATTGCCTGTGATTTCAGACTTTATATACTCTAAAGCATAAACAATGCTAATTTAATTATGGTGTGAGAGTTGTTGAAATTTGCATGCAGAGGAAGAAAGCATTAATAAAGTTTATTCACAGAGAAACTTAAAATATTAATTAGCTTTTTTCAGCATTTTTAGTGTAATGGAAATAACCATCCTTTCTTGGTTTGGGCCCCAATTATTTATAGAAAACTGGAAGCACAAGCTGTATTAATCATTTAGAGATAGAGAAGGCTAGAGAGCGCCACGTGATCTGTCTGTGCTGAGCAGCCACAAAAACCATTCCCTGTGTATAAATTCCTTACACAGAGTTCACTCACCTGTTTGTGTGTAAGTACGCTGCTGGAAGAACGGTTTGGGGCTTTGGGAAAATGCAGATCTTGATCCTCTTATTGAAAGTATTTTCACATAAATGTGAAATGTGCCCCCAAGGCGCAAGCAAGAAACTAGAATTGCATTTCCTTTGATTTATTCCATCATTTTCCTTAATTTCATACACATCTCCTGTCCTCTGTCAGGAACCACTTCTCTAACTCTTGTTTCATTTTGTTAATGATGGTCCCTTACGTCTGTTCCAAGCCATTAATAAAGTGGTAAACTAGCATGGGACAGTAAGCATAAATTACCACAGTATTCTGCTGGAAAGAGAAACATTTGACAAGAAATTCTTGTTTGCACATTTATCTGCTACAGTGTGCAAGCCTGTTCTTTAAATTTAAAAAAAAAAAATATATATATATATTTAATATGTGTCTTTCTAATTTAACGTTATTGTAATTTTTTAAGTGGTCACGCAGTGCCAAATTTATTACCAATGTCTGTGGGTTATGTCAACATTTTGCTTTTGTCATCCATACGTGTAATCCTGTAAAACCAGCAAATTGATCGATGAGGCCTATATTCCATAACTCAACATGACTGACATTTATAATATTACCTTTTTTAATAAAATCCCTTATTAGCTATCCTAACAGCTGTTACCCAGATTGACAAGATCACCTCACTTAACCTTTTTAAGATATTGTGACAACACTGTTTCTTTACTTTCTGAGGACTTCTTTGATCTCACCAGATGTTCCTTTGGTCATCACTTGCCTTACCCATACAGCTGTATCTCGGGCAGCAAAAGGCTTTTGTGAATGCCACAGGAGGTTAAAGGTGGAATGGACAGGGACCATGGCTGTTTAGGGGAACTCCTGGGTTTTATGCAGCTAGCTTTTGTATCGTTATTTTTATTTCTTTTTGCTTTAACCTAGTTCTCAAACCACATCCCAGAACAGAAAAATGTCATTGCCCACAGATAAGTAAAAGTGCCAGGACTGTAATCCCCAACCCAGAGATCTGCACCTCTCTACATCAGATGACACTCGTCATCATCTGTATTGCCAGCTTTGGGAGGACTATAAATCACAGCTCCAGCAAATGACTTCTGGATCCCTGCTGATACTGCTTAATCGCTCTGCCATCATACTGAAGTCTAATGGAGCTAAACACAGAGTATATGTGTTTTAGTCCTGCCTCCAACGCGACTGCCGTTCTTTACAGCAGAGGATTTCTGCCACGCTCATTTTTGTAATGATTTTTGTATGGCTAAAAATAAATCAACATATGGCAAATAGGTTTCTCTCTGAACAGATTACAGCCCAAATGGCAGATTACACAGAGCTTTCGATTTTGCATTTCTTAAGTTGAAACAAGACAGCGTGCCTCTTGGACGTCATCAGGCACGTTCTTGCCTAGTGAAGGTTATACAGTTAGAATTCCAGAACGTTTCACGTAGGGATAAGACGACACTTCCTATTGAATGTTACAAGCCATTGGTTGTCCAGAAGAGGCAAGCACAATAATGATCACTTGTAATAATTCAATATGATCTGGTATTACCTTGTGTGCATATAATGTTTAAATATATAGTAATACATAATAATGTTTAATTTTTTCATATACACAGAATATTATATAATAGTCTTTAATTTAATAAAGCAATCCTTAGAAGTTTTCATGTATTTTCATCTCCATAGCATGAAAAGAATCTTGTTACACAACACTCTTTACCCACAAGATGATAACGGTGAATGGATAACTCGAATTACCGACTTATGAACAATGTGATGTCAGTTGTCTTCTTGCAGGTATTTCCAAGATAATTTTCACCTCTGCAGCTAATTTTGTGTCAAAGCTTGTTACATGCCTATGATACCTAATGGCTTTTGAATGGAAATGAACTTCAAGTGGCTATTAACAGAAATTGGCTTTGAATCTATAAGCTGCAGATAAAAGACCCCTTGAGCTGTCCAGGTCTAACAAGCATACTTCTCTGAATACAGAGACAGATAGCTATAATCTTGACAGTACAATTATTAGCCTTATTTTTCTTTCTTTTTTGTTTATATCTTCTGTTTCCAAGCTGATGTGGCTGGCAGATCTTGCTTCATATCAAAGGAAGATTGATGGGAATATATTCGGGAGACCTGTCTGGCTACCGGCTGTGAGTGCGATGCTTTGATTTGTACCTGGGAACTGCCTAGAGGGGTTCTGTGCAGGTTCCCACCTTGTGCTGAAGAGAAACACTTGTTTCTGTGGCATTAGTGTCTGGTTGGGAAACCACTGAGTAGGCTCTTTTTGTCTCTTCCAAACCTTGTTTTGAGAAGGATTGGTGTGTTGCGTGGGCCATAACTAACTTCTGCAGAGTTTCAACTGTAAACTGTGGTTGGGTCTCTGTGTCTGTTTCTGCTCTTCTCTTTCTGTCCACCTTCACGTGGGTTCAGCGCAGCTTGGCTCTGCCTGTGCCATTGTGATGGTTTGGCTCAAGGCTGCAGAGAACACACTAATTCAACTCAGCGAAGCAGGTGTGAATACTCTGACTTGAAGGTACATCCTTACCTCCATGCCAGGACGTTTCTCTGTTTTGAGTTGGTTTTGTATTGCGAGACTAAGAGCCTGAGGATGTCATTCTGGATTCATTTGTGCCAGCAGCAAACTTCCATTGATTTTTTTGTTGGTGCTCAGCTAGATCCTCACTGTGGAAATCACCCTCCCGTAGAGCTGTTCCAGTTTAATCAGGGAGATGAATTGTTGCAGAGGCTTTTATGTTCTGACCCCTTGCCCAGGGTAGGAGTCTCGGCCTACACCAGAACGTTTATTCCTACAAATACATATTGAGCACCCGTTTATAAATGAGCTGCAAGGCTGAATTTGAGAATAAAAGGACATCTGTGTACTTGTAAGCACTTAGCCGACGCTGACCCGACGGAGGGAACACCGTCGCTGCATGAGACAGCGCTCGGCTGGAGGGCTCGCTGTGCCCGCAGCGCGCTGAGGCGGGCAGGCAGGACTGGCTCTGCGGCCTGAGCTCAAATGCTCTTCTGAGCAGGGCTTGCTAGTCCTGCTCCTCTGCAAAAATGCACATTCCTTAACTCTGCTTGGCTGGAGGGGACCTGTAGGTGGCTTGCTTTATAAAGTAACATTGATCTTTGCTAATCATGTGTGGCGACAGCATCTTTCTGATGGCTGTAGCACACAGGCTGGCATTGCTGATGTGCGTTTCTTGCAGAGCTGCGAGGCTGGCAAATTAAGGTTGCTGGTGTCACACCAGCTGACAAGATCAAGTGTCGTTTTGTTGCCAGATATGGTGATTTTTATTTTTTTTTTTTTTTTTGTTAAGCTTTTTTGGGGTTTTTTTTGAGGGAGGCAGGATGATTACAAAGAAAGATTAAGCAGCCTATGTTTATTATTTGCAAGCTTCTGTAGTAAAAATGGAGCTGCCAAATTCAAGTGAGGGACGGAATTGTCCTGGAAATTAATGGAGAAATTGGTTTTTGGGTGTCAGGCCTGTCTAGTTTCCTGTCATATTTTCTCCATTATTCATAGCATCATATAGGGCTGTGTGGTTAGTTAGTGCTTGGTAGGCAGGCAGTGTTATATACTAACGTCGTGTGTAATCTGTGGTCACGACAGCCGTTGACGTGATGATGGACCAATATTTGTGTTTCAATGTTCAGTATATTTTAAGAATAAATGCTTGCCTACTAATTTTTACTGCTATGGTGTTATGCCTGGGATCCCTTCTTCATACTTCAGGTCCTCTGTTAATCTGGTTGCACTTCCTTTTCTTTTGACATAAATAGAAAAGTATTGCCTTGCGTACGAGCTGGTAACTTTCTGTGGGGGTGTGTGTATCACTGTACCTGCTGCTCAAATCCAGAATATTCAAAACTACTCATGCCCTGTCAGCCTTTGCTGTTGTGACAGCAAAGAAATGAGATATATTCAGTCTTTTACTCCAGAAGTAGCCAGGTCAAATAGTGTTAGATTTGTAATAAGAAAAAAAAAAAAAAATCTGTAGTTCATTAATACCCTGATAGGGAGAGAGGAGGTACATATGGGTATGATACTGGGCAATTTCCAGTACTACTTACTAGCTCAAGCAAAACGTAGCAAAAATTGCTTAGGTGTAGGAACAAATACACAAATTAGTATGTGAATTCTTTAATAGGCATTTCACTATTCTTTGTTTGTTCTTCCTGCTTTCTTTTAGTGTGTTATTTAAGTGATGAGCAGTCAGTTTTTAGCATGCTTGCTTCTTATTATGGTTAACAGAGGATGTAACCTCTTAGATGCATTTAAGAGCAAACTGAAGACAGTAAATGGAATATAGATGTGTTTATGCCTTGTGATACTCTGGGGCCCAGCCCAGTATGGGGTTTAGTTATCTGCACCTCGACTATTTGTAACTCCCTTTAAGGACAGAGAAGTATTTCAGAAAGGAAGAGCTGTCTACCGCTGTAGGAAATAATGAAAACAAAATTACTGTGCTTCTCGAGCACCTCTGAGCGTAAGCTGAGGCTGTAAGAGGGGCTGTGTGCGTGTGGGATGTAGGACGATACGGGCGCACCACAGAGCCTGGCAGGAAAGACTGGGGAGAAAAGGAGAGAGAATGGGAACTTGTTAATAGTGAATTCTTCTCAAACTGGCTTGGCTGACGAAGGCGACCAACTGCGTAACCGAATCCTGCGGTAATGCGCACAGGGCGAGCTAGACAGGCTAAAATACGCTGAACTGAACTGCCATCTTAATTTCAAATCACTCAGTAGGCTTTAAGTACAAAACTGTATTTTTAGTCTACAATAGTATGAAAAATCAACTGAGTGTTTTTATTGACTAGGATGAATGCACAGAAATTCTGTATTTAGAGCCATTACCCAAAAAATACTGTTATCTAGCAGAAAGGGAGGTTGACAGAAACTCAGGATAGCTTTCTAGTTTGTAATGTCTGTCATCAATTGTTTTACCACGTCCTTCACACCCAACACGATGTCAGTGTGACCATTATGACGTCAGTGTGACCATTATGACGTCAGTGTGGCTATGCAAATTCCCGAGACCCTTGTTATCAAATTCATTAGAGCTCTCCAACCACTGTACAAATGATCCTGTTTGATCTTCAGATACTTTTAGATAGTTGACAAATGTTGCAGAAATCCAACCTTGTCCCCAGAATCTGGCCTTGGTTTATAGTGTCTGCTTTATGCAATATTTCATGCTCTTTCCCCCAAATTAATGGTTTTTATCCTTACCAAAAAAAAAAAAGAAAAATCAATGCAAGAGCCCACGATAGACAAACCGCTGCCAATAAAGCAGAATGCACACATTTTGGAGAGAAAAGATTGTCAATAAGAAAATTGATTTTTCTTTCAGATTTGCAACAACCACAACAAATTACAAAATTATGAATAGCCTGTTACTAATTTTTTTCTTTCTTCCTTGGGACATCTCTTGACTGTCTCTCAAACTAATTGTGTGAAGCAGTATGTCAAAGGAGCACTGAAACTGCAGGGTATCAATTAAGGAAAAATGTTCTGATTTAAATATGCACATGCTTTTGTGCTTTAAAAATTTTTTAAAGATACTTTTTTGTTCAAAAGTGTTAAATATCTGCATTTTTTTTAATCAACCGCTGTTAAAAATATTGAAAGACCCAGTTATTTTGGAAGAAAAAGTTTGATGCACTTTTTTTTCCCAGCCGATCAGCTGCTAAAAAGATTTTCTAATTAGCTGAACTAGTCAATGTAGAAAAAGGTGGGAGGACAAGAGCTGAACTCTCTCGACTGTGATCCAGCATAACTCTGACTTTCCACGTACTGAAATCCCATCTGAGCTTGGTTTGTAATGAGGCGGTTGCAGGTGGCGAGTCACATGAATAAGAAACCTTGGTGGTGAATATTATATAAAATAGCATTCTTTGGAAAGCCAGCTCTTGGAGATGGGTGGTGAAGAGATGCCCCGAGAGCTGGCAGAGCTGTTGCTCCAGCTGCGCTCCCAGCCCGGGTGAGCTGTGTGCTCCTTCGCGCTGCGCCGGCTGCTCCCCTTGCGCGCGTAGGAGCAGTTAAGCACAATCCAGCCCGGCTCAGGTGTGTGTCTGGTACAGGGAGGAATCTTTTTCCCAAGGGTAATTCAAGCAGTCTAGTTTCTTCCACATTTTATGAAATATTACTCATTAGTCATTTTAATCCAAAGCTGATTAAAGGCAACATAAAGAGTGCTGTTGGAAACATCTACAGAAAAGTCTCTTTCTCTATGAAATTTTAGAATTGTTTCTTTAGAGCCTTATTAATTTTACAAAAAATCCTTTGGTTTTATGTGTTTTTAATCTCCTTTAAATGCTGTAGAACTCCTGCAGTTGGGGCAGAACACAGACCATGGCACCTGCACAGAGAGAAATCCAGAGCTCTTACAGAAGAGTTCCCTTCCAAACACTAATTCCCCGATCAATAGGGACAGTAAAAATAAGAAACAGAGAGAGTTAATATCCTCCATTTCCTTTTATTTTTTTTTTTCCAATTGCAGCAAGCCTGGATACTTGTACATAAATACCTGGCTCTTCATTTTTAGGAGGCAGTTTAAGCCTGGATAGGAAATCGTTACACTTGCCCAAGAGCTGCGATAGCGGCAGGAACTTCCCGGGAGTGCCACAGCCCGGAGAGCCGGCTGTAATGTGGAGTGGGGATGGAGCAAAGCTTAGGATAGTGGCATCTTTTAAAATGATATTACTTCCCTGGCTTAGAAGCTTATATTCAGTCTCTTTCAGGAGAAATTATCCTTTTTTTAGTGCTGTCTTTTTTAAAAAAGTGAAAAGCCTTTTCTCAAAGCCATTTCCTACCCATACCCCCATTGTATTACTGCTGTTGCTGGAAGTTTTGCAGAAAGGCTTCTTTGCTCAGTGCTGTACACACAGGGAAAATTTGACCCCTGCACAAAAAAAAAGTGCCTCAAAATCCCTACACGTATCCCAAAGAAAAAAAATTGATGTTAAATGCAGTTGACATAGAGAATTCTTCATGCCTGTGGCTACATCTTCCACATATTTTAGTTTAACTTTTTTTTTTTAATAGAGAAATGAGTAGGAAGTGGATGCAGACGACAGAACAATTTGTTTACATAACCCTAAAGAAACTTCTAGAGTGGGATATGAATAAATTCAGTGTTAAATGGCTCACCTAGAGAGTTGCCCCCTTTTCTGTTTTGCCAGAGTTCCCCTAAGGCAGCACGGCCAGCTCTGCTGCTTCCCCCGTTGTGACACTGGCTTCATAAACCTCATCTTCACTCTGTGCCTTTCCACTACATAAAATTCAAACTTTGTGCCTGGTCCACGCTTACATCTTGCTTGGAAGAGTCAGGATTTGGTCAGGGCATGCAGCTTGGGTCCTGTATGACACTGAACTCGTTGTACGCCTGACTTAGCAGTGGAAAGGGACAAACGGGAACTGTTCCGCTGTTCCCAGAAGCAGGAAGCTTCCCCTCTTCGTGCTCTGGGCTGAGATGATGGCCTTGCTGTTGCTTTACTCCCTGTAAACTGGGGTGTTCCCACAGGTAACGTGGAGAGAAATGCACCTGAGTGCAACAGGTCCTGGTGCAACAGAGAGGAACGGGGTCACACCTGGAAACCAGATAGGTGTTAACCTTTCACTTGAGCATCTTTTTTTTCTTTATATCTGTAACAGAGGGCAGGTTATCTGGTGTATGTGAAGTTGAAGAAGATTTTTTAGTTTTTTTAACAAAAATATTTTCTGTCTAAGCTTACCTTTCTTGGTCAAGCAGGCTTCCCTGCGCTCTAGTTCTCATTTTCACCTACATCGTGGGCATAAGCCTGAGGACTTGTGCTCACAGGGATTTTGGCTGAGGTCTTTGTTAGACCGTTTTCCCAATTTTCACTGTATGCTGCTAACACATCCCGTGTGAAGCACTGGGACCTGTCTTTATGCAACACTGAGCCTGGGTATAGCAGAAAGGACATTTCTGCAGTTCCAGTTTTCAAGCTGTAAGAGGGCATTTGAAGCTGCAATGAGCTTTTGTTCAAAGACTCGGTAAGCGGAGCCCAGCATGCTGAATGTACCAAAATATTAGTTTAACTGCCTGTTTACAGTCCCACCATAAAAGAAAAAATATAGTCTATAAAAAGACTTCCTGGAGCAACATTTAGAATAGCGGAGGAAGGAAAGTATTGTTTAAACAGATGCCGTAAATTTAATATGGTAACATTATTGCCACCCATGATTTTATTGATTATATCTTTTCCAGATACTTATCTAGAAATTTATTGTGTCTGTTTCCACTCTTGTTTAACCATGATTTTCAAAAAGAAATTATTAATGAGCTAGAATCTGAGAAGTAAAGAGGAAAGTTATTTAAATAAGTGAAGTATTAAAGGCAAACACAAATCATGATAATGTAATCTTTATTTTTTCAAAATATTTTAATGAAGAAAAATTTATAGAGGAACCAGCTTTTAGGATAAAACTGTGCTGCTTTTTTTTTTTTTTCTTGTTTTGTTGCAGCACAGTGGTTTCAGTTTTATAGTGGGTGATATAGACCCTTCAGCTTCACTTTTCCCTTTCTCCTTCTACTTCCCAGCCCTTCCAGTCCCCTTGATGAGTCTTTGCCATGGAGGAAGAACACAATGTTTCCAGGCAAAGTGATGCTGAGATTACTGTCCGCTCCTCAGACAAGAGGAGAGTGTTCATTTGCCTTGGTTTGCTCATCCAGTGCCTTGCTGGATGCATGTTCCACACAAGCAGCCCCTCAGAGGTCGGTTCTGTTGGACCCATTTATTATATCATCCAGTTATATTCTTCCCCGTTCCCTTTAGTTTTCATCTACTGTTGCCATCTGTGCTAGGCATTTTATTGATAATAAGATGGAAATTACTTTAAAAATCTTCATAACTACCCATTGCTATAATGGAAAATTAAGGTAGTAATTCTGTAGATACTGGATTTGGATGCTGTAATTTAACATTGACTCAGGAAAAATAAATTCTTACAACTTAAAACAGACACACAAGGGGAGTAAAACATACGGCAGTCCCTCTTGTTCCATATTCACTTAGGTAACGATCATCTTACGTGATATGTCAACATTTCTGAGTATCGTAAATGCTGGTTTCACCTGGTAATTCTCCTATCGAGTATCTACTAGAATGACAGCATTGCCTGGCATAAACTCCTTTTTATGTGCTTTAGTGTAGCAAATGAGGCCTCTTTACCTTACAAAGGGTAAACTGTTCAGTTCCTCAGAGCTTGAAGTAAGTTTCTTGATAGGCTCCCAAGTGACACATTTTTTTACATATACCCTAAAAGAGAAAACAAATTCTGCCATGGGTTATCCAGAGGGAGTTTGGCCCAAAGCAATGTACAGAGAAGGAAGAGAAGCTTAGGGAAGACTGCAGCTTGCCCACGGTTAAATAGGAAGTATGTGGCAGAATATAAATGGAGCTGAAATTTCCTTTTTGTTATATCCTGTAGTCCTGATACTCACCTGCAAATTGTAAACAGAAGTAATTTCCCTGATGGTTTGAGTGAACTGCTCACATGTTGTTGATTTTGAACCTAAAAATAATTTTAAAAGATTTTTGGTGAATCACTTTGAATGACAAGTAAACTCTAAAAAGTAAAAGTCTTCAGCTTCTCAAGAGCAGAAAAAAGTGCTTGTCCTGGTTTTATTTCGTGAGGGAGTCTACAGAGGAGATGAGCTGGATGATGTGAAGAGATTCTGAGAGGCATCTGCCAGCCTGTTGTGGAGAACTTTTCTTGTGAGAGGAACAGCTGCAGATGCCAAGGTCAGTGAAGAAGGAGGGGGAGCAGTAATGTGGCTCCTGGCCAAGATTCCCCTGCAGCCTGTGGTGATGACCATGGTGGAGCAGGTTGTCCCCCTGCAGCCCATGGAGGTCCACGGAGGGGCAGAGATCCACCTGTAGCCCGTGGACGACCCCACACCGGAGCAGGTGGAGCCCTGAAGGAGGCTGTGGCCCGTGGAGGCCCCGCTGGGGCAGCTGTTCTGAGGGGACTGCACCCCGTGGAAGAGATGACCCACGCCAGAGCAGTTTCACGAAGGACTGCAGCCCATGGGAGGGACCCCACAAAGGAGCAGGGGAGGAATGTGAGGAGTTCTTCCCCCGAGGAGGAAGGAGTGGCATAAAGTGACAAGTGATGAACTGACCGCGACCCCCATTCCCTCTTCCCCCCTGTGCCGCTCGGGAGGGGAAGGTGGTAGAGATAATGTTAAGCCTGGGAAGAGGGAGGGGTGGGAGGCGGTTATCTAGTTCTCTGTCTCATTATCCTGCTTTGGTTTTAATAACAAACAAATAGTTTTCCCCAAGTCAAGTCTGGTTTTCCTGTAATGGTAACTTTAAAGATCTCTCCCTGTCCTTATCTCAGACCTTGAGCCTTTTTTTCTTATATCATCTCTCCCTGTTCCCTCGGAGTGTTGGGGAAGTGAGGGAGAGACTGCGTAGTCTGGTCCCGATGGGGGCTAAACTATGACAGTGCTGAATACATCATTTTCAGTGATGATTTTCTATTTGCTCAGCATTGATATCAACATTAGTGTGAGAAGAGAGAAAGTTTCACAGTTTAGGGAAGTCTGACAACGTGCAGTATAGCACTTGGTGAGTCATGTTAGGCTGGCACCTCTCAAGAGACATGGTACATGTCTACGTGCAAGCTGTGACTCTCTCTGAGAACTGGAAACAGATAAACCAAGCTCATCAAACAACAACTAAGCTGAGTCCACAAACAATGTGGTCATGTTCCTGCGGTGCTGTTTCAGAGCAGCTCCTGAGGAGCAGGAATTATCACACCAGATCTAACCCACGTAAACAGGGCTGGACAACGTTGCAAACCCAAGCTGCTGAGTCCAAGTTGAGTTTTGCTGTTTGGTATTTGTATGAAATAAAAGCTAGCACCTGACTTGTGATAGCTTAAGGGAACTGAGAGAGTCTGTTCTTCGCACAGCGCACTCCTATTTTTTTTTTATTCCCTAACCCACATTTTGAGCGATGGCTGTGTTAGCCCTTGCTGACATGTTTGAAAAGAACAGATAAAATCCTAGGCTGAGTGTTAAAGAGCCAAACTTTGACAAGTTTGTTCTTTGTTCATAAAGTAACGCAGTGACCTCCCTTTTCTCACAGGAATAGATGCACGCTCGTCTGAAGGATGGATTGTTGGTCAAGAAAACAAAGGTCTCTCCAGCTTGCAGAAGGTTTCTCCAGATCCTCAGCCGTAAGTTTGCTCCACTTTATTTATTTCCTGTGCTTGGCATTAAACACTCCCTTGGATATTCATTACACTATTATGAAAAATGAATTTAATTGATGAATGAAGTCCTGGTTTGCTGCCACTGCCATCTTCCAGTTCAAAGCTTTCAGTCTGTAACAGATGCACAGCCAAAGGACTAAATTCATCCTCATCCAACAGTTCCCTCTCAGCCTGATAGCTGTCACTCACCTTGCCAACCCACATAAATGTAGTTAAAACTTACTGTTTATATAATTTTTGACCTTGTAAACAAGGGGCAGGGCTGCAAAAAGAAACATGTAGGTAACACATATGCTGTTATACCCCTTTGCAGGAGGACAGATAAGCCAGAATCTGTTCAATTGAATGAATCATTTATTTCTTTTTATTTAGAACAGCCAAAAAGCTGTGGATAAATTCTGTTCTGTAAACATCTTAAAAATGGACTTAATGTGTGTGTTTTCAACAGCTGAAAAAAAATATTCTTTTCTCAGGAACAAAAGTAGGATGTAGCAAAAAGCTGTAATCACAAAACTTTGAAATGTTTTGAGATTTCTTCTCTCGATGTTTATACATTTCTACACTTTTATAACAGTGTCAAGTGGCAAAACGGGTGGTTTTTTTTTTTTTTTTCCCCTTTGGAAGCACCGTAACTTTAATTGCCTTTGAAGAGAGTAAAAAAGCAACATTAGATACACTTTTCATGGAGAACTTCATTTTTTTTCTCTCTCTTAGCTAAAGATCTGGTGTTCTATGATCCAGTATTAAGCAATACCTCAATACTGACTCATTTCCAGAAATGGTGATTTTTATATATTTTTTTTTTTTAATTCAGCCATTATTTAATGCAAAAGCCACTACTCTGTATATGCTGTTGAAGTTCTCTACAGGAATTTCAGCAACTGCATGGTCCTTGTTCCTGAGCACGAACAGCAAGGCATCTTCCATTATCGACCACCCTGTCTATTGCAACAGAAAACCTTAGTGAGAAAAGTAATTTCTTCCAATGTCTCATTTTGGTCTATGTACTATCATCATATAAACAGCGTTAACGTTAATGGGATCTGAAGGATGCAGTGGTTGGAGTAAATACTTGAGTTATTTGTAGTAGAGTCTTCCAACTCATTCTGTTCCAGGCCAGACTTTTTCCCCTATTTAGAATCTTTTTGAAAGGCTACTTTATTCCGAACGTTTAGCTCAGAGCAGATAAGAGGAAATCTATTTCCTTAGGAAAAAAAAAATCAAAACAAAACGATGCATGGTTAGAACATGCCTTTCTCTTCTTTCATTGCAGTCTTTGACACCTGAATGGATTAATACTCCATCCTTTGTTCTTTTTCTCTCTTGCTATCTTCTCTGAAGTATGAGATATAATAATTTAAATATCGTAATAAATTGTAGTAGCTCAGGTATTATACAGTATTATGTTGACCCTTTTAGTATTCAGTATTCTGGTTATCCTTTCCCTACTGGAAGGTTCGTAAGATTTTAAGCAAAAGAATGCAATGAACAGGCAGGGTAAACGTAATAGGTCAGAATAGTAAAACAAAGCTGCTATTGCAATTTGCAAAATGTAGGGGACACCCAAATATTTGGTTTCTTCTCTTGTCAACTTGCAAAGAGAATAGAAACTGAGAATGAATAGATTGCTGTGGAAG
This sequence comes from Tetrax tetrax, assembly GCA_009806455.1. Classification (NCBI taxonomy): domain Eukaryota; kingdom Metazoa; phylum Chordata; class Aves; order Otidiformes; family Otididae; genus Tetrax; species Tetrax tetrax. Next base: position 143,141 of record WHYT01017626.1, read on the forward strand.
GACAGCAAAAATTATGAAGATTGAGGGTTTGATTTATAAGGAGCGATTAAAGTGACAAAGTATGAATGGCTTGACTAAACAATTTTAAAAATTGGACCATAAAAGTTATGTGAGAGCAATTGAAAGGTACATGCACCCACAGGGAAGGGGTGGTTTAGGGTGCTCTAAGGGGATATAACTTGCAGTAGGGTATAAAACAGCACAAAGGAAAATTGAAGAGGAATAATTCAGACAAAATATGGGAGGTTAGGCTGCGATATTGACTATTTGTCCCTTTCTAGGAGTGAGAGCGACGTTAAGATCTTTCTTTATGGTTCTTGATGAGATACTGCACCGTACGTTCTGGCTTACAAGCCGTGGGTATCAGCTGCCTGCCTGCAGGAAACACACGGGGAGGGAGCGGGACAGTCGAGCTGGTTTAGCTCATGCTCTTACAGTTTAGGGTAGTAAATGGAAGCTGTGAATTATTGCTTCTCCTGAATAAGCAGGGATTTTTCCTTTTGGAGAAAATAGCATGAACAACATGGTGTGTAAAATCACAGGCCAAGAGAACAGGTTTTAGCATGAAATATTCACTGGCCTCGGCTTTGGCTCTCTGTTTTGAAGTGATGTGGTATTATTATGTAGCTTGCTGCCGTTTGACACCGTGGCTGCTTTACAAGGTGCAGTGAGCCTGACTGAATAGCCTAGCACCAGTCACGACACACGGCTGCAGACCAGGACAGGGTACGTGCTGGGAGTTTTCCGCCAGACGTGAAGTCCTCCGGCAGCACACGGTGGCACGTGAGTCCACCTGCGTTGCGCAGCAGTGTGAATTCAAGTTGTTCCTTCATACCAAAAAGCTGTGCCTATGGTGTAATGTAGATTGAACCTGGGCCCTGAGCACAGAGGCGAGTTTCTACCCATTTGCGCTGTACGTCCGTTACACCCGTGTCTAGGGGTGCTGCAGCAGCTGACTGACGCCGCTTGCTCTCGCCTCCACTAGAGATAAGCTGAACACTGATAGAAGCAGCAGCTTTGGGCTTTACACAGGTTAGCAGCTGCACGTTCTGTATCTAGCTTGTTCTGAGCTCTATTCAGTGCAAAAAGGTGGTAATTTTAATAAAAGATATACTCAGAATAATTTAGTTTAACTATTTGTATGTGGGATAAATAAGCTATTTGTTGTTCTCTCCACAAGCCTGCAATTTAGGTATGGAAAATTGCATTGGATTTATTGGATTTACTAGTGGTTGATCCTGATGCAAATGGTTGGGAGAATCAAGCTCTAAAAAGACATCATTTTGCTTAGGATTAGGTCTTTTGCTTTCACTTGAAGTAAACAAATCCAAAAAAAACACAAGAGACAGACTTTCAGGTTATGTCCATTGGGGTGTCTCCTTATTAGCTATCGTCCTTGTGAAAAAACGTGAATTGGAAAGCAGTAATATAAAATAGCTTTTTGTGTAACGCAGTATGTTGAATTCAATGGTTTAGAGTTACATAACCTGTGTATAGAGCATCCACAGCGTGAACTCACTCCTTGGGAGGGTGAAACGTTAGAGCTCTGAGCATACTGAAGCACCATCACTTTACAGCAGCAGATGGATTGGCCCTCATTATCTTTTCTGTTTTGTTTTTTTTTTTTTTTGAAAACCAGGTTCTATTTTCTTTAGTCTTTAAGGGTAAAACTAAGCTGATAGAACAGAAAAGTTCAAAGGCACTTTCCACATATTCATCCTTAAAAAGATAATCTTTATCTTGCCTGTTGCTTCAAGTTAATGTATTGCTCTTTTTCATAAGAGGAAGAATGCGGTTACCTGCAGCACAATACAAATACCTCCTGTAGTTGTATACTTTTCACTGTTTCTGCTAGGTGAATTGGTTTTCGCTTGAGGTTTATAGTTTGGGTTGTGTGGTTTTGTGGTTTGTGGGGTTTTTTTTTCCTTCCCTTGGCTGAAAATCAAAATTCTTTAATTCAGCCCAGTTTATTTTTGTGAACTTAGTCCTTTAGTGTGGGAAGAAGTTATGGAGTGAGAACTTGGTGTGGAATTGACTGGGTGGTATCATGCTTACCCAAGGGAGAAAAGCACAGTACCTGCAAGGGAAACTCTGCAAGAGATACTTCATCTGATAACTACCTGAAGTAAGCCCCTGTCGGGGAGAAAGCAGAAATGGTGAGGCTGAAAAATTACGTGTTGCTGATTTAACATGCTGTGGATTTAGCTTTTGTAGTTTCCATCTGAGAAAACAATTTCCTGAGGTTCTGCGTGCAAAATGAGTAAATTGGGCTGAATGGGACACTTAAGGAAAATGCCAGCATGCTTATACTGCAAGTGGTATCGGGACAAGTCTTTCCAACACCAGTACAGATGCAGTGTCTGGTCACGGTGCTGTGGAGCGCAGTGCTTTGAAGGTGGCCTCCTTTCCAGAAATAAAAACTGTCCTCTTACCTACCAAACTGCATTTTCCTTTTTGCAAAAGACTATCACAGGCATACTTTGCAAAAGCAGTTTTTCTTCCTGTATAATATCCTTTCTATTTTCCATTCTGCTGAAGTTCTCAGACTGTGCACATCACTCTAAGAATACTTTCCAGTATTTATGAATCCACGTACTAGGCGTCATTCATATGCTACTCTTTAACACTGCTGTAATAGGTCAGAAATAGATAAGAGATATCTGGTGATAGGATTCAAAATTTGTAATCATATTTTGTTTGTTCACTTCTAAAGGAGTACGGTACAGCTCCAGCATACTGGGAATTATCTTGCTGTCTATCTGGCCTCTTCAGTAAGTCTGTTGTATGCCAGATGTATCTTGCAAGCATAGGAAAGCTTCTGATGGAACCAAAGTCTTGAATGTTGCTATATTTCTTTAAACATGCTTAAAAAAATAGTTTTTTTTTTTTCCCTGTTTGAGAAGATTGTCCTCAGAAAGTAGCAGGGAGAAAGGTAGTTCTCTTCTGTGAGCTCACAGTAACATTCTGTGTGGGTTGTTGAAATAACTACATACAATTATGAAGTTTGCTTTGTGTAGAGTTGGAACGTGAGTCTGTTAGTATTTTGTCATGAAAGTAAAACATGGAAATGTACCTGCAGTTCAGAGAAGTCTTAAAATATTTATTTTGTTTGTTTCTCCCCTTGAAAATACCTTTCTAAAATGAGGCACGATTTATATGACTGCTTTTGGGATTCTGGCTGAAAGAAGCATGGCTGTATTTATGTTTGGACCTCAAGGGGCAAGACACTTTGTTCAGTTAAAATAAATCACTTCATGCCAGCACCCAATCTCAGACCCACAGATTGACTATCACCACGACGGGCTTGACACACAGCTATTGTGGGTCGTACCCTGCGTATTTCATCAGCTAACCTCACGCTCTGCGCCCGGCCTCTCTCAGTTTATTCCTCCATTTTCTTCTCCAGCGCATGCGCTGGCAGCTGGAGGCAACTACAATTTGTGTTCCCAGTCTTGGGGTCTTCTGGTTCTTTCGAAGATGCCGGTAACTCTTGCTGTATTAGAACAAAACCGTTAGTTCTTGTGCGGCGTTTAAAACATGCCAGAGTTGTTCACGTGAAGTAACGGGCTGTATGAATTCAGAGCTAACCTCTCACATAGTTGCTTTTCATGCACATTGAAAGCATCTCTGGATGACATCGTTTACTTTAAGGGTCTTCTCTACAGTTTTTATATGTAGCCTTGATAATGAATATTAACTGTGCTGTGCAGAAACCACTGATTTGTGTAAAATACATGCTCATTTTACTTACTGATTTGACTTTCTTTTGAAAAAAAAAAAGCTGTCTAGCATGGAGTTGCTTCAGATTATTGACGTAGGAAGTGATGAGTAGTGCATGCTAGAAATACATGCCTTGGTCAGCTAAGCACTAACTTCTCCGAGCAGAAAAGTCTTTAAGCAGCAACTGTTAAAGGGCATGCTAATTTTGTAGGGCTTCTATTTCTGTCTGTAGTCTCTTGTAGGATTTTCCTGTCAGTGTGCCACTTTAAATTAAAATGTCTTTTTTTGCAAGGGTCAGTTCTGCATGTTCTCCGATTCCTTCTCTGCCTTATTTGTGTGTTGACTTTTTAGGACTTATCCTGGGCAAAAAGCCTCATTTGCATTGCCTAGCTGGGATTTGCGAAGCTTGATAGCATTAGGGCATGGTTTTATTACTGTTTTTATATACCTTTGCTTGTAGTAGAGATGTTTTCTGGATATTGAAGAAGGGACAGTGTATGGAGGGAGAATAAGAAAAGTAGCTTTAAAACATTTTCTGTAAATTGCCTTTAAGTTTGCAGTGCCTACCAGCATGGGTTTTGAGATGCAGAGTGCCAGAGGCTGTGTAGCTACTGGTGCTTTGGGATTTCCAGAACGCCCATTGCGACCATCTCATTGCTTCTGGAGAGAGGAGGCTTGGGGCTGGGTGTGTGCTGTAGTGTAAATTGTATTCCTCAGGCCCCCCAAAAAGTCAGAAACTGATCATCTACATATTCCATGTGTTCCATGCTTAGGTGGGGCCTTAAAGAGCAGTATCCTTTCATACAATGATATTTGTTAATTAAAGGGAACCAGTAATTACTGAAGTACCTTCCTTCAGTTTTACACCTGCAAGAGCCACTTGTGCATGAAATCCAGTCTTACCGGTACTTGGCAATTTCATTGGAGCTGCAGGTTTTGGCCACAGGAGTGTTTTTTAGCCCTTTTCCTGAAAGGGTGAGGAGGAGGAGAAGGGGATGGCTAGCAAAGTACTTCTGTGGCAATTAATACGTACAGCTCCAAATGCCTAGCTTGCAATATGTAATTGTGGGCTCCAGGCAAGCCTTGGGGATTTCAATATTTAATAAACTCATCTTCACCATAGGGTGGTGGTGTATAAAGAGACGTAAAAGGCCATTGTGGTTTTGTTATGGCCTTGTTTGAGGGTCAGGATCTTATTAAGCACAGGGAGTGGAGTCCTCAGAAATGCCTTGCTGCAGTTGGGTTTGAGTGGAATCATCCTAAACCCCTTCAGACTTTGAGACAGGTTTTGGTTTGTGTTTATTCTTGCTTGTGTTTGGAACTGTTGTTGCATAACATGCCACAATGACAGTTCTGAAAGTGTCCTTCAAGTCCGAGAATCTCAAAGTGCTTTAATAATAATCACGTAAGCTGTGCAAAAGGAGAGGCCGAGTGGCTGGTCTAAGTGGGTTAGGGAAAAAGCTCCCAAGTCCTGTGTATCAGACTCCCTTTTCATCCAGTAACAGCATATCCTCGTGTGGAAGTGTGGAGCATCCTTACCGCACCACCGCTGAACGTGACGGCAGACCTGCCCAAGGGGAGTTTGAAATGGGAATCCAGGCAGGGCGGTAGGCATGTCGCTCTGATAAAGAGTTAATTAACAGTGGTCCATCTGTGGTATATAGAGGTGAATAACACACTTGTATTAAATTGTTTATTCACAGAAAGGGCTGTTTAACAGGTCAGCAAAGTAATTTATTTTTTTTTATACACTTTTAAATGAAATTCAAAATCGTTGGGAGAAATCATAATTTACCAACTTCACAATGGAGTGCTCTTACTGCCATTGCATGTGGGAAAGTGCCAAAATACCTTGTTTTTTTAAAGATAGAAATAAAAAATTATTTTTAGTACTGCAAGAAACAGGGAACAACTTGTTTCCATTTGGCAGCTCCACTATTCATGGCACAGGCCTCTGGGATAGCCTGTCCGGTCATGTCCTTCCCAACCGTCGGAATCCTGGCCCGAATGGTCAGGTCTGGTATTTCACCTCTTTCAGCCTTCCTGGGCTGGGAGAAAGTGCTCGAGGAAGTGAATAGGTTTTGTAGGACTATGAACCGGAGAACTGCTCTAATTACAAAGGAGAATCAAGCCAAGACTCCACTTAGGAGAGCGCTATTTGTTCAGCGGCATCTAATGGAAGAATAACGAGTGTAATGGGCTTTCCGTCCCATTATCCACTCCAGCAGCAGCCATACTGGGTGACCTTTGCCACTCGGAGTCATTTACTTGGCTTGTGTTAGAAACGAGATTCAGACATGAAGAGGATAAAAAGTCACTAGGAGTTAGAGGGCAAGTCTCGAGAGGGTTTTATTTTAGAGGCTAGCACTTCCCTTTGCCTCCAAGAGTAGAAGGGAAATACAGGCAGAGTGACCACAAATCAGCAAGTATCAAATAGAATTTTACTAACGGAGGCAAAAGCAACTTTGCCCAAGCCCTGTGAACAATGAAAACATGGCAGAAGCTTTTGATCCAACTATAATTCAGATGACTGTGATGTTTAAATAACTCCATTGTTTGCTTTATAGCAAATGATGTCAAGCAGATTCCTTTCCTTTTTGCAGTTTAGCGAGCTATTAATTTGAAGTGGTGTTGTTAGAGAGATGTTTTTATTCCATGCTGAGTTACAGCATATAAATAAGTTTTACTTGTGTTTGCATAAACATTAATTTTTTACCAAAATATAGTGCTGCCTCTGCCAGCTCTTCTGGCTACTGATCACACTGTATGGGTGTTGTGGTTTTGCTTAGTGACGGGGGCCTAAGGTGGCAGCTTCTGTAGGAAACTGCTGGAAGTCGCTCCCCTTTGTTCAGTGGACTCGGCCAGGCCTAGGGCGGACCTGCTGCTGGCCAAGGCCGAGCCAATTGGGAGCAGAATGTCCCGTGATAGCGCCTCTGTGATAACGTATTTAAGAAGGGGAAAAACAGAAAAAAAAAAAAGAGAAGAGAAGATGTGACGAAGCTGAGCAAGGGCAGAGGCCCAGAGGGGGAGGTGCAGGCCTCCGGGGCCTTGCAGGCCTCACCCTCTGGCCTCTCGCCAGGTGGCCCAACTCAGCCCGGTCCAGCTGCAAGAGGTGGAGAGGAGATGAGATGGGATGAATAACGCAAAGATCCTGAGAGGCTTTTTGAGGCTTCTGCCAGCCCGTTGTGAAGAATGAACTTTTCTTGTGAGAGAAACAGCTGCAAACACCAAGGTCAGTGAAGGAGGGGGAGTGGTAATGTGGCTCCTGGCCAAGATTCCCCTGCAGCCTGTGGTGACGACCATGGTGGAGCACGTTGTCCCCCTGCAGCCCATGGAGGTCCACGGAGGAGCAGAGATCCACTTGGAGCTTGGAGCCCGTGAAAGACCCCGCACCAGAGGAGGTGGATGCCTGAATGCGGCTGTGGCCCGTGGAGGGCCTGCTGGGACAGCCGTTCTGGAGAGACTGCACTCCGTGGAAGAGATAACCTACGCCAGAGCAGTTTAATGAAGGACTGTGGAGTATGGGTGGGACCCCACACTGGAGCAGGGGAGGGATGTGAGGAGTTCTTCCCCCAACTGTGAAGCAGCAGCGTAAAACAACGCGTGATGGACTGACCGCGACCCCCATTCCCTCTTCCCCCCTGTGCCGCTTGGGGGGGGAAGGTAGATCATGTTAAGCTTGGGAAGTGGGAGGGGTGGAGGAGGTTTTCTTGTTTCTCTGTCTCATTATCTTGCTAGTTGTGTTAATAAATGAATAGTTTTCCCCAAGTCGAGTCTGGTTTTGCCCGTGACGGTAAGGATTTCTCCCTGTCCTTATCTCAAACCTCGAGTCGTTTTTTCTTAAATTATCTCTCTTCTCTTAAATTATCTCTCCCTGTTCTCTCGGAGGGTGGGGGGAGTGAGAGAGAGACTGCGTAGTCTGGTCCGGATCGGGGCTAAACTACGACAATGGGACAGCCAACAGAAATACAAGGCCGCATAGTACTTTTGAGTTGATGGGGGGGATGTTTTAAATCCTCCAAACTACTTGTTAGGTAAAAGTGCTCTACCAACTATGATAAGTTGTAGTTGTTTTTGTGGGCTGTTTGTTTTTTTGCAAAAGCTTGAGGCACCGTCTGGTTTTGGGATGCTACCTCCATCAGAATCCGATTTTTTTTAATTGGAATTTTTTTAATTGGTTTTAATTTTTTTTTTATTTTTTAATTTTTTTTTAATTGGTTTTATAAAAAAAAGTTACGGAAAACCATGACTGAAAAGAAAAAAAAAAAGCTGCAATTTATGCTCCATCATTAGAGCTGGTCAGAAATTGTTCTGTGGGAATACCCATATCTCAAAATGAAATGAAGGACTTGGGAAAAATTTAAGTGGCAATCAAAGGTTCATCCAAGATTACAGCTTGTCTGGATTTTCAGCTAGAATGAAATTAATCTTTGTTAATATGAGCTGGGTAGACAAGTTAAAGGCCTATTCTTTGAGTGTTCTTATGGCTCTTTTTACGCTAAGGTATAAAAGCAATTTATCTGACCTGTATTACAGCAGGATGAATCAACCTGTGAAGTGTCTATTTCCTTCTTTCTTTTCTTTTCTTTTCTTTTCTTTTTTTTTTTTTTTAACCAGTTCTGCAGGCCCATGAATGAGTAACATGGATGAAATTCCTCCTCCTTTTATACAACTAAAGTTAGAGGAAAATTGAGATTTTTTTTGTATTTTTATCCTGATTTAGCAGAGGAACTATTTCAATTGTTGAATGTTTTGTGGAATGATAAAACAGCTTGTGGTTTGTTTTATCCAGTGCTCAGTACGTTTAATTCCCCAAGTGCTGTAGATTTATACTGACAATATTTCTTGGGACTAAGCTTTAAGCAGTGGTATCGTCATCATCATCACTTCACTGGCGGGGAATTGAGGCAAAGAACTTGAGCAACTTGTCCTAGGCTGCACAGTGAATCCGGCTTCCAAGCTAAGATTAGATCTTCCCTAAACATTGTTTAGAGGAGTATTAAAAAATGTCCCTTGTTGATCCTTGAGCAAGCAAAGCATTTATTGAGAGTGCAGTAGTCGTGTGTGGGCCAGGTAATGTGAGGAAGAAGACATTTCTAAATGCCGAGGAGTCCGGATTAAACCTTCCTTTCTGGGGAACAAAGCAGGACTTGGAAGGGGCTGTGGTTTCCTAGCTGGTCCTTGGCGAGCAGGAGCCTATGAAACCCTGATGGGGTAGGTTGTGGGCAGCTTCCCAAGCAAGCTTTGTGTTAGCTCAAATTCAGGCTCCCTGTTAATCAAGATTTAATTCAAAGTCATGGTCTGTCCTGTTATTTGGGTATGCATGCCATTTCATCTACTAATGAGATACCTAATTCTGTGTAAAATTGCCTACATTAAAGCTGCTCTGAAAATTCAGCTGCTTTTTACCTATCTGTCCCCCGCAGTAAAGCAGGCTGGGGCCTGTCTCAGGAATATAGTGTAAGGATGGCTTTCTGAGCTCATGAGTAAAGGAGCTGCTCTCCAGGGTCTGGCTAATGAAAAGAGCTGATATGGTCCCAGCAGAATAGCAAATCTCCTCCCTTATGGTTTCTTATTCCCACACGATTCTTTCTTACATCTGCATTTCTGTATTAGTGTATTTAGGAGGCAAATTAGTAACAAAACAATGCCTTTTTCAGGGAAGCTGCCCCTTAGGAGGGGACAGTCTTTCTGTTCTTGTCGGAATACCTTGACCTCTGCTCACACCTCCGGTGGGTTCTCTGGTGCTATATTCCATTTTAGGTGCTTGACTGCTCAACCGTGCCTCCAGCATGTGTCTCCAGTAATTCATTCTAGTCTATATATAAAACTGAACGCAGAGAGAAGGAGGCGGAAAGGAGAGGGACTGAGGGCATGCAGTGCTCAGGCAATTGTCTGACTTACAGAACTGGTGTCTACCTGAAAGTCCTGCTAATTTGCCATGGCTCGTGGGTGGCTTGTGTGAAGTTCTCAGCACAGATGCTGCAGAGAGCAATCCATAGAAAATTGTTTGCAGCTGAAGCAGAGAAAGCATAGATTCAATGGCATATAAAGATTTGTCCTGAGACTACAGCAGGAACCCAATGCCTGTCATGCCTCTGCTCTTCACCGTTTACGTGCCCGCAGGTACAGCACTTTTCACCAGCTCGCACACTGAAGTCAATGGATTTGGGTAATGACACCTGTTTAATTTGCAGCATCTAAAGGGCTCAGCATACATTGTGGCATTTTTCCTTCCTTTACTTAGCTAGTGTTTATACGAGGTGTATCCCGTCCCTCTCAGGGCTCGCCTCTCGGAGTTAAACTGGCAAGTGTCGGCACGGCTCCTGTGGAGAAAGGAACTCTGCTTTACTGTCTACTATCTTGATGGCACTTTGCATATTATTGCTGATTTGGTCTGCAGATGTGACTTTTTCAGGGTCTTATTTTCAGGAATGCCTTCCAGCGTGCCCACTGTGTTCCTGCCTCTGCAGGTAGCTGCCTCCGATGCTCAGCGCCTGTGCATCTTACGTCTCTGAGCTTTGGCGATAGCTCCTGTAGCACGCACACAGATTTTCACATGCTCATGGATCTTCTCCCAGTAGTGTATTCCTACAACCTGCAGCTCTTGTAGCACTGAAACATGTTTCAGATCTTCACAAACATTATTCTTAGAAGCGATTTGCTTTAAAGCCTGTGTGATTACTTGAAGAAACCCTTCACAATGAAGGGGTTTCAAAACAGCCCTATTTCTGATTTCATATTTGAATGCATTTTTCAGTTGTTTATGCTTAAGGAAAAACTTTGCTTTAGACTCATTTTACAATTGGCACGCAAACTCTTAAAGAGGGGAAAGCAATATTTTTCCTGTATCTGAACATCCAGTGCCATTGGGAAGAATCCTATATGGCAGATAAAATACCATTCAAAAGACCATTTGTTTCAAAGGGCTGGCTGTGACATACACTTTTATTTTTCAGTATTGTTGCTGCAAGGCAGCATACCAGAGCTCAAAGTAAAAAGTAAAGCACATCAAATGTCTGACTCTATTCAATGCTGCTCTAGGTGACTGTGAAATCGTTGCTTGTGCAGAAAATAATAGTGATTATAGCAAAAGCGATGCTTTTTGTGAGGTTAGGAAAACGCATTAATGAAACTTTGTACAATTGTTTTAGATACCCATTATACTGAAATTTTCATAGTAGAAATCCCAGAGTGCCATTCAGGTCTGCACCAGTTTGCATTTCTATTACCAACATGGTTATAAAAACAACATTTACAGTCCCATTTAAGGGACTATTTGGTTAGGAACCTCTCAAAGAAATATCAGTTTCCTAGCTTGATCGTTAATGTCACTGCTTGCAATAATAACATGTCCACCTGTTTTAGCTCTGTCTCCCAGCTTGTGTGAATTCAGAAGTTGAGGTTAATCTGCTTTTTCAACACTAGGAGAAATAGGTTGCTAACGTTTTCTTTTCCAGCATGATTTCAGGATGATAGGTTGCTGTGAACAAGCTAAGTTTTTACATGCTTGGAGCAATATTCAAGTTCATCGCTTATCTAGGATATCACCTTCCTGAGCTGTGAGTTTGTTTCAAATTCAGCTTTTTCAAACCTTCTGATGGAATTATCTTGTTCTCTGTTCTAAATCTTGTGGTAGACTGATAAATAAGAATAACTTATCACATTCAGGAATTATTTTCAGCACTGTTCATTGAAACATATTTCCTACAAGGACCACTTTCAGAACCATAAAAAAATGTGGTCATGCACAAAGATTTCTTGAGGATAACCTGAGAATTCCCATGTCAAGCACTGGAGAATTTTTCTGTCCAACTTACAATAGAAAAATTTTCACCTCTTTAATTTTAATATCTTGTAGGATATTTGCTACAAATCTGCTGATAGGATTCAGTTGTGCAGATCTCATAAGCACCTGTAGTCCAGAACTGGGGGTTACTTCAAGTGACAATATAGCACTGCTACTCTCAGTCTTGGACTTTTCCTGTTTCTCTTTCTCTCTCTCTAGAATATTACTGGGAGAAAAAGAAAAAGAAGGGTCAGCAGCCATGCTACATAGTGATGGAAAAGGAGCTGTGATTATTCCTTCTGCTTGCCCTGGTGAATTTGGAAACAAGTCCATTCACTTAGGCTTCGTTAATAACTGCAACACTAAAAGTGGTCAAGAGATTTCAGTAGGGAGGTCCTTGTTTACATAGTGTTTTAGTTTTGTGCTTTCAGCAGTGTTTTGTGAAGGCATTTATCTTTTTTTTTTTTTTTTGTGTGTGTGTGTGTGTTGATTTATGTAAAATTATTTGCATGGATAAGATGGCCTGAGGTCTTTCATGCGCACTTTCTACGAAGTGATGTTTCTTTGGGGAAATGGTTAACCACATAGTCATTTTATTTGCACTTTAAGTAATACGTACCGGGTGTGTGTATCCTCTTAAAATATCAAACCAGTATTATTTTATAGGTTAACAGCACATCTTGCTCTGTGTATATATTTTAAAAGTCAGATGATAAAAAGGGTTCCATCATCTCAAAGTGACAATAGATCTTGTTGGAGACAAATTTATAGCTATTACATTTTTGTGCTTGTGTCAGCTAACCTTGGCAACCAGAATCCTACTTGCTATTGGGATGAAACTTGTAAATCTTTTCTTTTCTACTTTCTCTTCCTCCCGGTTTCAAAACCTTGTCTTAGACCTTGTCGCCTCCTTTATTCATGGCAGCCAGAGTATCCCGTGGGTTGAAATTTCCTCAGGGACTAGGGTGTAATATTTCACCCCTCTTTTGTCCCTTCTTAATTTTTTTTTTCTCTCTCTCTCTTGCCTTGACGCATAAAAAAGTTTAGACACCTTTGTGATGGTTTCTGAGATCACTGTTTAAGATACTTGTTTATAGTCGGTAACTTTGAGAAACGGAAAGTAATCTTCTAATGCCTTCCGTTTCAATGAATCGTTTGATCAGTAAGAGCCCTTGATTCATTTTCTTTTCTACCATAATCCAGGCGTTCAGCGTCTCTGAGTAATGCAGTTTTTCTCTATGCAATCCCTGCAATAACTACTTCAGCACAAGCTGAGTAGTTTCCTTTTGCTTTCTTTTCCTTATGTCTCCAATTTTTAGAGTAGATCTTTTAAGGCATTGGAAATTTTATTGCATTTTTTTTGGAAGATCATTAATAAAGTAAGCATCTCGCTCTAGAGCTAAGTGAAAGCTTCCTGCCAAAACTTTGTGCCAAATGATTTCTTAGCAAAATCTGGAAAAAAAAAAAAAATACTGAATGCATTTTGTTAAAATATTTTTCTATTTTTATATTTTGAATTATTTATTTAAAATTAAAAAATAAGTTATAGATTGAAATAATAGGTTACGTTTTTCCAGACAAAATGTGGTAGTTACTGACTTTCAATTCTGAACCAGTTCAAAGTTCCCGTGTTTCATGGATCGGTAACGTTCGTATTTTTGCCTTTGGAAAAGGTGTGCCAGTGGTGTCCCCCAACCCGTGGCCTACAGTTCCATTTCTTAATAACTGCAGAACAACTGCGGTCTCTCAGGCACACTGAGGGCTTTGGCGAGAATGAAGTGTTGGAGATGAATTTTAAATGCATCTATTTTTTTTTTTTTTAAGGCTTATGTTTTGAAGCATTTGGGTTTAATTGCAGTGGTGCTGGACTTGCTCTGTTTTAACCATTAGTGTTTTACTGCCGATCATCTCTGCGAATAAACAACGTACTCGCCTCCTTCAGCCAGCCCAGCATCCACCTGCTCATCCAGAGATACCTGCACTGTTGGGTCTCATTAATTCCCAAATTTTTACACAAAACCTGACCTGCTTACACTACAACTCATGAGATTCATAAAGTCAAATGGCAGATTTATACAAGCAGGCAGCTGTCTGCATGCAGAGTTACGGTGTGTGGAAGAAATACGCAGATGTCAGATACAGCCATGCAGTTGGCAAATCGACTTTGGGTATTTACATACAATAATTGCCAGTGTGGGGAATTTGAGCATAATCCTATTCAGAGAGGGCATACAGTGCATATGGAGCAGCCCAAATACGGACTTCTAACTCTTTATCTGGAGACAAGGATATGTTTCTCGCAATAATTTAGTGTTATTTGCTGTACTTCAGTTATAGGATTGCAGGAATTTTTACACGATGGAACTGTTTCTCTCTTCCAGAGATCTTGGGTCCAAGAATGTAGAATTACACATAAATAGACTCCTTCAGTGCTGCGAGAAGCAAATTTTTACAGCCAGTGCTAGCTATGGAATTATGTTCTAATATTTTTCTAGAAAATAAAAGAGGCAGCACATAAAGATCTTTGCCCTGACTCATTTAACCATCTTAGATTATTAATGCTTTTTAAACATGCAACACTAGATGGAGAAAGGTTTGGTTTCCTTCCTCTAACAAGGCTTTTCCAAAGACTTTGGAAGTACCAACTCAGTCCAGATGTTTGGTCTGAGTTCCTCTCCAGGGTGATACAAAAAAGGAGAAATATAATCAAGGATTCCAACTGGTAAAAAAGCAAGGAAGAGGGAAAGTGCCTGGGTTTTTCCATATTTAAAATGAAGTCTATCATTTGAAATTTGCACCTAGCAACAGCAGATGATGATTCTCTGTGATTTTTTTTTCCTCCGTTGATGTATTCCAAGATTCATAATTATTGTAATTTTCCACAAAATTATGGTTTGAATATGATTCAGTACCTGTTACACATTTGCATGGAAAAGATTTCTGATTTCATAAAAAGCACTGTCCACATCTCTGAATTTTCTAATTCTGACTGGGATAGGAGGTAACAATGAAAGCAGATGGATTTTGCATCAATATTAGTGTAATTGCTTATCCTTTTAAAGAGTTTTAGAGGCCTGTTGGTAGGGACAGGAAAGCAGTGTTTTGGAGGATTTGATCTTGGAGTTAGATGACTGTGCTGAAAATAAAAGTTCTGTAAGCCGTTGGCATTTCGCATTATTAAGCTTATGTACATATACACTAGCTACACATGAGATTTCCCTTTGATTTTTCTTAATTTAGGTAAGAAATATCAATAGAAATAACAGTAGGATCATCTTGAACAGAGCTACCTGTCATATTTTGATTTGTTTTAAAGTTTGGGGTTTTTTGTCTCAACTTTTGCTGACCCACGGGCATTTGAAGTTGCTTCCAAGTTGAGTTAAAGCAGTGCTTGACATCTCTATACAGACTGTAGAACCTGACAAGCATAAAATCATTGCCAGAGGTCCTTATTTCTGTGAAATGCAGGACCAGCACACCTGCTGGTATGAAGAGAGTCTGTTCTTGAGGAAGTGATAAGAAACTTTCTCAAGGCTGATGGTCTACATTATCCTCCCTTGGCATGGATTCATGTATTTCTGCTAAGGTCAGCAGAATTCCATTGCAGTCTACACTTGCTTGAAGATCTGGTCACCCTGAGTGCTCTGATTCACCCATTTGTTTTATCCTCTCTCTGTTGCTATAGATTGAACAATTTTGAGGTGTAAACGCTTTTCCCTCCCTGTCCCCCAGTAAGGGATGGAAGTACTACTGTCTGCATTTTACTCCTGAGAAATTGATGATCTCTTTTCCTTGCCCAACTGTACTGGAGCAGCCCATGGTTCTCCAAGTCTTGAGCGATCACGCCAAGTCCTCACTCTAGGCACTGTGCCTTGCACTTACTGCTGGCCCCAAACCCACTGAAGTGCACATAACATGTCTTAATTACCACTCTGCTCAGCAGTGATTTGTTCTTTGCCTTTTAGACTTTCTCTTTCAGGGTCCACAAATCTGTTTTCCATTACTATATAAATTCACCTTAAAAAGATACAGATGTGAAAGAGAACAACAGGCAGATCATTACATGGCACTGGTTTTCCACCATCCATCCAGGATGTATGTTCATTGTGATTCTCACATAATGAACAAAAAGCAAGGTGATGATTTGTGCAGATGAAAAACATCAAAACTTTCTCGTTACAGTATCATTGCTGGAGAATCATTTTATCTTCTAGGAATCAAATACTGTGAAGCTAGGTTATCAAATAATTTCCATATACCCTGATGAAATTCTAGCAGCTTTGTGTCTAGATAAGCACAGAAATAGTAAATGGAGAGTAGGGATAAAAACAAGAAGTAGATAAATTTTTTTGCTAGATTTAAATTTTTTTTCAACTTAGTTATGCAAATATTCTAAAGTCAATGATGCCTTCAGTGACAGCAGTAATAACATTTCTGAGTCTCATCATTAAGTCCTTGGTTTTGTTCCATTCACTTGTGCCTAGATAATAAATTTCTTCTAACAACTAAGTGTAGACTCACTCATGACCCTCTGCCCGCTATATGTATTTTAATTCTATTTTAAAATGTCACGCAATCTTTGTTTTATCATAGAGATTTAGTAGTTACCGGGATGAAAAATCCTGACCTCCCAGGGAATTGAAATAGCGAGGATGTGGTAGATTTTTTAAAAAACTCATTTATGTATATGAGTTAGCTTCATTTTGATCGCTGGGTGCAGGCTGTGCAGAATTCTAACCAGACGAAGCACAATTCTCTATCATTTCTGCATGGATGCAGTGCTGCATGTTCTAATAATAGCAAGCATTTTTAAACATAAGATAGTAAATTCCTGGATGAAAGAGAGAGCCTGCCTTGTTATTGTCAGCCCAAATTCCAGCCATGCTGCTGGAAGTTAATAATAAATAAAGACCCAGGGGCATGTAACACATTATGGTTTTGATCGTACAGTTGCTCCCTGGAGATTTTTGCTTGTCTGAAGATGGCAAGATCAGGATCTTACTTTGAATATAAAGTGTTCAAAATATCAGCAGGTTGAGGAGAGAAGGCGGCATTGGGTACACATGTGCTTGGCGCTCGGTTTCACATGTAGGTTCCATAGATTGGTGGTTACTGGGAAAAAACACCTGCCAAAGGGGGCTGGAGTGGAGAGTGGGATTCAGAGAAACACAGGAGTATGTATATGTTCATGTAAAAACATCAACACGTGTGCAATATGCAACTAATGAATTCCTGAGCCCACCTGTGCAGGCTGAGACTTGAGAGGAAAGGATTCTTCCTGTGCACATTTCATGTGGGTAGGCAGGTGAAGGATGGCAGGAGGGAAGAGCTGAGAACCTGTGGCACTCCAGCAGTGGGATTCCAGCCGCCGTGTTTCCTTCTGACCCCCGCACCAGCCCGTTTCAGTCGGTTTGTCTCTGATGTTTGGATTGTGAGCTTTTGGGGCAGGGCCTGTCTTCTAAACAGCTGCCTACAGAATGCAGCACAGTGTAGTCTCGTGGCTTTCAGAAGTCTTCCCGCCGCCACCTGTCTGGTAAATTAAGATGCTTCTGCAGAATAAAGTGCTATTTTAACATGCAGATGTTTAAATCGGATGGATCCTGGAACACCTGAAGGTGGGTAGCCTGTGTGTGATGAGTGATGTTCACCTGTGGCGCTGAGTTTGGTGCAGGACACGGCATTTTTCTGAGAGCCTCAGTAAACGGAGTGATCAGGCATTGGCAACCTACTGACATTGCCGACTTGCTGTCACTGCTTTAGCTGCACTCGCTGCGGGCACCCAAGCGAAGCGTGTGTAGAGTGGTTATAATCCATAGATAAAATAGAAAAAGAATGTGAAAAAGTAAATTTTTAGTGAGGATTTGGTTTTGTGAGTTTGCTGGATAGAACTAAGAGAAAAGCAAGCCATGCTTCCCTTCCTGTTTTAATAATTTTGTGGCATACACAGTCCATGAGCAGCATCACTTCACAGAACCACTGCACTGTCAGCCTCTTCGCTTCTGGGCAATTAAGACTGTGCCTTCTCACACAGAACAAAACTCCAGATATGATTATTTCATCACAATAAAAATTAATGCTGCCCTGTTTTACAACCTAGATTTTAATATAGCCTGACATCTTTT
>WHYT01017626.1:171388-188698 GCA_009806455.1 Tetrax tetrax
GATGTGGTAGATTTTTTAAAAAACTCATTTATGTATATGAGTTAGCTTCATTTTGATCGCTGGGTGCAGGCTGTGCAGAATTCTAACCAGACGAAGCACAATTCTCTATCATTTCTGCATGGATGCAGTGCTGCATGTTCTAATAATAGCAAGCATTTTTAAACATAAGATAGTAAATTCCTGGATGAAAGAGAGAGCCTGCCTTGTTATTGTCAGCCCAAATTCCAGCCATGCTGCTGGAAGTTAATAATAAATAAAGACCCAGGGGCATGTAACACATTATGGTTTTGATCGTACAGTTGCTCCCTGGAGATTTTTGCTTGTCTGAAGATGGCAAGATCAGGATCTTACTTTGAATATAAAGTGTTCAAAATATCAGCAGGTTGAGGAGAGAAGGCGGCATTGGGTACACATGTGCTTGGCGCTCGGTTTCACATGTAGGTTCCATAGATTGGTGGTTACTGGGAAAAAACACCTGCCAAAGGGGGCTGGAGTGGAGAGTGGGATTCAGAGAAACACAGGAGTATGTATATGTTCATGTAAAAACATCAACACGTGTGCAATATGCAACTAATGAATTCCTGAGCCCACCTGTGCAGGCTGAGACTTGAGAGGAAAGGATTCTTCCTGTGCACATTTCATGTGGGTAGGCAGGTGAAGGATGGCAGGAGGGAAGAGCTGAGAACCTGTGGCACTCCAGCAGTGGGATTCCAGCCGCCGTGTTTCCTTCTGACCCCCGCACCAGCCCGTTTCAGTCGGTTTGTCTCTGATGTTTGGATTGTGAGCTTTTGGGGCAGGGCCTGTCTTCTAAACAGCTGCCTACAGAATGCAGCACAGTGTAGTCTCGTGGCTTTCAGAAGTCTTCCCGCCGCCACCTGTCTGGTAAATTAAGATGCTTCTGCAGAATAAAGTGCTATTTTAACATGCAGATGTTTAAATCGGATGGATCCTGGAACACCTGAAGGTGGGTAGCCTGTGTGTGATGAGTGATGTTCACCTGTGGCGCTGAGTTTGGTGCAGGACACGGCATTTTTCTGAGAGCCTCAGTAAACGGAGTGATCAGGCATTGGCAACCTACTGACATTGCCGACTTGCTGTCACTGCTTTAGCTGCACTCGCTGCGGGCACCCAAGCGAAGCGTGTGTAGAGTGGTTATAATCCATAGATAAAATAGAAAAAGAATGTGAAAAAGTAAATTTTTAGTGAGGATTTGGTTTTGTGAGTTTGCTGGATAGAACTAAGAGAAAAGCAAGCCATGCTTCCCTTCCTGTTTTAATAATTTTGTGGCATACACAGTCCATGAGCAGCATCACTTCACAGAACCACTGCACTGTCAGCCTCTTCGCTTCTGGGCAATTAAGACTGTGCCTTCTCACACAGAACAAAACTCCAGATATGATTATTTCATCACAATAAAAATTAATGCTGCCCTGTTTTACAACCTAGATTTTAATATAGCCTGACATCTTTTCTCTGCTAAGTACACATCTAGTTACTGCTGTTCTGTCCCTGATGCCGTAAGCTGACAAGAAAGAGCATATTCACAGGGAAACGGGGGGTAGGAGCTGAGGTACATCTTTTGACGTGGATATATTTAGATATATTGTGATAGCATATCAGATCTTTTACCCCAAATTTAAACCTGCAGGGTTCTTCTGGGTTTTGGGGGTTTTCAGGTTTGAAGTTTCTTTTGCCGCTTCAAAAAGGAGAGGAAGGTGAAATGCAGACCAGATCCCACAACAAAACAATGCCAAAAATAATTTCCTAAATCCCAATCTTCAGAAACTTTTAATAAAAATGAGGTTTTAAAAAATATTTATTTCAGTGGAGGACCCTTCTGCATGAGAGTGCGCAGGCCGGGAACAAGGTGACGGAGAGAAGAATCCCGTCTTTCACCACTGCTTCCATCTCTGGATTCCTCCTCGTACTGATTTTCTTGCAGCACCTTCTGTGCTTGTGTAGTGACCTTTTAATGTTAGTGCTGATGTACTCTCATTTCTGGTTCTGGCAAGGACATTCTCAAGAGTAGTGGCGTAACAAAAGAAAGGTTGGTGCAGTGCTGTGTTATGTTTAAGGAGCCGTAAGTGCCGAGATGGGTGAGATGAAACATCATCTTAGCAGGCCATGTAGGAAAAGAATGGCTGAAGAAAAGCTTCAGATAACACTTTAACGTGTTTTAAGCAAAGGTACTGTTTATGTGCATGTGCTGAATGTTATATACCAGTGTTTTTCTGATTGAGTTTATTTCTGCACTTTCATTCTAATATTACATGAGTCAGTTAAAATGGATTTATGTGAATCAGGCCAGTTGTATTTATGAGGAGAGAGTTGGTTGCCGAAAGTAGATTGATCTATCCTGATTCTTTGAACTAGTTTAGAAAGAAGGGGATAACGTAGTGAGTAAAAATGGAACGTGGGAGAGAATTTCAAAGTACTAGCGCCTGCTTTGTTTGTATAGCACACAGTCTTTATCAGGGTGTAATAAATGATACCGCACTGTCTGTATTCTCTCTGTGGAATGGACAGGGGTTTTTCATTTCATGCTTCATTCACAGCCAGCTACGATGATTTCACAGAGTCAGCAGCTACGCTCAGCACAGAGGGAAGAACAGCGATGTATTTATGGCCTATAGCCGATGTATCACAAACACTTCCATTTCCACTACACAGCAGAGCACCAAGAGCTGGGTTACGTTGCCTTGGAAGAGAGAAACAGCGGAGAGGAGAGAGGCCTTGTGTATGTGGCCGTATGTAGAAAATTTTTATAGAGGCATGCAAGTTCCACTGAGGACATACGTTGCCTTTCGCAGACTCGCACGGAAATGGCACTCATGGCTTCAGTAGGGACTTCATGATTTTGGAGGAAAAGAAAAAGATCTTCATTTTAGAGAAGGGAAGCCAATTCCTCTATGAATACAAGAGGATGAATAGTCTTGTCGCAGGATATTGTTGAGATGGACTAAGCATCCACCTTCTTTTTTTCTCTAAGGAGATGTTTGCTAAGCTAATCCTGCTCAGTCCTCCTGTTTTCTTGTTCTTACGACCTGCAATTATTTAGTATCTACCCTCCAGTTTCCAAGAGCAGTTGAGTTTCTTTCTGTACAACATCAATGGTATTCAAATAATGAAACTAAAAGGTGCCTGAATATTTTGAAGATGAGGCATTTATATTTTTCTTATCATTGCAACCCATCCCACTGAATTAGGAAGTGAAATTCAAGCTTGAACCCAATGTAACTTTTTCTCCTCTGTTTTGCAGGGTAAGGTGCTTTTTTTTTTTTTTTTCCTTCACTTTTACTGGAATGTGAATAGCTTTTGGTGGAATATGAACAATTATCTAGAAAAATCTGTTAGTGAATTAGCCAAGGAAAGGCAAAGAACTGAGTGTGTTCAGTCTTACAGAAATAAATGAGGTACATCTGAAGATGTAAGCAATCAGATTTGCATAATGAATGTGTTTATGCCACATTATAGTCACCTGGTTTACAAATTCAGTGAGCATTTCACCACTATTATCTGCCATCATAGTAAAAGAATGAAACATTTGGGCGAAAATAGTTTGTAAGGCAATGTGAATGTATTTTACTTTGTGCTTTTAACATCTGATCTTTGAGAAGTTTTTTTTTTTTATTGAGGAGTAAACTCACATTGCCAGATTGGTGGTGGAAAATGTAGGATTAGTGCATCCAGCTTGTAGTCATTTGGGGAGGGGATTGTTTGTCTGAATTCTCTTCCAGATTTCTTAAACTGAGCAACTGGCTGTCTTTTGTATCTTCTAATATTTCTATTTCATTTTCTATTTTCTGCTGTAAGCTTTTTGACTCAGTTGTTTTGTTTTGTTTTTTTTTTTTTTTTACAGCATTGCCTAGTGCAATAGTGTTTTGATTTCAGCACGGTGCCTTCGGCCTCATTTTAGGCCAGGCTGTAAGAGCACAAAGAAGAGTTTATGCACTTGTGTATCTGACAATCCAGCAAATACTCTTGTGCTATTTGGCCAACCTGTCCAAGTACACTGTTTTTATTAATTTCTGTATGGATATTTTTCCCTTGTAGGCCTAATTAATTTCTCTCTGACTTCTAGAAAATGAGTTCATGGTATGTGAACTACATTCCTCATTTTTCTTCCTGTACTTTGCTCACTTACTGAATCAGAGGTTGAGCTTTACCTATCTCTTTCCATCCATTTTGCTCAAAAATTCCATAGGTGCTACAAAGATGTATCCCATGAGCTCTGTGGTCTGTTCTACAGGTTTTCAAATGTTGCATTTACTCCTGTGGTTCATGCTTTTTCCTCTCTCAAACTTCAAATTGGGGTCTCAGTAGAAACCCAGCTTACAAGTGATGAGACAAAAGAATTTTGGATCTGCAAACAATGCATTTGCTTTACTTGAGAGCATCTGTTTCTTTTCTTGCCCACATTCTCACATCTTTTAAAGAGGTCTGATTTCTTTCTTCTCTCTAAAACCTACCGTCCCGCGTGGCAGCGGTATGGGAGGGCCTGTTCCTGCGCTGTGCCAGCTCTGCTGCTGCTGCTTAGGCCTTGTTCCCCAAGTCCCGAGAAGCGGGCTGTTTATAATCTGTCTTGTTTCCCTCAGTGGAAACAGGACTTAACTTGCAGTGAATACAACAGATTTGTTATTAATTAAGACAAGTGGATGTGACTTACAATTATTCCTCAACACTGTGAAGGTGTTAAGCACAGATGCTCCTAGAGTGGTGGTCTGGGATGGGAACCAAGCTGCGTGTGTAGAGATACAAGCGATGCCCATGACATGGTGTAGCCTGATATTTATGTGGCAGGTCCAGCTGGGTAGAGATTTTTGTGGTTATAGAAATTTTTTTTCTGAAAAAATCTAAATGGGTCACAAAGAAACTATTTGCAAATTCAGGTCAGGTTTATCAGTTTCGGCTCAGGTATGTGTGTTTCTGTACGCAACAAATGAAGCGGAGAATTTTCTCCTGTTTACCCAGTAGGTGAGGGACCTCTTACATCCAAGGCCTGAGGCCTGGGTTTGAATCCATCTTCACTGCAGGAGTCTTGAACACAGAAGGTTCCTACAGGAGACTCCTGTGTCACGCGTACCTCTGCCTGAAGATGTTCTGTCATTTTTTTAAAATATGCTTTTAAACGGTGCAGGTCAAACACATCCAGTTGTATCCGAAGACACAATGCTGAGATGCTTCTTGGTAGCCTGTTGTTGACCCCCAGCCATCCATGCAAACAGAGCTTATGATCTTGTAAGAAGCAGTCTGAGTAAGGTATGGGATATGCTAGTGGAATATTTCCTTGCTAAAGGTAGCTGCTTTTCCATTATATGACCTCACACATAGGTATTTCTATGACCAGATTCTCAGTAAGGTAGTGCATCTTTAACTCATTGGAAATTAATGAAGCTGTAGGAGCAACTGAAAGTAAATAGTGGCTTCCATGGGTTAGTGACTGAAACAGAAAGTCAAGTAACTTCATTTCTTGTCCAGATATTGGATGTCCTTTTGTTTCCAGTATTTAACTTTTTATTCCTTTGGGACTTTTTTTAAGAAAAAGAAACCCAAACAAACGAAAAGAACTCATAGTTGATCTCCTAGAAGCCTAGACTTGGCCACCAGCCAAAAAGCTCTCCAAGCAAAGTGTCCCAGAAGGATAGTTTGCAACCTGTCCCCTCTCAAATAGCTCTCTGTGGTCCTAATTAGAATCTCCCACCAGAATAACCTGCTCTAAATGGAAAAAAAACCTCACAAAAATAATAATTTCTCTATACAATAAGACAATTGATTGCAACCTATAAAGCTACCAATTATACAAGATTTGCTTGTTGGGTATTTTAACTGTTACCATAGAATAAAATACAGGTTTCCAGGCAATATCCCAGTCATTTAATGTGACTGAACAAATGGGATGCTTTGAAAAACACACAGTAAGTCACTGAGCCTCTGAGAGCCCGACTGTAAGCATTTAATTGCCATTGACAGTTCTGGCCAATTAAGTCGCTGCAATAATGATCGCGTCAGCAAAAATTACTGGATCTTTTATGTTCGGATAACTGCAGTTCCTAATTGGAATATGGTTTCAATGAAATCTTTTCTCTCTTCTAGTTATAGAAACTAACATTAGGGATCAGAGGGATCATTGGGGGGCTGTGATGCTAGGAGTGAGAAAGGCAATCAGGATGATTGCAAGGCAGAGAAAATGTTGGTAAAGCTTAAAGTGAGGAAAATACTGCTGCTTCTCTCCTGTTGCCCCCTAAGTAGAGTTGTTCTCTGGTTGTTTGCACAACGTGGTGTGGACTTAGTGACCCAGAGCCAAGCCCGAGCGACTGCGCTCCTTCTTTCAAAGGGAATGGCTGGCGTGACGTTACCCTGGTGTGGTACACGGTTCCCGGTCAGAAACATATTCTCTCTGTGCCATAAACTGTGCTTGTGCATAGTTCCCAATGCTGTACTGTGGAGACACACCTTCTGTTAGTATCTTAAGCATTGTACACGCTTCAGTGCCTTGCTGGTAGATTCACGAGTGTGTAGCCACATGATGAAGTATTCTTCTTTCTTTGTATACTTGAATGTGTGTAAGGAAATCCTAGTAGTACGGCACTTAAAATGAGGCATCTTTTGTATGTCCTGACAAAAACTCTTTACTTGACCAGCCTTTGGTTCTACCTTTATTGTCTACCTATCAGGTATTTTTCAAGCGTTAGCTAGAGAAAGGCCTTGTGAAAATATCACCTCAACCCACCAGTCTGTCTCCTCTTCCTCACAAGCACTGCAGTTTGGGATGCTCAGTAAGCTGCTCTGTACTTCACCTGCCCGTGAAGTGTGGGATTGGGGGAACTGATCATCTAAATCATCTGGTGCAAGGAACAAGGCAACCCGGGAGGAGAGAACAAGCTGGGATGTTCTAGTCAGTCTCCAAGATGTCAGGACGCTGGGGTCTTTAGGAAGAAAGACAGCTCACCAGTACCACTGGCTGAGCGCAGCCCCAGCGGGTCAGAGCGCGATTCTGCTGCCTGGTCCCGCGCCGGCTGGACTGACACGTGCTCTGGTGTTACGGGATTCGTGGTGTTTGTTGTTATGGGCAATAGTGTGGGTTTTCACTTTTCTGCATCCCTGTTAAGTTTTTATTCTTTGAATTTCAATTTTAAGCTCTTTTTCTTTAGAATTCGTGTCACATTCTTTTTGAAGTGATATAGGCTAATTTAATCAAGCAGTCTTTAGAATAATAGGGAAGTTATGCTAATTTTTGGAGATTAAAATGTATCTCTCATTTTTGCTTGTGAAATAATATGCTCTTATTTTATGAGGAGCTTGCTCTCTTTTTTATGGAGAGTTGGAATTGTTGCTTTAATACATTACAAGCTCATCAGGAAAGGATCACACGGAATGAATCCTGTGAGCAGCAGTAATCGCCACCGCACCGCGTCAGCGCTGCAGCCTTCTGTGCCTTTCAGAGAGGAGGGTGTTTTACGAGGAGGAGTTAAGGCAAGCCTAACGCTGGATTCAGGACGAGGAAACACTGTTATGGCTGTTTAAGAATGCTCATTATTTAGAGGTCCCAAAGTTGTTATTGCTGAGGCTACAGATGTTTTTATTTATAGACTCTGGGCTACAGTACAAGACTGAAACTTGTGGGTGCCATGTTTGCTATGGCTTTCTGAACAGTCTGTATCCCTCACTTCACTCCTTTATCACCAGATCTGGAATGGGGATGATGATACTGGTCTGAGTTTAAATGCTTTGAAATCAGTTGTTAAAAAGAAATAATACAAAACCTATTGGCGTGGTACTATTGTGGTTTGCCAAGGCTACTCACCTGTGCATTTTTTCCCTATGTGGGATTTTTGTTTGCATAAGGAGCGTTTTTTTAGCAAGATTACAAACCCTAGCAAGTACCAGCTGCAAAACCCTGCTTTGTAGCATCAGCTGCAGTGTGTACTGATTTTGGATGGTAAAAATGCCTGTGTGAGGTCAAGGCACTGGAGAACAGTAACTTAGAGTACCTTAAAATAACTTGCTGCTCCTTAGCCCCACAGGCGCTGTGGTTGTAGCTTTATTTTGCTGTACAAAATTAAGACTGCATCCCTGATTGCAAAGCGTAAAAGCCGTGATCTCCTGTCAAACCGGGTGATGTCTGTAGTTCTCCTCTGGTCTTGTACGCGTGGCACTGTGATGCTTGCAGGGCTGCAGTAACACTTGTACCTTTTAATAAACAAACATTCATAGGAGTGCTCAGGAAGACATCAAGTTCGATTCCCATGATAAACAATATGAAGAAGCCCTTAATAACGTTTGACTTACAGCAGAATTTCTTGTAAAGCCAGATGATTTTCTTTGCCTGGGGTGGAACATGGAGAGAAAGTACTGAGAACAAGGACACGAATTTTTATGATTTCCCGTGTGCTTTTGTCTGTGAAATACCTTTAGGTCTGTGGTGGGAATGAAACTGGAGATGAGCCTGCACCCCAGATTTGCTGAACCAACACACAGCTTGAAGTATGAGCACGTATTTGGAGTTGGAGTTCAGACCCAAATGTGTGAGCGTCCAGTGGGTGGGCACTGAACTGGGGAATGAGACATACCAGTCCCAGTCATACCTCTAGGGTTGATCTGGTATGTTGTTTGTTCAAAGACACTTCTTTCTCACTATCCCTTCCCTCCTGCCCCCCCTCCTCTTTTACCCCATTTTATTTGTCTGCAGACTCTGAAAATCCAGAGACAGAAATTCTTTCATTGACCAAGTAAGCGTGTAGCCTTACCCTGTCTGTGATCGTGTAAGCGATACAAAAATGGAAACAGAAGACATTAGTTCAAGTCTCAATTTCATTTCTGATGGAAACTTAAATATGTTTATCTTTTTTGTTTCTAGGAGGAGGGTGAGTAGCTGACAGTACTTTCCCTTTAGTGATCACTGTCACTTTCTGCTCTTCTCAAACATGGCCTTGACTTCGTTTCTTGTTTTGCTCTGCTGCCGAGCCAGGGTCAGCTCATGGTGTCCCCTCTCTCACTGCTACCACCATAGCTTTCCAGGAATTCCAGTTTCCCTTCTTGTGCAAAGGAAGCACCATTGATGGTCAGCCAGTGTTATTGCTTCTGTTTTCCCTGACCTGTTTTCCCTGCTGCACAAATGAAGCAGAGATCATCCTTTATGTTACACAGTCTCAATTGATGCTCGGCGGTGCAGCGGGCGGGTGATGGAATTGGAGTTCCCGCCTGTGGGTCAGGAGAGCAAACTGGGCTCACAGCGGTAATGCCCAAACCTTGCTGCAACTGCATAGCTCCTTCGGTGCCCTGTGAGAAAAGAGTGCATTGGTTCAGCCAGCTCCAGGCCTTGTTCTCCTTTAGGAAGCGTATTCCAGTCTCAGGTGTCTCTTCTGCTTCAGTTAACTGAACTGGAGCTGAATTAGCTTTAAGGCTCGTCAGCTTTGTACCTTTCATGGGAATTGCACTTGCTAATGAGAGATGCAAAAATACAGTGTAAGTTCAAATTTCAGATATTTGATTCTTGAAAATCAAGCACAGTTTTATAACGTACATCAGGGCCATGATTTCGTATATGTGGCAATTTCTATGCATAGTCTTGGGTTTCTCATGGGTTTTTTTAAATGGGTGTACATTTATGCATGCTTTAAATCTGTTCTGCATCCCTAGAGTCGTATAAAGGAGCATTGGTACAAATTATAATCTTGCCCATTTTTCTTTTTTACAATTTTCACCTTTTGCAAATTTGTCCATATATGTTAAGTAATTACGGATGAGGTGATGTCCATTATAGATGACTCACTTTGGTTAATAAATGTCTTGGTCTGTTTTAGTCCGTCATTACTAGAGTTGACCTACTGGAGTCAAACGATCTTTGCACATCAGGAAATATGTTAATGAAGTTTAACGCTCCTGATTTGTCTTGCTACATGAATACTTTTAAAAAAAACAATTGTAGCAGAGGAGTCCTGTCCATAAGAGCTTAACTAACTCACTGTGTGCACCTGTTACTACTCTACATGGCACAGGTTGAAAAATAGTGTGAAAAAATGACACCACTGACCTCGGTGTTTTGTTTTTGAGAGTAGCGTTAACGAATTTTTAAATGAAAACCAGTAATTTCTTCTCATGGGAAGTGGAATTATTGGTGGCAATTTGTTGATGACTGTCACCACTCAGTTTTTCCCTGAAAGCCAGTTTCGTCTGTAAATGTTTGCCCGCACAAATCCAAGTTCAGGTTCCTGTAAGACTTGGAGGACCCAGTATATCAATGTTAAGCTCAGTTTTTGAGTACAGTGTATAGTCCCTTACCCTTCTATTTATCTTACTGTTTGCAGTGAGAGACCCATCTATTTTTCCATCCAGTTCCTCATGAATAAATAATATGACATGCTGTCTCCTCAGCAGCTGCTTTCCTTTCCCTCGTTCTGCCAGTGATGCAGAAAGTCACCAGGCATTTGCATAAGAAATATCAACTCCAAATCACATTTGGTGTGTCCTGGACCAGTGCACAGGAGAATAACGAACCACCAGGCACTGCTCTTCCATCTCCGTGGGCCGGGCAGCTTATTTACATGTGGCTTAGGTGGTGGCCTATGGAAATTGTTGTTCTCTTCTTCCGACTTAGTGTAAATTTAAGCATCCAGCGCGCCCTTGCCCTTTGGAACTATCCATTTGAGCATCGGCAGCTTTTTATAGCGTGCCTGTCGTGATGGAAACAGTTGGGATCTAAACTGCTGGGAGATCATTACGCTTAAAACTGAGCACTTCTTGTGAATTGAAGGCATTGTACGGAATAAAGAGGGCTGAGTGATAAATTTCTGTATCGTAATTGTCTGTGTTAGAGAAAGAATGCCTTTCAAATGTGTCTTTTCCAAACTCCTCTTATTGTTGTTTCTTCAGGGCATAAAGATCTTTCATGAAAGAGAGAGGAAAAAAACAACAGCAGCAATAACTCTCTCTTTGAAATGGTGGAAAATAGTTACATAAAATATGAGAGTTGGAGAAATCTAAAAAAAAAAAAGAAAATAAAAACCCCAAACTTAAACCCTAGAATATAAAAAAAACCCCCAACCTTCAGCCTACTGGGACACATGCGTGTGCACTTATCCTTGTGAACTCTGAATGCTGGTGTGTCTGCACCAGGGTGTCTCGGAAGCTGTCGTGCATATGCCATTCTCATTTTCACATGAGCACAGTTAAGATTGTTGGTACAGTGCAGACGTTTTGGATGTGCAGGAAAAGTGAGTTTGTAGGGCTGGAGGTGGGCATGCATGCTGAAGGTGCAGCCCAGAGCAACGGACTTGGACAGTGGGTGAGGACGGGACCTTTGCTTCCAGCGTGTCGGTACGTGCGCTTGTGACCAGGTCTGTGCCCAGGTCTGAAAGGCGAGATGACAGTCACGGCCAGGGCATCCCACACTTAGGTACTGCAGAAATTCCTCACTCTGCTATTGTCTTTGGAGTGTTGTACTCTTTAAAATGCGGCCCATGTATCCCAGTAGCAGCTGCTAAGTGCGAATCATTTAGAGTTGTCCAGCCCCCACCAATTGGAAAAATGTGACCATAAAACAAACATACTAGACCATAACAAAAATAGTTAAAAGAAATAAACAAGTAGGAATTTTAATGCTGCAGTATTATTGAAGTGATGATATGTGGAGAGGTTTCCATGATGACAAGGAAATAATCCAGTAACTTATTTCCTGTAGGCCGTTGAAAGTTCCCACATGGCGTGTGGTCTGTTGTGACAGATGATGTGGTTTGGGAAGAAGATTTTTGTCCCAGTAGTAACTGTATGAATCTGAAAAGTGAAGACTCCATTTATATTTTTTTTTTAATTTAAGCGAGTCGCCATTTTTTTTTTTTTTCTTTTAGGCACCCTTAAAAATATGCAGTCTTCTCCTTTAATACTCTTTTATTGTATTTTGTAGTTAGAAAGCTGCTTGTGTGTTTGCTTGTATTTCCCTTCCTTTCTGCCTCTCTTGTTTTGCTTCATCTTCCCCTATAGAGTTCCTTTTGCTTTGCTCATGTGGAGGTAGGGTTCAGTGAGACCCCAGTGTTCCTGGAACTAATTTGGCCAATTCTATAACCAAATCCATGTTGAATGAAGCTTTTTACAAGATCAGTTTAAACCCAGACTGTTGTTTTGCTTTCAAACTGTGATTTACACCTGTTGGTAAGAGCAAATTAAACTTTTAATTCAGAAAAATATGCTCTCCTTTATTTATGCAGAAGTTGGATGCTTATATATTAGCGCAAGTCCATCCAGATGAACGCAGCCCAAATGGTAGGGAGTATCCAATTTCTTTTTTCTCAGCCAATGAACATGCTGCTCTAATTAAAAGTTTGCATGGAATATTTATAACCAAGGAGAAGAAGAAAAACTCCCCACAGTAAGTCTGCCAAAAACAATGAGTGCAGAGTGGAAATCCTCCGAGTAAAGGAATCATCAGCTTTTCTGTAATGTTCGTCTTTGTTGTCCCAGCTCTGAGGGATTGAATGACAGTTTGGATAAAATATATATGCTGTTAATAAAAAATAAATTATTGAGTTCACTGCAGAAATTACAAGATGAAATGAAAGTGGTATAATGGTATAATTAGAAGATGAAATGGCTGCATAATGTAGGAGGTCAGAAGATGGTTGTAATGTTACTTACTGGTCTTAATGAGTGCCTAATAGATACAGGTGCGTGTCCGTTCAGAGAACCTCGCCGTGCTGAGGCTGACCACAGATGAAAGCCCTGATCCCAGACCTAGAATATATTTTCCCTTAGTAATCTCAGAATTCATCTTAGAGTACTTCTCATCAGTGGATTTTTAGGGACGTGGCGTCATTGCTCCCACGCTACAGGTTTGTGGGGACATGAAGAAGTGACCTGCCGTACGCAAGGGTCACCTACAGCAAATGCCAGTGCCAGAAAAACATGAGGCTGGCGCACTGCTCTCTTCTCTGCCCTGCCTTGTGTTCCCTGTACTTGGGTTGTGTCTGGGGTTTTCTGCACTCTGCTGGCATTCACAAATATCCCTCATAATGGCACTTTTGGTGAGGTTTTGAGTTGAGTTTGAGACTCAGCCCTGTGCTACACACAGCAGCATATGGATTGATAGTGCGGGGCCTGGAAAAGCTGTGGGTGATGAGCAGCTTTTGGGAAGAGTGCCTCTTGTCTCTCTGTATGGGAAAATGAAACACTAGGTGTCTGCTTCCAAGAAATAGAAAACTAAAATTTTATACACAGTGATGTGTATATATATTTTTTTTTTTTTTGCATTGATGATCCTAATTATGTATTATAAAAATGTAATTTTGTGGTAATTGTTTTATTTTTTTCCGCCCCTACCTTCTTCCTGGAGTACTGAGCAATAACACTCTACATCCTCTTATGGAAGAGGAAAAAAAGACCAGTTGGGTCGTATGTGCCCTACAAGTCATCTGTTCCGCGGAAAAGAGATGGGAGCAGGCAGGAATATTATGCTTTATTTATATGGTCTTTACCTGAATGAAGTTCACCTCATAATTCCTGTGAGGTCTCTTCATTTTGCCGTTCTGTGATTTCACTGCTTGAAATAATGGCTCTGAAGCCAGCTATTTATACCCAGTGTGTGCTGGGGAGAGGAGGGGTCTCGCTCTCTCTGCCTCCGGCGCTCGTTTTCCATAGTGCTCAAGTTCGCGGGTGGGAGCACGCTGGCGGCTGTTAGCACGCGGTGTTGGCGTTCTCCAGCCAGCGCCGGCCTTCTGCAGATCTGCTCCTGTGACCCAGACGAGAGCACCAGCGGGACTCGGGTGCTTACGTGCTGTTGGGGCTTTCTTCTAAAGCCCTGCTATGGGAGTGTTGAACCTGTCTGTGAAGGCCCTGGACTCTGTTACCGACGTACTGCTCTGGGATAGGCTTTTATTTTATTAATCCATGTGCACCTATTTAAAAACTCATTTCTATAGAATTCATTTTAATTTATACAGAACCTTGTTGATTTTTATCTTTGCAAAAAGTTCCTGTCAGTCCAATAGAGCTTTTATTCTTTTTTTTTTTAATAGTCTTTTGGCTTAGAGAGACATACTAGTTGTTGGAGGCTAATCTGAACCTCCCAACCTCAGAGAAGTTTGTTCATCATGAAAAATAAGTACAAATGATACGTGATGTGTTTAAATGTACGTACTTAAGCTAGGGTTTATAGCAGCAACTGGTACTATAAACTGCATTGCACAGTTGTGCGATAAGTATATCCTTTGGATATTTTTATCACCTCAGCCAATGCATCCACTCTGCTGACCACCAGTGTGATTATAGTAATCATCATCTTGTTCCAAAAAACAGGGACATAACAACATTTTCCTTACTTGCAGGGACTTCTGATCTGCTTCTCTGTGCTCAAGGGCTTCACCTGGTCTTGCTTTGGGTGGGAGGGAGTGCAGTGTCCTGTGGGAAGGGGTCCAGCACCGCTGGCACGATGGGGACTCTTGCAGAGTCACGCTCATGTACAGGGACTCTCTTTTACAGATTCTGGATCGTTTTGCAAAAGATTCGCTACTCTACCTGATATGGAGGAAGGCAAGTTGTAACTTTAATTCCTCAGAAGTCAGAAGAATAGCAACATTAGTAGGAATAAAGAGAGATTTTTCTGTTGCTTTAGGTTTGAAGAGTTTTCTTTTGATCTTGCATATGTGTTTTGGTATACTGTTCTGGAAAAAAAAACCCTAATTCTAGAATTGAATATTGCATTAAATATCTGACCATCTTTTCCCTTAATGATTCCTAACATTGGATTTTTATTTATTTTTTTTTTATTGTGGGGACTTAATAATGTAATTTTCAACATGGATGTGCCTGTGGTATGTTTTTCAGAGTGGAAGGGATGTTCCATTTTCTGATTTTTTTTTAGTATCTCTCTCTGTGATTTCTTTTTCTCCTGTTGGAGACCTATTGCAACAAAATGTTGAAATGCTTTTCCTTTTAACATAGACTTTAAAAAAACAAAACAAACCAAAAAGGGCCTGAGGAAAACAGTTTTGTTCTTCAGGGTAAAAATTATGATTGTGGAGGGAAGGTTGGCAGAAGAAATTTCACTTTGGGAAAAAATAAAGGAAAAGCTTGAAAATATTTTTTTAATAGTGATTTTAAGGAGCTAAGTTTTCTGAACTGAATTCAAGAAGTCATTAAGCTGGAATTTGGATTTGCATCGTGGCATGCACATAATAGAATCTGTACGTGTGACAGAACTTTCTCCATCGCTAATGAAAGTTCATTATGGATCTTTGCATATTCTCCTCGACAAGGCCAGCTCATTCTGCCCCAGTAGATCAATTAACTTTTCTTCACCATCTGTTCGGCCAGCCATTAGTTCTGTCAACATTGCGTCTTCTGGTGGCTTTCAGCAGCAGAAGGGCTTGAGGAGCTGGAGAGGAGGCCGGTGTCAGGGGTGCGCTGGAGCGTGCTTGCTGTACGCTGTGTTTGCAGGCTGAAAAACCTCGAAAAGAGTCTGGAGAAGAGGACTTGCCAGCCGCGGACAGTGGTTCTGTGCGTAGCTTATCCTTTATTCAATTAAATAGATACTGAATTTGGTGCTGCTCATGGTTTCCAGAATCATGTAAGCAAATCTGTCACTTCAGTTGTAGCCTAGCAGAAGCCGATTCTAGTTTTGCAAAAAAGTGATGCAATTTCTCCCTGACCTTCAGCAAGATTCGGATCAGTCTGTAGGAGACCAAGGAGCATGGACCTGCTGAGTCATGGAAGGACTTTGAGCAGGTCCCGCTCAGAATGTCCTGTCTTTGTTAGGAAGGGACAAAAAGTTGAAGGCTGCTGAGAACAAGGACACCTGATAGCTGCTGAGGCTGTTTGAAAGTCTGTCTGGTGAGAGCTCTGCCCCAAGGTACACCACGATCTGGCGTAGCTCTGAAGGTATAGTTCATCTCCTGATGTTCCTGCAGAATGGAACATAGAAATGTAGCTACAAAGGGTATACTGTAGATTGTACGTGTCCGTGTGGAAAGAAGCTTGTGAATCCTTGGGAAGAAAAGGGAGTTTCAAGAAATAAGATGTTTTTTGGGTACAGTGTCTCTGTAGAACATCACCTCTTTGGGGCTGTGCAAGGCTCAACATGTCTTTTTCTTTTTGAACAGTACCAGTGTTGGTTTTTACTTGTGAAATATGTCCTTAGTGACTAGCCTGCATTCAAAAATAGAATTGTTCGGTGCTCAGAACTTCTCGCTGTCCATGCAGTAACAAAGTGGTACGAGCACAAAGAGGAGAACACAAAGAAACTTGAGGAAAGAAATCAATTTACTGTTTGAGAGGATTTTGCACTACAGAAAAGCAAAGGGGAGAGTTTTATTTTTAAATCATGAAAAAACTGTCAGGCATCTCTTAAAATATGGAGTCATACTTGCTACGTTATCTGCCATGCCATCTAATTGAGCTTCAGCTTGAAGCACACTTCAGATATTTCATCTCCTATTTTATATCTGAAATACAAATACCGAAGCTGTGGTCAGTATAATTTCTTGCTTATTTGTTGCATAATTTAGAAGGCAAGTAGTGGAGGTGAGGGAGGGGATTGTGCACAGGGAAGGTACCACCTTCTGATTCAAGTATCCAAATGCCGCCGTGGAAGAGGAGACGATGTCCCTGGCACTGACGCAGGGTTCCCACTTGATTGTTCTTAGGTTAAGTGAAAGTGCCACAGAGAACCTCTGAAACTAGAGATAATGCTGGCATAGCTTTTCATATAACAGTGAAGCAATTTATGCAACTGATCCAATGGAAAAATGGCCCATTTATTAATTTTCTTCAGGTGCTTTTAAGCTGGATTTGTTACCCAAACCAAGTCACTACGCAAACAAACACGCACTTGTGCTGTCACGTGGGAAAGGATGTTGTGAGTGAGTGGTCAGGACAGAATTGGAGATATTTTTGAAAACAATTTTTTCTCATCAGATTGTAATGACATGTAGTGACCAGCTTCTTGCCACACAATCCATCAATTAATTTAAGATTTTTTTTTAAATGAGAAAACTGTGTACTTAACACTAAGTACACTCTCTCTGGATCAAGAGCAGCCCTGAGGAGAAGGACTTGGGAGTGCTGGTGGACGAGAGGCTCAACATGAGTCGGCAATGCGCCCTTGCGGCCCAGAAGGCCAGCCGCGTCCTGGGCTGCATCAAGAGGAGTGTGGCCAGCAGGTCGAGGGAGGTGATTCTGCCCCTCTACTCTGCCCTGGTGAGACCCCACCTGGAGTACTGTGTCCAGTTCTGGAGCCCCCAACATAAGAAGGGCATGGACCAGTTGGAGAGGGTCCAGAGGAGGCCACAAAGATGATCAGAGGGCTGGAGCACCTCTCCTATG